>VZTB01017968.1:208423-356436 GCA_013397245.1 Thryothorus ludovicianus | reverse complement strand
GCCTCCGCGGGGGCGGAGGGGGGGCGGTGCCGGCGGCGAGAGCGGCCGCGGCGCAGTTTTCTGCAGCGGCGCCGATCTGCAAGTGAGGGGTAGTGTGTGCGTGCCGCCGTAAGTGCTGACTTGCTGTCTTTTACAGAAGTGTGAGTGCTCCCCTTCCTCCCCTATCTCCTTTCTCTCCTTGCTCTCAGCGAGGGTTTCCCGGGGTGGCCGGATAACGGGGCACAGGGAGCGGAGCGCGGCTGGGCTTCCCGGGCGCCGAGGTGCCGGCGGGGAAGCGGCTCACTGCCGCCGCTCCGTCCTGCTCCAGCTTACTTTCCTTCTTTTCTCGTGGGCGATCGCCTCCCGGCGAGGTGAGGCTGAGCGCGGCCTCGGGGCGCAGCGCAGGTGCGGCTGCAGCGGGGCCCGCCCCGAGGGGCCTGTCCCCCGGGCTCAGGGGTCGCAACTTCGGCGGGCCCAAGTCGTGTGTCCGGAGTTTGTGATATTGAGAGTTATGGAAATTGTATATTGCTGTCGCAGCTTTTTTATTATTAGATGAACACTGACACCGTGTTTGATAAGTGTCAAACGTGCTATAGGCTGCTCTCGTGCAGCCGGAGTGCTTTGGTCCTGTGGGTTCAAGCACGAACACTCCTGAGATTTTTAAAGGCGTATTTTTAATGCTTGCTCCTCTGCTTGCTGCTATTTATACCATGCAAGGTTGGCAAGGAGAGGAGAGCCAGAGTTTGAAAAGGACATTGAGCTTTAACTTGATACCATTGTTCCAAGGCCAAGGTGAGAGAGTGCACATATTTAAAATAAAACCAAACAAAGAAATGACCAGAAAACAACCCCGTGAAAACACCCTACCTCTCTGTTTTTCTACAGCATGATCAAAGCAGAGAACTGAGCATCCCCTTCTGGTTAGGGTATGTAGGTGATGTTCTGTCATGGGGTCTAAACTTGTACTTTGGTTTTATTATTTGTTTGCTCTATGCTTGTGATGTGATGGACAGTTCAGCTGGTTAAACCCCTCAGCGGGAGATTATCTGAAAGATGAAGTCTCACACTGTGGCAGATGCATGACTTTCATTTAGGTAAAATAAATCATTACTGATCACTGCCTATGCATGGTAAGGTTAGAGTAGCTATAATGTAAAATATTGTTAACACTAAGTCTAACAAATTGGATGATACCTGTGCTGTTAAATATATATTCATGGGTAATCAATATTTTTCTTCTTTTTCTGAATTTATCTGATACACGGAACACCTCTCTCTAAAGTGAGGAGAGATAGAAGCTTTTCATACAGTGAAACTTGAATTTTGGGAATAGAAAAGCTTCATCAGTAAGATTTTCGGAGTGGATGTTGATAACTAATATGATGGATCTCCCTCTCTGGATTGCTAAATAAGATTGGTATTAAAAACTGTTTATTCCTCGTGACACACACCGTGCTCTGGTGGAACTGCAGAGCAGGATTGTAGCGGCTGGCTCGCGTGACTGCAGACCAGCCACTGGGGTTAACTTAGTTCTCCTAGTGCTAATTATCATGGGTGAGCAATAGATTGCATTTGAGCTCTGTTTTTATGGAGTAATTGTACGTGTGGTAACAAGGCTCTGCTAAAATTTCATACAGTCACTTTTAAAATATTGCAGAGCTTTGACTTCTGGCTGAGATCAGTCTGTTTCAGAACTGTGGCAGAAACAGTGATCAGAATCTGGTAAATCTGATCCTAAAACTTTACCTAATATGATTTTCCATTCAGAGTAAGCATGATTCTGTATGTAAAGATTCCATAAGTTGAAAATATTTGAACAAATGTCAAATTTTTAGTAGCTAGCCCCTTAACTAGGTTTCATGTTGTTTTTCACGAAATAGGAAGCCTTACTGCTGGATGCATAATTGTTCCTTATTCTCATATGTTTTACTTACAGCTGAAATCAATATCTGAGAATTGACTAACTGCAGAAGTGCAGTGTCAAGGCCTTGAAAAAGTCAAGATTTAACAGAGTAATGACACTGAATGCATTTGGAGCTTCTGTTCCTAACTCTTGCATTTTGTGGTTTCAAACTTTTGCCTGCAACCACGTATATAAGAAGTAGATTTCTTTTTTAGGCAGAGCCAAGATTCTTGTACAAAAATGTAAACTGTAAGGAGGCTTTTATAAAAAAAGAAATCTTATAGGATTTACTATTGAGCTGAGATTTAACATGTTGGGTAGCTAATGGTCTCAGCAATCTAGCAAAATAATTGCTAAGATTTATAATAGGAACTGTGGAATGCAGATTAGCCAGCTAATAGTGTGGGACTGATTTTTTTTTTTATATTCAGAAACAAAAATGGACTTATATTTTTATACATATATATGTGCCATGTATATGTTTTGTGTAAAAATGTGCTATATTACATATTCATATAAGATGCTAAAGTGTACCACTGCTGTATTTTGATTGCTTGATGATGGGAAATAATTAGGTGATCAGAAGTGTCACCTGTGGTATGTATGATTCACCAGAAGCTGCTGAAGTGATTGCCTGCTTGAAGTCCCTATTTCTGTTCAATTAATTTTGTTCTATTTGTTCAGTTTCATTATGTATTCTGATTTACTGTTTATTGGGCAAATCAAGCATTTTTAGTTGCCTTTACCCCGTTGATTTAGAGGTTTACCTGGCGAGTTTGTGAAGTGCTCATTCTGTGGAGTAGTTTGGAGTTAAAGCTGGAAAAGTTAATGCTCTTTATTCTACTTTACTTGATTGCAAGAATTATTGCTTCTTCAGTGTTTGTGCTCTTGTACAGTTTGCTCTATGCAATCATTAAAAGTGAGAATGATAACAGCCTGCTTCTTTTTAAGGGAGTGCTTGCACTGTGGAGTTTTTTGCTTTTCCTGGTTTACATACAAAGACATTTTTAGACTCAGTAGTTGCTCTGGTGGAGACATAAGAATTGTTTTCTGCTTTCCTATTTTCTCTGTTGCAGAGATGATGCCACAGAGTATGCTATGCGTAGGTATACTTTATTTTCTGACAAAAAAGTCAATGCTAGTTGATAATTTTGTGTCCTCCAAGTAAAAAAATATTAATTATGAATCTTAGTTTTCTACATGAGTGGGCTTTTTCAGTACCAAAAAGTTATGTCAGAATTTAAATCATATTGTTCAGTGAGAAATTTCCTTTTTCCCATTCCTAGCACCTATTTTCTCTTCAGTTTTATTTCATGGACTTCTCCTTCCCTTGAATGAATGCATTAATCCTTTTACACTAAGTTAATTCAAACTGCTTTAGTTACTTCTCTGTTTAGTTTTTGCATCAGGAAAAACTGAAGCTGCTCTTAGTGGATGACTTTGATGTGATCTGTGAATTACCCACTTGTATTGACTCCTCAGTCTCTGTTGTCATTCCTCTTTAGATGGTTCTGTTACATCTGTCAGTTTGTTTGACTTTGCCATAGAATTTTTTTGAGCCCATCCAAATTGGCTAAGTTGCCAGTGTGCTCTCAGCAATCTTCAAATACTTAAACATTTCACAATTTTTTTTTCTTTTGAGATCTTAGTTAACTATTCTAAAAAATACAAACTAGCTCATTTTTGCATTTAATATAAATGTGGATTTATGGATTGCATTGAAACTAGTGCACTCAAGGCAGTGGGAGTTGAGATTTTGTAGCCCACATTGGGTTTTAATGAGCTAGTTCTAGTGCAGACCCCTGTGACTGTGCATACAGAGGTTGTCTGTGTGCTCAGAGTGACAGTATTCATCAGTTGTACAGCAGAATCCCTGAGGTGGGGTAAAACAGCTGGAATGTGTGTGGTGTAGCACTTCATTCTTGTGGCTAGTACTCCTAGGATCTCTAATGTCTTTTACTCTGTACTCTCCATACTGTGTCTAACAGGAAGAAATAGGACAAGCTTTCTTCTGGAGTCAGTTTCCCTGCTGTGTTTGCTCTATTCACGTTAGTGGAGAAATGAACAAGCCTTCTTCAAGCAAAACCAGAGAGAGTACTGAAGGAGGAGTAGTCATGACTATGAAAAATATGGTTGTAGACACATTCTATGTTTTTTTTTCACTGATCTCCTATCAATGTATGAGGTCCATATAGTGTGTTCTGGAGTTGTTAGTTTAGTTTGATGGCATTAGCTGACACCAGTGAGGTCTGGATGGAGTGATCTGTGAAATGGTTCTCCTTTTTTCTTTGTGAGATCAGCTGTAAACTTATGTGACTGGCCAAAAAAGAAATTATTTACATCAATGGACACCTAAAAGAATGTGATTGTACTCTTGGATGAGTGTGAGTAGTTGGTACTGCAAGTGTTAAAGATTGTGTTTTGGATCCATTCATCCCCTGTTGGAGTTGTAGCTGAGGCTGCTGTCTTGTCGTGTCTCTAGTGTTGAATTGCACCAGACTAAATAATCTTGACTGAAGAATTTAAAAAATAGGAGGATTTTGCTGCACCATCATTGCAGGAGGGTTTGGAAACTGAGAATCTGTATGCCATTGGGCAGTCTGAGAGCATTTTGGTAAAGACTATGGGCTGATGAATAAACTGCTCTTAAAAAAGAAACCCACTGAATGAAAGGATAGGTTGTTTGAAGAACTAATTCTTGCACCAAGATACATGCAGTATTAGGGTGATCACTTTGTGGAATGTAAAATCCAATCTATTGGTGATTATCTGTCTTAATTCCTGGGAGTATACATTATGCTCAGCATTTTGGACTGAAAGAGTGAGCTTGTTTAGCTCATCTCTGAAATTAGCACTGAAGCTGTCTTTTCATACTGTTTTTCAGCACAGACGTCTAACCTAGCTCATTAGAAAATTTTCTGTGGAGAGTGGGCAACTGTGCCTAACATGCTTGAGAAAGCCTCCTCTGTTGTTTTGATGCCATGTGCACACTCTCCATATAGGGCTCAGAGAAGTTTGCTACAGATGATTCTGTCCTGCTTTTTTGTTGTTTTGGTTTGGGTTTTTTTTCTGTAAAAGCATTGTTTGAAACTAGATGGTGCTTTGTCCATCATTGCATGTGGACTTTTTGATTTCCTCTAAGAGAATTAATTGACAGCTTTTACTTTTGCAACTGTGCTGGTGTTTGAAGCATTACTGAATAATTGTATGACTCTTTTTAACTCCCCCCTTCTTTCTGATTATTCCTTTGAGAAGAAAAAAGAAGAAAAGGATTGCTTGTATTGAACCACTCCTTTCCACCTTTTGGACATTAGTCTTTCAGTTTTTTGTGTACGTGATTATTTCTGACTCCTGGCTGAAGCTCTTAATGATCCTGTGGCTTCTTTGTTGACGCTGTCGAAGCCCCGGTGCTGCCTCCCCTGTGTCTGTGTCGAGTTGCAGGGCAGCTCACCCTTGATGCTGCTGGTTGATGGCTGTGTGATGCAGACATTTCTGGGTGTACTGGCCTGGCAGTCCTTGGCAGTGTTAGCAGGCTCTGTCTGTTGCAGTGTGCTCTCATCTGATGTGTGCACTGGTTATTGCTTTTCTCCCATCAGTCGCCAAGGATCTTAAAACCATTACCCCGTGGCTGGCTGGTATCTAATCTTGGGAAGCCTATTGATTGCTGTTCCTCTGTTGCAATCTTACCTAATTGCATGGCTTGTCTGCCAGTTTCACTTCTGCAAGACGCCTTCAGTGCTGACTTGGCCATTTTATTACATCGTAGATATCTAGAAGGTATCTACAAACATTTGCAGAAATTTTGTGTTTCTTTGTCTTAATACTATCTGAACAGCTCCCTGTTTCAGGTGGGCTCTCTACCAGACACTTTCGAGTGGGCAGCCTGTATGGTGTTACCTCAGTAATACTTCAGGTGTAAGTTTGCAGGTTTTGAACTATATTGCAGATTTCTGCCAAAGAGAATGTTATTTTGTATGCTTTATTTGCTCCTCATTTAGTGTTACAAACCAAACTTACTGAACTTTATTCTTACTCCTTTATCTTTCAAGAGATGTGGAAGGAACATGAACTTTTTATTGTCTGTGAGATCTCATCCTTTTCAGGTCTCTGTTAGCAGCAGCTGCCATCAGCAGCCTGAAGGTGCTGAAGTAAAATCTGTTGGTGTGATTCATAGCAACATGTGACTCAATTTAATGAATTTGTTTCCAGAATTGTCTGAGAATTATTTTTATATCACATAGTAGATTACTTACAGCATACTTTTTTGATGCTACATGAGTAATTTTATTTGTTGCTGAGTGTCAGGTAATGAAATTTTTGTATCTACAGATAGATTGCTGGAGTTGCAAACTTTCTCTCATTGAAGGGAATTCCTCAGATGTTTTGCTCTGTTTGCATCCTTACTTATGTCTCAGTATAGAAGCATCTTAAAACTACGGATGTTCCCTCTACTGCATCTGTGTTTCCTTTGCTTTGTTTCATTGTCATAAACAATTCATAGGATCTGTTGAGGAATTGTTGTAGTTGAGTATTATGAAACTGAACTGTCTGGGTGTTGTCTCCTGACACATTATTATAATAAGCCAGAGCTTTGATGCCAGGAGATAATAATGGCCAGTTTTGCAATCGGCATAGGTTAGTGGCGTTGGGCTATTGGATGCCTTTAGGCGTTTGCACTCACAGTATCTGCCTGGAAGGACACCAGAGGCTTGGGAAGGTCACCTACTTTAGTGTGCTTCAGTGTGTAGTAACAGAATGAATGTTCTTGCTATGCTCTCATGTAATGAATAGCTTCTGGTTTGGAGTTGTGCAGATCACTGCTTCACCTAAGGATTCTTAGTGCTCTGTAGATCCTCGATATTCCAGTAACAGTTAATACAAACCTTGTAAGCTTGGCAGTTTTCTGAGGAGATTGGACATCCTCTTGGACATCTACTTCATTATGTATATGTTTGTGGTAAAAGCTTGCTTCTCTACCTTATTGCACAAGTACAGAGATCAAGATATCTGGACAGTTTCTGTATGTGGTTAGGTCTCATCTTTACCTTTCTTTCCTTGCCCTGAACTTGTTTGGATTTGTGTGCCATAGATTTTGTGCAATAAAATGTCCTACTGCTCAGGAAGTGATAAAAGTCAAATACCTTGAAGTCAGTCTTCTGTGTTACAGATTTTTCATAGGTTTCGTAATAGTTGTGTTGGGCATAACTAGTATTTATTTGTGCTTCTCTGCTTTGATCAAGCTGCATCTCAACACTTAAGCAGTTAGTAAGTCTGGTTCCAAATTTCAGCCAGCTTGAGCTGGTAGTTCATTTAATACCTTAATTGCAAGGTGATAATTGAATAGGAGTTGTCTTCAGTTTCCTACCTGCGGAGGCTATACCATTAGACCTTCTGAAGTCTTGCTGAAAGCTGCCTCTACTGAAAGATGTATTGCAGCTTTAGCTATGACTTTAACAAGGAAAGTTTTGAGCATGTTTTTTTGTTGTTGTATTGACCAGTAGCTTCCCTGTTTTCCCAGATGACTGCTGGCCAAGAGCTTCAAGCACGGGGTGGTGGTGCATGCCACGTTATTTGAGGTCTCTGAATGGTTTTTCAGTGTTTGGCTTTCTCCACCTGTCCCAGCCTGGAGGCAATCAGGACTGTAATTCTTCCCCTTGGTGCCCAGCTATCTATTGCAGTTCCTGTAAGCTGAACTGCTGGCCTCACACTGGTCACAGCACTGTTGTGCTGGTGTGTAAGCCTTGCTCTTCAACAAGTAGTGACAAACAAACATTTGTAAAAAATGCACTTTCTAGACAAAATAAGCACTGTAGAGCCTTGAAAGAAACAACTGTAATGTACACAGAACTGAGAATAGTGAAGGTAAGAAATTGCAGTGGTTAGAGCAGCCCTCCCAGCTGAGCATTTGACACTTCACTGGTGTAGCTTGGCATGTGGGCATGCCTCCAGCCTTTACTCTCCTAGGGGCTACCCTGTTGGTAAGGTGTCACCTAAAAATAGTAAGCCTCTGTGGTGGGAATGGTTTTTCCCTTTGCAATGGGCTATTTTCAGTGTAAAATAAGCTGGAAAGCTTTGTCTTTTACAAGGTCACTTCAGCACAGGCTTTCAGATATTTCGAGTTGTTTAGCTTTCTTATTGAAGGCCATGTAGAAACTGTGTGGCAAACCTTGAGATCAATATTTCTGTTCTCTAATCTATAGTGGGGTGCATATTGTTGATAAAAGAAGTCTGGTTCTGTAGAGGTCATTCCATAGTATCTACATAAGTTATATTTAGTGCATGTTTTTATCTGATTGGTGTCAGAATAAAGCGGCTGTTACAAACTGCTTACTTATTTATAAACACAAAGAATGCAGGCATCCTGTAGAGGGAAAGCCTAGAATTTTGTTCCTAGAAAAACTGTGGGGGAAGACATTTCGAGGAAAAAAATATCAGTTGCAGTGTGTTCTTCATAGCTGGTTGATGGTGATTTTTTTTTTTTTTGCCAACCAAGGGCTTCATATAAAAGTATGTTTGTGGTTGTCAAATGTAAATACAGTTAGATGCTATAGAGAATTAAGTTTCTCAATCTTCAGGACTAATCGTGGTCTACAGGTAGCAGAAGGTGGCTTACAATGCAGTTGCAAAGTGGTGGCCTGGCTCCTTCCCTGAACTTCCTGGCATGATCTTTTGTCCCCCCTCCCACTGCCTAAAAAAAAAATTTAAAAATGCAGTATTCGTGTCCATCCCATTTCTATTTAATTATGAGTGAACACTTGCAGCAGTGTACAGATGGGCATATCTTAACTGTAATAGTCTTTCAGTGTACATGTTTTGTTTTCTGTTTTTGTTGCAGAGAAGTCTTATATGGCAAATTCATCTTACTGTGTGCCTCAAAGTAACACTGAATAACTGGATAATCATACAGTCTAAATTTATTAAGAGTAACTGTAGCAACCCTGGGGCTTTTTTTCCTTCAGCGAAAGAGTGGCATTTTTAAACACAGAAGATGAGTCTGTAATGTTGAAAAGGGAAAATGTCAAATAACATGCATTTGTCCACTCTTGTGAAGAAGTCTGTCATTGAAGCAATTATGAGTGCTGTAGTATCTTTTCCATGCTCTTCAGCTCTTCCAGAAATGGCTTTCAGAAAGAGGCAGAATGGCCTTTGTACTCAATGATACTGCCTGGAGAAAAATTTAACCTCTCTGGACTAACGGCTGCCTTTCTGCAAACCAGTGACTTTGAGGTTAATGTTTAAATATTCAAATGGATTTGGCATGTTGCCATTTAAGTGGAACAGAATGTGCTTAACCTGAAACTCAAACAGTTCCCTGGGTAGCCAAAAAAATAAATAAATTACTCAATGGTGCAGTGATCTGGTAAATGGAAAGATTATAGTTTAAAGCTAATCCTGAACAGGGTCATTCCAAAGGAGGAATATCTCTGATTTTTTCTATTTAGTTGAGGGGAATTTTTGTGGATGTTATCGTAACTTTTTACAGAAGTTCTTAGGCTAAATGGTAGCACTCATCTGTGGGTCAAAGTCCAGTATAAACAAGCTCTAGTGTAGGGTAGTAAAAATACTCCTAAAGGACACTGATCTGCATGAAGGAATTTTAAACTTGTTGAAAACTGGGTAACTTGTTAAATTGGGTTGATTTTATTTTTAGTTCTCTTTCTTTGGGTTGGAACATAAAGGTTAAGCAAAGATTTGATGTGTATAAAGCTTAGTTTGGGAGTCTTGATACTTACGATTGGAAATGGAAGAAGTTAAAAGAAGAAAGGCAAGAGCAAGTGCTCCTGGCATTCTTCACATCTCTAAGGCTCTCTACCTTAATCCAGAGGACAGAGTTACCAGTGCCTGGAAGAGAGGTAGGAACTTTGAGACTCCATCTCTAAAGCAGTCAGATTCTGACCGTAAGTTTATCAAGAACTTTGCTAAAAGCATCCCATTCAGGGGAGCATTTCCTGTCTCTTGTGCCAAAGGATTCAAACACAGGTTTTCTGCCAAGGATCCTGAGGATTTTCTCATTTTCTTCACATCCTACACTGATGACTGCATACTCTCTGTAGCTGAGAGAATGAAGCAGTGTTCAAGGCGTGCTGGGATGGATGGGGAGACAATTTTCTTTCCTTATTGTGCTTTCTTATACAAATCACATGTTCAAGTTAAACAAGTATGTGAATTTTTCAACATGTATAGATGTGAAACCTCACACTTTAGAACTCTTAATGAAAATAATTATAAATCTCATAAATCCAAGCCTATGAAAGAAGTATTTGAAGTTGCAACAACTTCCCAGACAAACTAGTATTTTGTTTAACTCTGATTGTTTGGTATTTGTACTGCAGCACGGAAGTGAAATTGTCTGGACCAGTGTTAGGTATTTGCTTGAGCTCATGTTTGCATCCTAGAGAAAGGAATAATGCTGCAAATGTGCAGCACAGAATTCATACATCACATGCTATGATGTGATTTACGTGAACCAAAAGGGGGAGGGGGGGTTCCCCTTGTAAATGGTCAGGAAATCTTCACAATACCAAAAAGCATCCTCCACATGAGTGCTATGGCTCTAAAATTGATATGAACCACTTACTCTTCTACATCTTCTGTGTCAGTAGTTGGAGACAGTTTTATCACAGTTTAATGTATTTGGTGATTTCCTTATAAATGAAAAAGAAATTTCTACTTAATTGTTTCACAGGCCATTTCAGGAAGGGAGGACGGACTGCTTTTCATAGACCAGCCTCTTCCTGCCAGGGGTTCAGAGGTAAAGGGAAGATCAAGAAAGAAAAGGTTTATTTTTGAGTGCTTTATTGATTGGTAATAAAAAGACAATCTGTTTCATTCAAGAAATAACACATTAAATACCTCAACTAGAAAACTTTCAGTAGGAACTTTTAAGATGAAATTTTTAAATCTTACTTCTGAAGAAAAAAGCTGTTTTCCATCCCTTGTATGTTAAATTAGATGAAGGAGAACAGTGTGTTCAAACTGTCAGCTTAACTCTCAGAAGATTACAGTGATCTGTGCTGGGTGCTGCCATGTGTAGTCAGCTTGCTCCCACAGCACTCTTTAGCATCCTTAGTCTAGGAAAACTTTTCCTTAGGGAAAAGACTCTAGCAGTCAGAAGTGATAGGCAAGAAATTAGAAAAACCAGTTCAGGAAAGCATGCAGATTGCAGATTTAATCAGTTTCATATGAATGGATGGGCCAAACAGAACATACATTTGGATCTGTTCTGAAGGGGAGAGGAGAAGATAGTTGGTGATCATTTTTTTTTATGGGGAGATAGTTGCGCTGTATTTAAATAGAGAGGCAGTATGTTAATGTCCATGAGAGGAACTGTTGTGGGCAAAGTGATGAGTAGTGATGTAGAAACATCACTCCAGAGCTCAGTATTGACTCACCTTAAAGAGCAGCTTTTAAGAAATCCTTAAAGCCATAATCAAGCCATAAGAAGTTCAACTAGGGACCAAGGAAATGATGAGGCAGGCTTGGCACAGCAGGGGAGGAAGGGCCTGTGTGTGCAAGCTTCCATTGGTGCTGCTTTCATTTTGGGGTGATATTAACACATGGCTGTTAGATGGCTATAGTTAACATATATCCTGCCTTGTCCTTAGAGCCAGCTGAGCAGCAGCAGGGTTCATCACCCAGTGATTGTGAATGCAGAATGCTTGTGGTACTCAGGGTGAGATTCTTCAGCCTGAGTATCCTCACAGTCAATAGATAAATGCTTATTGCTTTAGTTCCTTCTGATTTCTGAATGTTTGTGTGTTCTTGTTTTTCTTTGAGAGATCACAGAATCATGGAATGGCCTGGATTGGAAGGGCCCTTAAAGGTCATCCAGTTCCAACCTCCCTGGCATGAGCAGGGATGTGTTCCATTAGACCAGATTGCTCAAAGTCTCACCTCAACGTGGCCTTAAACACTTCCAGGGATGAGGCATCCACAACATCTCTGTTCAACCTGTTCCAGTGCATCACCACCCTCATAGTAAATAATTTCTTCCTACTGTCTAATCAAAACTCCTGTCTTTCAGTTTGTAGCCATTTCCCCTTGTCCTGTCACTACATGCTCTTGTAAATAGTTTCCATCTTTCTGGTAGGCTTCCTTCAAGTAATGGAAGGCTGCAATTAGGTCACCCTGAAGCCTTCTCTTTTCCAGGCTGAATAATCCCAATTCTCTTAGCCTTGATGATAATAGCCTGTGGATAGCTATTCCTATTCTAATAAATTTCTGATGTAGTGTTCTTCTGATGGTAAGTGCAAGGAGCTGATAGTATTTGAGGCCATGAGATGGGATCTCAATCACAAACTGTAGTGCCAGTCTTGGTTCTTCCAGTATTATATTCTTCCATTGGTAACTCTATGGGGCTGTAGTATGCTGTGTGTTAGATGGAGTTCGAGGCCTATTGCCATCCACTTAAGTTTAAGCAAGGCAGAAAGAAACTTGTATTTGCAAAATTAGTTTGACACCTTAAATAACCTAAATGCTACAAAGCTCATTGGTATAGAGAGGTTGTTATTCAAGAACATGGGATAGCTGAAAGAGTTGTTTCCTCTTCAAAGAGCAATAATTTTATTCATTTAGCATCTATTGCTAAAAGGATGTCTTAGTAGTGTAACAGTTGTCACCTGTTTCCCTGTAGGCAAAAGAGTGAGTTGATGCTCTCTGCCTTCTTCCATAGTGATTCATTATCAATTTTCTCTTACAATTAAAGATAACTGCATCATTTTTTAATAATTCTGTATCACCAACTGGATGCACATTATCCACTGAATACCTTAGATTCATAACTTTGTTTCTGAAATACTGGAGGTTGTTTTTTTTTAAGGTGTTTAATATTGTGATCTTTTAAGAGATTTCAATTGGCTTCATTCCTTATTGCTTGAAACCCTGACGTTGAACTGAATGAATTAAATGAATGCAGAGAAATTTCTCATTCACAGAAATTATTGTGAAATGTTTAACTCTTTAACTCTAAATTTGTGTACCCAAATGTAGTGATTAGTCTGTGTTTAAAACAGTGTCAGTGAGCACATAGCACTCAAATGGTTTAATTTAAATTATGAATGTTACAGTGAAGTCTAATATAACTATGATAATTTCACATTTAAATTGTTAAAACGTAATTGTATTTATTATAACTCTTTTATACCCTGAGGAAATAAATATTTTCAGAGGGTGAAAGTAACTTCCACACTGTTTCACATAACTAATGTATTCTACTTTTTTTTCATCTCACTTCTCCTGCCATACAGAATTAATTTAGAAGCCTAGAGTAAATAGGTTTAGCAGCAAGTTATACACTTCCAGGTTAATTCTATGATGTGGTTAAATTAATTTAGTGGAGGAAAGTCTTCAGTTTTTTGTAAGCACCATTTTCACCTTTACTTGCGTGTAGCGTACAGGAGTTAAGAGACTGCAGTTTTTATCACTGAAAAAACGTGAGGGAGAGCTATTGGTTATGTAAGGCAAAAGTGGGTAATTGTTTGATGTGTTGCAGTATGACTTTTCTAAACAACTGTTCTTTTCTCAGGCTGTCTGAAGGTAGGCTGAGATTACATTTTATCCAAGTTGCTCTGCAGACTTTTCAGTATAAAATTCTCTTCCAGGGAATTTGTTGTTGTAATTTGTGATGCACAGGGAAAGGACAGTGACAGTAGGGGCAACACCTGCCTCTGTGTGTGTGTGTGTGTGTGTGTGTGTGTGTGTGTGTTTCTCTGTGACCTGGAGCACAGGGTCAGTGTTTTGCCATTACAGCACCTGCATGCTCTCAGTATCCAGCACCTTGTGGAGCCTTGTGCAGATGGCAGGAATGGCACTGGGCTGCAGGAACTCCTGGCACAGCAATTGCTCTGAAGTAACTTTGTAGCCTGACTCTTTGAGCTGTGGTAGCCCACAGCTATATGAAAACAGTAGTTTGTGGTTTTAAAGTCTTCTGAGTTCCTCAGTTGCAATAAAGTGTATTAAGTCCATCCTCCTCTTACTTCTGACCTAGCCAGGCAAAGGTGTACTTATTTTGTTAACTAGAGGTTTTGTCACTCAATGTGAACATGATCCAAAGTGTTACAGAAAAGACCTCTCTGCAAATAGCATTTGTTAAATTTGTGAAGTCCTTTTCAGACCCGCTCTTTGGATGTGTTGGTAGCATGCAGGGAGTTTTTGATGTAGTGCTGGCAGAGTGTCTAAGGAAAATTCCTCAGCCTGAGTCTTTTATTGCTGCGTGGCTGAACTGATCTTTGCAAATTGAAATCTCATGAGAGGACTCTCTGTAATCTGGCTTCTACAGTTTTGGTTTGGTTTTTCTTCTTCCCATACTCTCACTAATCACTTGTACCCTGCTGGATGCCACTGAGGAGAGCTTTTGATGACTAATCTAACTCAGCCTCGACTTGCCTCTTTTGAAAGGCTTGTGCTTTGACTATCATAAGTAGTTTGTGAGGTATGTTTCTTTCTACTATGCCCTAGTGTAAGATGCTGTTATGCACTTACTTGGTGTATATAATTATTTGAAGTTTCCAGATCTATTACTTGAAGTTGTTGCATAAACATAGAAACATGCTTTTATATGTGATGCTTACAGTTTATTCTTTACTGCTTATAGGTTAAAAATATGATTAGCATTTTCTGAAGCTGTTTGCTTAAAAGTGGTTCAAAGTAAATCTTTAAGTTGTAAAAACTACATAGAAGGTGGTAGTATTTGTGAGTGAGGTTTGATGGCTTGTACTGAATAATAAGCATGTACTGTCATTGATTTCATGTTCCCTGGTGCTTTAAATTTAACAGCTATAACAGAAGTGTTAGTTCCACAGTTAAGACTAAAAACAGGTTGGGAGACAAATGCCAAAAAATACTCTCAAGTAGTTTCCATATGTTGCTGACACACTATTTCCTGGAAGGCTGGTTGATGTGTTGGCAAAACTAGTATAATATGCCATTTTCTATTGGAAGTTTAGAAAGAGTCATCAAGTTACAGTTCTTAAAATGGAGAGCTGAGGATGATTAATGGCCTCTATTTAGTGGGTTTTTTGCTATTCTCAGTATTTGCAATGATCATTGATCTTTGTGTGATAAGGTGTTGCTTTTCTGTGTCTGCTCTTCTCTGATTCTGCTATCTTTAGCTAAGCTAAAATATTGAAACGGGATCTCCTAATATTTGATTTCTAAATTAAAAGGAAATAGCAATCAAACCTTTAAAGGTGATAAAGGAAACGTAATTTGTTTCTTTGTGGAAGGGGGGGAAGACCTAAAACTAGAATGGGAAAAAAAGGAAATTGCTATTGCAAAATATATTCAAGCCAACACAGTTACTGATTTGAATGTATTATTGAATTGTAATAAATACTCTGTTTGTAGGCTGGACTAACTTGACCTACAAACAAGCACAATCCTGTGCTCAAGCACAGAGTTGTACATCAGGGGCGAGCACATCAGTGACTGTGTGAAAATTCATAGTTTGAGTGATAGTGGGCTGGCTGCCTCTTGCTGCCTCAGTCTTTGGTAATTCAGGGGTTTTTCCAAGCAAGCAAGTAGCCGCAGCTTCACCTTAACTCCTAGCTCTACTGTGATTGTTTCGGGAAGAGAGGTAAAAAAACCCAAACTCTGCAGGGAGGAAACGCTGGACACAGCAGTCTGCATATGGGTCTCTGTTAGAGAAAAGTAGTAATTGTTTCTAAAGAAATCTTAGAAGTACCCTTTGAAGGATTGTAGTGCAGTGGCAATATCTTGAATTTATGATTCTCTTTTTTATGTTATTTAACAGCCTTTAAATGTAGTATCCATTTTCAGCATTCTCCCATTCTAACCCTGAAATGGTAGAGAAATTAGTTTTGTGCCTGCATTTCTATACCTCACATCTTCACCTGTGACTTTCTGTTGTCATCAAGTAGGACTGGTAGCAATGTTTTTTTGCAAAACGCTTAACATTTTTCTTAATAAAATGTCTTTATCTTATTGATTCTGAAAGGTGAAGAGTGCATGCAAGAAAGTGTCTTAGACACTCAAAATGGAAGCTGGTGCTTGGTATCACCGTGTCTTTCACAGTTAGGCAGGTTTCACCTGTAGAATAGTGGGCTAACATCTCCAGCCAAAAGGTCTGGAAAAGGGCATTAAGCTGCTTAAGTCTTAAATGTTTTAACAAAACTGCTGTGGACTCTGACCTGTACCCCTTTTGTGGAAGCACAGATATGTTTTTCAAACTGAGAAGGGGAAACCATTGTCACAGTTCACTAATGTGCTGCTTTCTATTTCTCTCCAAAACTGCTCATTTCCTCAGCAGATGGGGTGAAGGGGAATACAGGCTGTGGAGACAGTGGTGGGGTCCACAAAGTTTGTTTTGCTTACTATGATCTGAGGGAGAACGGGATCTGAGGTGATTGCACAGTACCAATTGTTGGCCAGAATTGTCTGAGTCTTGTACATCTTGTCCTGTTCCTGGTCACTCTGCTGTAGATGAGGCTGTCTGTGACAGCTCATTCACATGCTTGTAAAGCAGATGAGCCCACCTGTCTTGCAAGTGAGGCCACCTGACTTTCTGTTTTTGACTTTGATTTATCCAGGAGGCTTTCATTAGTGGTAGTGAGTGATTTGTGTTTGCATTAGTATAGGGGCTGAATTTGTTCTGTGTAAGAAATACACTGTTGCCAGTAAAGCACTTTACCAATACCCAAAAGTCTGCAAGTACACTCTGTCAGAAGCAGCTAGTGACTGATATTTTCTGAATATATTCATTCTAACTGTGACAGTACTGGCATCCTGTTACTTTCTCAATAAGGTAGGTTATTAAGCAAAATGTGTTCTTGCGAGTCTCACTCACCTCTAACTCTCCCCCTTCCCCCACCCCAAGTCAGTAGTCTAAAAGCCAGATTTGCCATTCTGCTCTGAGTGGGGACTTTTATTCAGACACCCTTTTCCAAAAGGGGCCTTTCCTTTTCCTCCTGCATTGATTAGAACTTTTGGTTTTTTCCCAAGCACCTAGAGTGTATGAAATTGTTGGGCTTTATTCTAATTATGGGGAAGATGCAGCAGCCTACAGTCAGGAGAGTCTGGTATTGGGGTGTCCCATCATCCTGATGATACTTTCTGTAGTTGTTACTGTTCAAGTGAGAGTGCAGTTGTGATTGCTGCTGTGATCTGCTTGGTTGTTAAATCTGCTTGGGTGGTTCCCCTTGTGTTGGAGAAGCTGTCAGCTTTCCTGGACCTCAACTGACTCTGTGCATCTTGGCAAAGAGGTGGGGTGTCGTGCCAGGACTGTCAGACTCGTGTAGTTCATGTAATATGAGAGACATGAAATTTGGCAGCCTCAATTTCAAAGAAGTCTGGTGGTGAGACCACAGGCATGCTCTCTAAGTTGATATTTGGTTTCTCCTTCCATAGTTAACATTTTGAATGTAGTGACCTTCTAGGTATCTGCTCAGGGTGACTCTATGCTAATGCCAACTTCTGTTTGTGGTTCTGCTGCTGTAATTTCTGACTTTGGCTTATTACATAGTTTCATCCAGAACAGAATCAATTCACCTGTGGTTGGTTTGGAATCCAAACTATTTGCTTATCTAACTGTTGATTTACAATAATATTTGAAGTTGAAAACTTAACAGGGATTTTAGTAAATATATTTTGTGTTATTTAAAGAGTAAGCATTTTATAGTTAAATCCTTGAATTGTATTTTGTCCTTATAAACTATGAGTTACTCTTTATATCAAACAGTAAGGTAGAGACAGTCATCTGATTCATCAAGTAAACCTAACTGCAAGCTCCAGTGTACTATTGCACTGAATTGTGATAAGACTTGTGATTGTTTTGTCAAGTAGCTTTTAAAATGTGTTTTTCCATTGTGTGGTCATATAAGTGAACAAACAAACATACAAATAGGCCTGAATAGGGTGACTGATTTCATTTTATTTCTGTGGAATCTAATGCTGAGCAGGCTTGTTGTAAGCACAGTGTAATAGTGGTGTTTCTTGTGTTCAATCCATTCTATGCAAAATAACTGAACCGTGTGATAGAATGAAGATGTAAAAATTGGCTGCTAAGCTGGAGCACAGAGCTGAACAGGAAAAGGCACTGATGGCAGTAGTGTTCTTGTGTTAGTAAAGATTACTGCTTAAACCAAAACATGCTCTCTGGCTTGTTGATATGTGAATTCCAGTTTGTTTTCTATATGTAAGGCTCTTTGCACTTTCAGTGGAGTCTGTGGGAATCTCTCAAGTGTATTGGACATAGGAAGCATTGTCACTGTTTCCAGTCTCACTGCTATAGCATGTGATTGGCTTCAATTTAGTTTGTATTATTACCTGCTATGTGAAGTTGCAGTTTCTTCATAGTAGATGGAATTGCAGGTTTGTATACCTAAATAATTTTTAGGAATGAATGTGCTTGTCCACAGCACTTAAAAATTTGTTAGTAGCCGACTTTTAATTTGAAGTATGGATGCGAATAATTGAAAACCCCAAATTCTCAGTCTTGTTATGCAGACTTGGAATTCGGGGACACTACTGGGAGAAACGCACCAGTTTTGCTGCAACTACTAAGGCAGAGGTAGGTGGGACTTAAAACTTTCAGAAACTGGAAGTTTTAAGCAGATGGTTACTCTTGCTTCTGCCTTAGGTGGGGAGAAGATTTTGTGAAACAGTTTAGAAGATTTTGGTACAGTTTATTATTATGAAAACAGTTGCTTTTGCTACCTTTCACACCTGCTATTCTCTGTATTGCAATAATGAGTGAAGAAAACAGTCAAAGGACTCAGTCTGACAACTTCTGCTGTAGAAGGCTTGATTGTCTGATACACAACTTGATTGTGCAACCAACATTTATGCCTCAGTAGAGGTTGTTTACCTGTCAGAGGATCATTTAAGAATACACATTTTTCTCCTTTCTAGTTAAAAAAAAAAATCTTATTTTTCTTAAAAGCCCTATCAATGGTCAGAAATTAAGTACTCAGGGCACCAGTCAGTCACCATGTGCAAGATCATGCAAGAAGAGCAGTACTAATGTGAGCACTTAGTACTTGCCCACAGATTCAACTTTGGCCACTTGCATAATTGCTCCAGTTCCTGGGTGCTGTCCTCCCTTCTGACTTCTGGCATACCTCGTTTTTACTAGGAACTTTCTTGTAGATGGAAGAAATGCAGCCCAGGGAACTTTATTGTCACAAGTTCCTTGTTACTTCTTTCAGCAAACTTTTGAACCATTTTAAGTCTAGCCACCAAATTCTGCTACTTTATCCTGAAGGCTTTGCTGTAGCTGGACTTTTCAGGGGACAGAAGCAAGTGGTTTCCAGGTGCCAATCCTTTCCAGCCCTGGTTCTTGTGAGGTAGTTTCCTCTGGAGAAAGTTCCTAATGCAGCCTTAATGGCTCGTAGTTGACATTTGTGAGGAGTATGCTACCCAAATGGCTTGTGAAAACACCTCTGGTATGTTTAATTTGGCTCAGAGAGAGCAGAGCCCCAGTGATGTATTTGAAGTAAAAACATCAAGGTAGAAACAGCCTCTCTTCTAGGAGTATCCTGCAAAACTTGATGAAGGGGGGAGAAAGCACTCTTAAATAGTCTCTAAAATTAGAGAAACAGAAATGAGAGGTCCAGTGGGTCTTGTGGATTCTCCTGGATGTTCTGCTCAGCCCACCTTTTTTTTCCTCAGCTTTTGGCAGTTAGGGTTATATATTTTCCTAGTATGAGAAGCTTAATGACTTTTCCCCCTATTTATTTTCTAGGATTACTCAGCACTGGGTGTGTGTTGTGGTTTGTTTTTTTTTTTTTTATTTTGTTGCTGTTTTTTTCCCCTGCGCCTACATAGGCAGCCCTTTGGTATTCAGCCTGCTCCAGCATTCTGGGATTTCATCTACCAGAGTTTTATCAACAAGCTGTGCATGCAGAGTCCTGATTGAGCAGGATGTGAGGATCCTTGTTTGTGCACTGTAAATTGGTGGATCTCTAGATGGAAATTTAGAAACTGCAGCATTGTTGACAGGTTTTGTTGAACTTGCTGCTGGTACAGGAAGCATTTCTATCATGCAAACTTAAACAAACTGAGATTGCTTTCAAGAGGAAGTTGGTTACCCTTCACAGGCAGTATTTGGTTGTGCAAGTTTAATTAACTTTTACTAGGTACCTGAACATTAGTTTTTTATTTCTTTCCAACAGTATTTCTTCCTCATTCTGTAATGCACCCCCCACCCCGTGCAATGTGCAGCCCAAACACATGGCTATGTGTGAGAATTGTTTTCTTGCTTCTTCAAGCTGAGATGCAGGAGTTCCTTACCTGTGTTCCAAACTAGTGTCAGCTG
Source organism: Thryothorus ludovicianus (assembly GCA_013397245.1). Taxonomy (NCBI): domain Eukaryota; kingdom Metazoa; phylum Chordata; class Aves; order Passeriformes; family Certhiidae; genus Thryothorus; species Thryothorus ludovicianus. Next base: position 336,283 of record VZTB01017968.1, on the reverse strand, counting down.
TTTGAAGTTACTCAAGTATGCTTTCTTCTGTGTAGGAGCTTTCCTCCTGCACTGCAGAGTGGTGAAATACTTGCCTTATCAGTATTTTTGACTTGCCTTTGATATGGATGGTAGTTCCATAGGTTTCTCTACTGTTAAGTGACTATTTGACCCAAAAGCTGCCATTTGGTGCTGGTGCTTAGCAGAACTAAATAATGAGAGCCTGTGACCAACATAAATCCAGGAGGTAAAATTCTGTCTCAGTTAATGATGGGATATGTGTTATGTCCTTGGATGAACAGCCTGAAAAGCACAGCTTTAAACCCTAGTGCTCTCTACAATTTTGAGCCAGGGAAGNTGAACAGCCTGAAAAGCACAGCTTGTGCATAGTGATGCTTTAAACCCTGGTGCTCTCTACAATTTTGAGCCTGGGAAACTTTGAGTGTAATATAAAGGTGTCATATAAATAGAATCTTTGCCTGTCCCTGTGCAGAATCTATAAAAGTTGCAGTATTTTTTTTTCCTCCCAAGATATTTTTAGATAGTACTAGTGAGAAGCTCCTTTATTTGTGTTCTTCCAATTATTTACTGCTGCAGATTTGCATGTCTTAAATGTGTTTTAGTCCAGTAAATGGTACTGTGTAGGTTGCTGCTAAGAGGACTGGATGTCTGGTTGTAGGATGACTGCTTGAAAATATACCAGATCAGTGATGATGACCTCTAAATTATCATCCTGCTGTCACTCCCTTTATGTCACTCCATTAGGCTTATAAAGCCAGTGAAGGCAAAGCCAGAAGGGTTAAACATGAGAGGAGCTATATTGCAGACTGGGTAGATTATACATGGCAGCAAGTTCTAAATACTGCAGAGAACCAATCCATATATATAAGTGAATTGCCTGACTGAGGGTGCTGTATGGCATAAATTAATGTGTGATCAGTTCTTGCAGTAAAGACAAAGCTGACTCTGAAAACACCAGCCACACAAAGAGAGAGGCAGTTTTTACCCGTTAATCATGAGACTCTATTAGGTTGTCACTTATTCAAGGGTTATGATCTAATTTACTGCAAAATCAGAGGGTTGCTACAATGTTCTTGTGGGATCTCAGATGGACTGACAGGATGATTTCTGTGCAGGAGCTCTGAGTCCTGCTGTTGCCCTGCAAATGCAGAATTCTCCTTTCTGGGAGTGCTGTTGCTCAGGGCTCAAATGGAGCCCCATCCCAAGAGCCAAGGAGAAACTGCAGGGCACAACTGGCAAGCCTGCACATCTGGACCCTCTTGAGGTCCCTTGGGTAACCTTGCCCTGGCAGCCTTTCAAGTAACGTGTTCCCAGCTTGCCCTTCTCTCCAGTCCTTCACCCTCAAGGTCCTGGTGGAATTTCAGCCCTTGTGGAGCTGCAAGCAGCCTGTTGTCAGCTGTCAAGCAGCACGGTGAGCTCATGCTTTCCAGAGAGCGTGGACTGCAGCCTGCTACCCAATAACATTGCATAAATCAAGCTGTTCCTCTCTTTTTTATATTTTTTATTTTTTTCCCAGCTCTGCAATACTGCCACAGAATATTTCTTACCATTTGTCTGTTGCAGAGTTGCAGCGTTGTGTTTAGCTTTGCAGAGCTGGTCCCTCTTGAATTTGGGGACTTTTATCTCCTGGGTCCAAAGGGAAACAACCAAAAAATATAGAAGGTATACAGCTGTTGTATCAGGACTGATCTCACTATGAGACACAGTTTCCTTTGTAGGAAAAATAACAAGATTTTCTTTTGAATATAAGCCAAATGTGTTTGATTTGGGTTATTTTGGCCTGAGACCACAACATTTAAAACAATGGTTGTGAATTGCCCCTGTGCTCCAGATCCCAGTTGTGCAACACTGCAGGTGAAATACTGTTGGGATTTAAACTACTATCCATCAATACTTGCTGAGAATCCTCAACAACCATTACACCTTTAGGACTTCTATCATTGGGTTGGTGCAGCTTCCTATTTGGCTACCAAAATATTATTTCCTGTAACCAGTTTACTGCAGTTTTGTTAGATTATATTTGTCACTATATAGAATCAATAGCCTAAGTATTTTTTAAGTCTAAAAGCACTGTTTTTTAATTGGCAAATGCAGTATCTTCAGATTTAAATTCTGTTGTGATCATGTTGCTGTGCAGAAATGCAGACCTAACTCAGTGGTAGAACTTCATGATGTGTCAGTGGAAACTGTTCTTGGCTGGCTGTAGTTTTTACTGAATAAATGACTAGTTTTGCACACCAAACAACTTTTGAGTCTGCAAAAACAGCAAACTGGTTAAATTTCTGGCTTGGTTAGCATGAGAAATCCTAAGCATATTGATTAATTCTTCAATTTCTACTGCAAAGCAGTATCATGGCAAAGATGCTGCTCTTGCAGTCATTACCATTTTGGTCTTCTTTTTCATAGAAATTAATCAAGTTATAGATGCATGGTGCAGACTATTCCACCAGAACTAAATAATACTGCTGTACTTACAGTATCTTGCTTCACTACTGGTTGAAAGTACTCCAAATGCTCTGTAAACTAGTTCATATCATATGTCTGTGATAAATATAGCCAAATGCTGAAAGGCTTCTCAGGTGTAGGTGAAGCTCTGAAGGACATGCAGTGCATGTCCATGGGAGCAGATGAGTCTTTCTGTGTCTTTAAGTGTCTGATTCCATGGATAGTGTCCATACAAAGAGTACTGCTAATGTCAGCTCCAAGTTGTATGGTATTCAACTATACACTGGGCTGTGGGCACAGATGCTTCATAAAATGTTCAGGAACATGAAAAGTTTCACATAACCTAAAGAACTCTCAATTTATGCTGCCTGGCACATTGTGGTAATGGTTAAAGCCATTTCTGCTCTGACCTGCATGACCTGTGGCTCATTCTTAGGAAAAAACAATCTTTTATATTTTTTTTTTTCCCAAAGTTACAACTGGCATTTTAGCCACCACTCTTGCAATGTTGTGCTGCTTCTGCAGAGTATTTCTGCCTGTTGTACTTGCTCTTTTGTGAAAACTTTACTTGTTAGACAAGAGATTAGTAGCAGTCTTCACTCAAATATTATTTATTAAATAATCAGTATATTTGAAACCCAAATTCTAAAATCACACAAAAAAAAACCCAACCAAACAAAAAAAACCAAAAACAAATGACCATAAAGCCACCAGCAAAAACACTTTGCCATTTATCTTGAGAATCCAAGGTACAATGACTGTTCTGCACTGATCCCTTGTGTACCTGCTTCTCTACTAGATTTGACTTAGCTAGGATGAGAAGAACATGGGGCAAGTTAAGAGGATTGAAGGTCTGTGAAAGAAGAGAAACATATAATGCAGAGTAGAAAGGTTGGTGGGAGCAATGACCTGTTAGTTTGGAACAGGTTCTATTTTGACGGTTTGAAGTTGGTTTAACAGAAGATGGGCTGCTCAGGGATGCTGATAGATTGAATTTTGTCAGAGAATAAGAAATTATGATTGATCAAGGACATATGATGAGGGGCTTCAGGAAAATTGCTGGATATCTGAAGACTAGCTTGAAACTTGAGGACGCTCTTAAAGAGCACAAACCTTATTTGGTATATGTGAGCAGATGGACAGAGCTAGCAGGAGTTCACAAAGTATTTTTGTGCCTCATAATACATTACTGCCTTTCTTCCTGTACTGATAATATTTCAATCAGTAGGGATTAATATATCAGTCAGAGGGAAAATTTCTGTGAATAATCCTGGCCCACTGTTTTATGGCTTCAAGATACCAAAATGTATGAATGTACCCTTTAAATGGTAGCAGTGGACAAAACTAGTTCAGCAGAATTCCAGGAAACAGAGAAGGTGATCTGATTTGTAATCCCTATCCAGTAAAATAACTTGAACACTGAGCTCTGACAGTCCCAGGCTTGTTTAAATCAGGTCTTTCAAATAGAAGGACCTGAACCTTGACCTTGCAAGGAAGTACCTGAATAAATGTAGTGTTTGTTTTTTTGAGTTCCAGGTCCTTACTTTCCTTTTGACCTGAAAGTTTATCCTTCCTTGTATAGTGACATAGGCTTTTGCTGATTGTGATAAAATAGAAAAAAAAAATCCCCAAAGTCACTTTCTGAAAAGCTAATGTCTAATTTACAACTAACAAAGAACTTAATAGCATTCTTGCAAGTTTCTGAGGAGGAAAAGGCTGAGTATTGATCTATGGAAAACCATGCACAGGCTTTGTTTATGATGGCAATGGATAAACAAGTTATAACTAAGTATATAACTGGTCGTGTGTGTAGTCGTGTACTGCACCATGCTTTGAAAACCTTGTGAGCAGTCTGACCCTTTTAGCAATGAATGCTGTCTTAATGAAGCTACAAATGAGAGTCCAAATAAGTTATGGGAGTGTGCTGGACTATTCAAGTGAGAGGCTTATTGCTATTGTCACTTGCACATTCAAATAGGTAGCTTTGGGATTTTTGGTCATGCACTTAATCTCAGACAATAAAGTACACTTGCTTACTTACTGTGTGTTGATAGCTGGTGTTTGTCACTGGCTGATGTTTGCTTAGCTCTTACTTATGTGAGTTTCATCCTGGCAGTTGCTGTAAAACAAAGTGTGGGGGAAAGACATATGCATTTTCTACGAGGTTTCATGTACCTCCAAATCCCTGGAATACTGGATGACATTTCTAGACAATGTTATTAAGTATCTAAGTAAAAGATCAGCTTTATTTACTTCTTTTTAAAAAATTACTGGACCAGTGTTCCACTACTGAATACAGAGTTCTCCTAAAACTTACCTAACAATAAAATTCAAAAGTTGCCAGTTACTAAAGGAAGAATTTGTGTTATCGAGACACTGTATAAATATGTTGGAGTATCTCTGTGTGTTATATGCTTACAAATATTCTGAAATTGAAGATGGAGAGAATGGCATAATATCTTACAGGCAGGACAACGATGGCCAGAGTTTATAAGTTATTAAATAGATAAAGACTTTTCATTTTAACAAAGCAATGACTATGGACAAGGAAAAGAAGGGTTTGAAAGCCTTTGAAACTTTCCATTGAACCAGCACTGGATCTGGGGGGCTGTTGGCAGCCAAACCCTTCTCTTTTTAGGATAATCTACTAGCCAAGCTTCTTTTGGTGGTTTTTTGTTTGTTTGTTTGTTTAGTTTTTTTGGTGGAGGGGATTGGTTTGTTTTCAAGTTGTACTACTGTTACCCCAAGCTCTTATTTCAGTTGAGGAAGGGGAAAAAACTTCGAGCTCAGGCAGAGAAGACTTTTTTCTACTGTGTGTAAGCACTTGAGGTACACAGCTGAAATTTGGTAAGCTGAGCTTTTCTGAAGGCAAAAACAGCTGAACTGTTTTGCACTGCACTGTAGTGTGTTGTGGAGGCCAGGCATTCATAATGCTTGATGTAAGACCAAGTCAAAGCAAATTTATTAGTATTTAGTTTAGAGAATTCCTCAAGTCACTTGTTGCCAGGAACAGTGTGTTCTCGTCGAGGACAACTGTTGTGCCTGTGTGTCTGCTACTGAACCCCCATGGAGGAGATGCTGGGCTGAGGTTAATTTTTCATTCAGCCTTCTATAGCAAATCTAAAGCTAATGAGTTTCTCATCACCAAGAAGTGTTTTCATAAGCTTAATGAAGATATTGTTATATGGAGAGTTACAGAGTGTCAATTCTTTAAGGAACAAATGTTCATCTGGGTTACAGATTTTTAAATACAGTAGCTGGTCTTTAGGAATACCTCTCTTTTTATGCAGAATGCTTTCACGAGTCTAAATGTGGATGTGAAGCTGTATTTGAAGCTGGTCTACTTGTTCATGAAAGTATTGATTACTATAGTGAAGATTCACTTTAAAAATAGTTGAATTAGTAATTTATTTCTACATGTTCTGGAGGGGATTGAAAGTGTCAATTCTTTAAGGAACAGACTTATATATGTCTTATATATATATGTCTTATATATGTCTTATATATGTATGTGTCCACCTTGGTATGTGCAACTTCAGTGTGCTTCCTCATTTCTCTACTTGGTATCAAAACTGCTTTTATTTTTTTGGAGCTTCTTCAGCATCAATTGGATCAAACTTGACTTAGCTACATATGTTGTTTCAAATTTTGGCATTTTTAGCCACATGTACTGTAAGGCAATGCACCATTCTTGAAATTCTTGGGATTTTATTCTTGCTTAGTCTTTATATAATGAAGTTGCTTATTTTCTGCAGCAAGAAAACTATTGAAAGAGGTAAGACTTCTGGTTTGATCTGAGCTACTGCTGAATGAAAATGGAATCTTAACTTGTTGCATGACTACATGAGCAAGCTGTGTAAAGAGCTAGTATGCAAACAAGTAGAAACATGTTTTAATGTGTCAAAACGACAGTGGAAGTAAAGTTTGCAAATATTTCTCAGCAGTTGATTCTGTGATTGACTTAAACTAATGAAAAAATATTCAGAACACATTCTTGCCCTGCCTTCAGGGAAGACTTTTTTTGAAGAACTCTTAAATCTGCCTTAGTTTCCTAACTGAAGGTGAAAGTAAGGGTGCTACAGTTGTTTATGCTTCTTTAGGGATTGAATAATAGCGTGTAAGCAAAAGGTCTAGATCAGCCTTGAGGAACCAGGAGATGTCTTAGCTAGACAAGCAATTTCATCTTGGGGGTGGGAGGGGGGCAGAGGAAGGTGTGCTGTCTGATCTCAGTAGCTTTTGTTTCCTTGTTTCATGGTATTTTACCTTCAATCTGAGTCAGATGTTCAAAGTATCATGTAAAGACAAGGTTGTGGGTCAGAAGCCACTCTGTGTTTGGTTCATAGTGAGTAGACAAATTCTTAAAGTTCTACAATAGTCTTACTTTTGGTGCTGCTTTTTTGTACTCAAACCTCTTTATGGGCCCTGCAGCTTTATACTTTTAATTAGAATGATAAAGACTTTATTTTGAGTGTTACTCAGGCTGTGTTTCCAGCTGAAGAAAGTAAGTTTTGAATAATGCAGGAAGTAACTTACCTTTCACTATGTAGTGTACTGGCTTCATTTTGCTCTTTGCAAAGTATTTGTGCATAAGAGTTTGTTTTCTTTTCCCTGCTGTGGTTTTCTGAATGGCTTATATAGTTTCTGTGAGGATTTAAACTCATCTGTTAAAGAACAAATCAAGGGTTGCTTCTCTTCTCAGAACAAACTTGTTTCCCAAAGCAATCTTTGATTCCTCTACAAAAATATGATTACAGAATTATTCTTCAATGTGCATTATCAACGTTGCTATACCAGAAATATATTATTATCCTCTCTTCTTTTTACAACTGTCTTGTATTGCATCCAGTATTGTCACTATAGTTGATAATTTCAGACTCTATTATAATTCTTATGTGAATTATGAATTATTCTGACCACCATCCATACTTAATCCTGATGTACATGTCCTGCTGCACCAAATTTCAAATATGTCATTACATCAGTATTCCTGTTTGAGGATGCCACACTCTGATGTCTGCATTTTTGTTTAAACACCACAGACCTGTTTGCTTATTGTTTTTGATGACAAGTGTCCTCCTTCCTGCTCTTTGATTGGAGAGTATGATCTGTCATTCCAGGCAGGTGAAGGTGTTCAGCACGTGTTCATTTTCTTCAGTTGGGAAGCTGTCCTTTGTCCATGAATTCATCTTCAGCCAGATTGCCTTGTCAGATCCAGTGAATTCTTCCCACCTATTGAAGTTTTATTGCTCTGAAGTGAGCCTCCTTCTGGTAGATTCCCACCCACTGCAACCATGTGTTATAAATCTGAAGTTCTTCCCTGTCTCTGGTCTCATTTCTGGCACTAGGAGCCTTTCATATGGATTGCTACAGAGGCCATCCAGCTGCTTTGGGCACTTTGATCTTTTTTCTCTCATTCACTTCCTTGTGATTTTGGTACTTGGGTGCAGTCTAAGTGCTTGTTAGGAACTTGTCGCTATATATTGCAAGGGCTCTGTACTGTTTTTTGTTTGTGCATCTCCACCCCATGTGTGGTCATTCCATCGTCTGTCCATGTCAATACCACCCCTTTCCATAAGATTTTAGGTGAGGATATATGACTCTGAACTGCTGGAGAGGACACTAGAATTGTTTTGTCATTTGTCATTTGGTGTCATGTGACCTTTATAGATGATGGAGGCAGTTAACTGGTATGGAATTGCTTTCCAGTGACTCTGAAGGGGTCGCAAGTGCATCTACAGATGGCTGCCCCACCATGGCAGCATGGGGGCAGTGTGCTGCTGTAGCCTCAGAGCTGGTCACAAACCTCCCACTTCTCTCCTCATTTCAACTCAGATGTCTTAAATAACCCTTTGAAAATCTTCAGCTGCCTCTGCTATGCATTCCTGCCTCGAAGGGCAGGAAGAAGGCCTTCAGTGCAGAGAAGAAACCGTCTCTGGGGTTGTTATTGCTCTGCATCAAGGGATGAGGACTGAAGTTTTTTTTCACTGGGATTCTGAGTGTTGCTTCCGTGTTGCTGCTCTGATGCCTGAAGACTGGGAACATAGGAATGCTTACTGTCTTGAAATCCTGGTTTGGCTAACTTTTTAAAATTTCTTTTTAATTCCAGAACATTTGAATCTTCTTGGGAAGCATGGAAACAAAGAACTGCTTTTTAAATATCTTTCAGGACAACTGACACACTCCAGGGAAAAGCAGTTGGGTTTTTTCCTGCAAAGTTCAGAAGAATCTGCATTCTCTGGGATTTTAAAGAAATATAAAATGAAAACGGTTTAAAATTTAGCCTTCAAAATGAATGTTGGGAAGTCCGATGACAAAGCAAAGAATGGCTTGAAGTCTTCCTTACTTATAAGGGATGAAAATGGAAATAGCTATGCATGTGACAGAGGTACACCTTCCTCAGAGAGTTGTGCTGCCAAAATACATGGTAACTCAACTGACCAAAATATGGTGGCTGAGCATGAAGGTGATATCCTTTTTGAAAATAAGGGTGACTTCAGAAGTCTTTTAAAACAGCATTGTATTGAAGTTCCTGGTAAATACAGCTGCATAGGTGCTCCATTGGGAGATACAGATGCTGCACGCAAATCTTGTGTGACTGAACAGACTTGTATGTGTCCTTTGAACTGTGGCTTGGAAGCATCAACAAGCTTAGTGAAAGGTGATTTTGCTATGGCAAAAATGCAGAATCAGAGTATCAAACACTCAGTGCCTTACAGTCAGACTGACTCTAAATCTGTACTAACTCTTCCTGCTCCAGAGCAGAACATGCAGTCCCTGAAGAATGACAAGGCATGCTGCCATCTGAGCACATTGGATGTTACTGAAGTTACAGGTGAAAATCTGAGAACTGATCAAAATGATGACATGCATCTGGGGGAAACATTATTCTCTTCTGAAATATGTATCAGAGAGAAATTTGATAGAACCAGCTCAGAAAGAACACCTGATTTCACCTTTGCAGGTGCTGAACATTATCAAAAAAACAATATCGAAACTGATAAAGAATCAGAGGAAACAGGAGCACAGGCTGTAGAACTACCAGCTGGATATATAGATCCTTATAAGCAGTATGGATTATCACCATGCATTAATATTAACGAGGATGACCAGGTGAAATCCTTGCAGATTACTCCTTACCATGATGAAACTGGGAATTCCAATGCTGAAACATGCATGGATAGTCCTGTAAATAGTGTGCGCCTTCTCCCAGTAGATCAAATGGATGAGGAACAAGTATCAAACAAATCTAGTGAACCTTTAACCAAAGAACAAAGTATCTCTGGAAATGCTGCTCTTCAGAATATGCACAACATTCCTTCTGTATCTTGCAGTGTTCCAAAATTAAAGAAGACGATTATGCCTGAGCTGAAATGCGAAGCAACTTTTTTGGTATTCAGTCCAACAGCTGATGAAAGTGGTTCATCTCTATGTACTTCAACTCCTAAAGAACGATCAAAAAATAGGACTTTTTCTGTTTCAGCCTTGGAAGAACTTGGAGACAAGTCTTCTAGACTAAGACCAAGTGAAGCATTTGTAGGAGGGCATAACAGAAGGTCTGGGCTTAAATCTAGTTCAGATCAAACTTCAAGAAAACCAACGGGCAGATCTCCTATTGCATCAACAATAACCAAAGCAAAGAAATCAGAGATAGTTAGTTTTCCCAAACCTAATTTTAAAAATGTTAAGCCAAAGGTTGTGTCTAGACCTGTGCTACAGCCAAGAGACAGCGCAGCATTAAAACAGTCTCCCCAGTCCCCTCAACTATCATCTGTCTCCTCACCTTCAAGGGTTGGTTCCCCAAGGCAATTGTCCTCCTCTATAAAAGTGCTGAAAAAAACAGTAGACCTCGCTAAAGATACTAAGGTGGAATTGCCTGTGAATAAGCCCCATAAGCTACATGTTAACAAACACCTCTTTGCTAGCCAAGTTGGACATGCCACAACACATCCCAGAAACGTTTCCCACAAGGTTTCAAAAACACCTGCGTTAAAACCAAGTCCACAAGACATTGACAAAGCAAGTGCTACCCATCCAGAGTGCTCCGTGGCTCCTGCTGTGCTTCCAACATCTGGAGAGAACTCAAAAGAGATGCTAAATGAAAAAATGGAAATGGCACCTTGTACTCAAAGCATCGACCTGACCAAGGGTGAAAAAGAGCAAAGTGGCGACATGGCAGTGCTTCCGGAAGCAACATTGGTAAAAGATACAGCAAATGAAACATTTGATGTGCACTCTGGTCCTTTGGTAAGTTTTTTTGCTGTCATACTTACTTGTATGTTTTGTACATTTGCAAAACAGGAAATTCAGTATTGCACAGCGTGGAAATTGTGGAATGGATTTGGTGTCTACAAATGTAACTGTAGCATTGATTTCTGTGTGGAGTCTCTCCCTAATAAAGACAGTGAATAAATCTTGTTTTGCAGATTGGTTGCAGTTGGCCTCAACTGCAATTTAATGCCTCCACCTTCATCTTATTCCGTGATACAATTTTTTTTTTTTTTAGTAAAGTCCTCTTAAAACAATACAGTTTGTAAGATGTCTAATAAAAGCAAACAAGTCTTAATTTAGTCAACCTTGTAAAATTGCCTGGCATAACTTGGTGAGGTTTTCTAAATACAGCTTCTAATGTACGTTTTTTCAAGATTATTCTAGTGGTGCTGTAATTTCAAATAGATGTTAGTGATAAATTACTGTCTTTGGTATTTTCTTTCAAAATGTGCTTTAGAACTAAAGTAGACTTTTTAGTTATTTAAGTAGTGTGCATATTTTAACATTAAGTCATGCAAAATCCAGAGACCAGTAAGTTGGTGAAACATTTTATTTTTAACATCTTAATTTCATTGTCTCTTTTGTATAATTTGAAGTTTATTTGTTTGAAGTAGAGCTGGGATTCATTAGAATAGTTGGGAGTAGTCAGGAGGTATTTCTCATGCAGAGGGCATATACCTGGTTTTAGGCAGTCAGCCAGCTGGAAGGTGCAAACTTCCTGGCCCGGAGGTATGCATGCACTGGTTGGTTGGGAAATATTTTGGGATGAGTCAATTGCCTGCCAGGAGAAACGTGCTGTTTTCAAATGCACTGAAAGAAGGTTAAAAGAAAAGGAACAGGAGGAAAGAAGGGAAGAGCGTCTGGGTTGGGTTGACCAGGATTTCAGGAGGTGTGGTAGGGACACAGAATTGGAGTCTTGGTGCCTTTTGGAGTCTCCTGTTGCTAACTTGTGGGTTCAACAGCTTATGTTAAATTGGTGAAATGGAGGCAGCAGCTGTTACTGGTAAAACTGTCATTGTCTGAATTTTTGACAGGCCTTACTTATTTGCCAGAAAAACTCCAGTGAAGCTCCATATATGGGGGAAGCTACTCAGAACATTTTTGAAACATTGCACAAGAAATTAATAAGTACTATTATTTGAGTAGTAATTTGACTTGAATACCTAAATAAGCATGAAAGCAAGGATGATCTGTTTTAATTCTACAGTCTTAAGAGTTTGCATTGTCAGACCTTACTTTTGGTATGAAGAGTTGGAGAGAATGCTTTTAATTCATTCTGTTGCCAAAAAGGAAGACTGTGATTTTAATTGTTCGGCTTGTACCTGGAGAAACAATAGAGAAATTTCTATAAAATGTGCAATAGACAAGTCAGCTGGATTAAATTTAAGAAGTGATCTTAAGTGGAAAAGTACAGATTAACATCTGAAAATGAAGATGGGTATTGTAGTCAAAAATGGATCATCAAAAATTCTGACCGAATTGCTGCAGTCAGCTTGAGTCACAGAAAGGCACATGAAGAGCTGAACTGTAAAGTGTATCTTTGTAGGCTTGACAGGAGTGGCTGTGGACTAAAGGCTCTATAAACTGGAGCAAGAATTCTGTGTGAAACATAGAAGTTCCACGCAGTTATTTTAAACTTGTCCTAGGTCTACTCCTGCACTTATGTTTTATCTATGGCACCTCAATGTGAAGGATTTTAAGCTGTTGTGACATAAGGCCTAGACCAGAAAACTATTACAAGGGCTGTGACAGTAAAGGACAACTAACTTCTCAAGGCATTAAGATGTGTAGTTTGTTGGTTAAGATCTTAAGATTAGATGTAGTCATGTAATTGAGTGGCTTAATTAGAGTTTAGGGAGGAAGAGGAAGAAATCCTGATGTAAAATGACCTCTGTAACCTTTTTTTAGTGTGTTGGTCATTACTAGTGATTAGCTTCAAACTAATAGGTTTGCGTTGCTGAAGGCCATTCAGGAGATTGTTCTTGAGGTTCTGAAGTGCAGATGTGGACAATGGGTTAAAGACTAAGCATGTCTCTTACTTGGGTGGTCAGTATTTCATTACAGATGCTGGAAAGGGAGATCTTTAGTTTCTCACAGTGGTAGTGTGTGGGTTGAATTGTTGTTGGCTTTTTGGTTTCTGTTTTTTTCTTAAAACAGATGCCTTCTGTGAAATATGGGACAACACAAGGGAAAAACATACCAAAGAAAGACCAAATCACACCACGAAGTGTATTAACTCCCAAGGTTAAAATGGTGCCATCTGTGTTGACCTTGAAGAGAGGATGTGAAAATAAAACTATCAGCACTATTAAAACACCTTCTCACAAAGAAGCTCCTCTGTCATCAAGCTCTGGTAAGAGAATTTTTCCCTGTAATATTACCACTTAACCAGTGTCTTAAAATTAATGTATACTTAATGTACTTTCTGACACGACTTTGAGTGGTGCAGGTTTTTACAGTGTACAGTGGTGCTATGTGTCAGTGTTAAATACAATACTGTCTAAATTGTAAATTGCTAATACAGGGGTAAAAAAAAGGCAGTTTACAACTCATAGTTGTAAAATCTCATCTTGTAAGGAGTGTGTTTAGGAGGGTGTGGTGCTATTAGAAAAATCAATATTAAATATTATTTATATTTTGTTACAGTATTCTGTGAAATGACAGCTAAAATTACTTGAAAGAGGAGAAAATAGAGTGCACAGGTATAATGCTCTTGTGATAAGCAACTGCATGCTGTCCCAATGGGAATGAGGAGTCCTTATTTCAGGACATTACATTTTGTTCAACCTAATTTTAGTACAGCTCTGTAGTTTCTAGAAAGGGGAGAGCATAATTGAAGGTGAGACTACTGCTTGAGCTGCTAATTAAACTCAGACTGATTAATAGCAAGGACAGGGATGAATCTCTCAGCTAGTCTGTAGGCTGCTGTTCAGATCTCATGACTAGAAACTACATTCTGTAACTGTATTATTGGGATTCAGAAGTGCTCTGGTATGTGCTGGGTTTTTTTAACCAAGTGTGGCAACTAACTAGTTGCAAAGTTAGCCTGTCTATGAATGACTACACTACAATGCACTGTAATTTGGAAAGTACACACCCAGGTATACCCAGTAAAACCTGTTCTTTTTTTTTCTTTTTGAACCCACTCAATCTAAGATTATAAAACAGTAAAAAATACTCCTTTTAATTATATACAGGTGGTGAAGTGTGATAAAATCTTTGTATGTATTCCTTTATGGGATGAGTCCCTCAAAGAAAGTGGGTATAGGCTATTCTCCCTCTTGAAGCTTGCTCATGTGAGGCACTTGCACAGTGAACCAGGCACCAACCTGTAGGCTTCCAGTTTCTTGGAGAACTCATCACCCCTCTAAATACCAGCCTAGAGCCTTCCTGTCTGTAATTATGGCCTTAGAAGAAGAGAGNAAAAACAATTACTCCCCAGATTTTTTTTTTTTTTTTTTAAGATAAACTTGTCACTCTTTAACTAAGAAATGTATGTTGAAATTATGGTAGTCAGTAGAATATTTTCCAAATTTTTCCTACTGGAAAAAGGCTTCTTAAACTAAAAACACGAAGCAGCGTTTTCATTTCACACTTGTGGTATGATCTGGTAAGATTGGAACTTTAATGCTGCACATGAGAAGAAATTTGTTTACTCCATGCCTTTTCCCCAGTCCCCAGTTCCTAGCTCACTGTTCCCAGCACATATTACCCTTCATCTTGCTTATGCAGTGTTTTGGTGCTACAAAGTAGGATTTGATGCATTCAACTGTACCAGGTTAACTTCCCCATTCGTTGCAAAGGGAGTTTTTAAACATGTTCCTTGCTCCCTGGTAAACTTTGTACTGATGCAAATCAGAGGACAGGATTATGGGGTGGGATATGGAGCAAAGTAGGAGTTATTTGGGATTGCTCCACAGTATTATGTGATCCCACCTTTTAGGTAAAACCATAATTACTGCTGCTTACCCCTTCTGTTTTTAACATTTTTGTAGTAAAACTGTACATACACTTTATGTGATGAAATGGCAGTTTGTAAGCCAAACCCAGTTACCTGTTTAGGCTAAAGCATTCCTGAAGGGAATAACAATTTTTTTCCAGTGAAGTAATTTGAACACTTTGGTATTAAACTTCAGCCCCCAGATAAATCATTCAGTAGCTGTAGAGTTGTTTGCTGTCAGGATTTTGTCAGGCTACAGATAGACTAGCTAAATCCAGAAAGGAAAGGACTTGTGAAGGTCACCTAGTCCAGCCCCTACTGCCTGTAACTGGGTCAATACTGAATCAGACTAGGTTGTTCAGTTGTTTGTCAAGTTGAGGTTTAAAAATGTCCAAATCCTAACGAACTTGTTTCTTCCTGAGGTACTAACATAATATGCAGCTATTTCTTAACCAGTTACTGATAGTATTTGGATCATTGGGCAACAAGAGAATTTTGTGTAGTTGAATCCATTAAATACTCTGAACTAAAGAAATTATAGTATGGCCCTATGTCAACTCTCACGTGTGTATGGTGAGGGACAGAAGTGCTGCATCTGTCCAGAATATACTAGTGTGTATATTATTCCTAGAATAATCAAGAGCTTGTGAGGGTTGTGTTCACACAATGGCTGTTCAAGAAATGAAAGAAAAACGTGCCATGTATAAGACACCACCTATAAGATACTTGGAACTTGTCAGGAGTTGAGATTTTGATAATATTTTTTTTCCACTTGTAAAACTTAAGTACTCAGTGGTAACATACTAACCCAATAGAAAGCATTTCTTCTCAGGAAATTATCTGATTCTCACCTGAACAGAAGACAGAAGAAGGAGAGCAGAACTCATATCCCAAATACTGTATTTTTGTGAGGTTATTTGCAGAGCATATTAGGCTAGAACGGGGTTTGTTTATTTCAAAATGGTTGTTGAGCATTGTTCACTACTATTGGTGTATCTTAGCTGGAACTTGAGATTTTTGCTGAATTAGAAATAGGTTCTCTAAAAGACAAGCACACCTTGATTCAGTGTACCAAAGGGATTTGAGAAATGGTGAAGCCCCATTTCTGCAACTGTGACCAGATTTCCAAATTTGCTGCAAGCTAGATGCCTCAAAATTGTTTCTGTAACTATTTATCTCTTTCTTCATAAGATCACACACTGATTCCAAAACAAAAATCTTAATTCTCTAAAGGTAACTTTTCCATGGTGGTGTGTGTAGGTTTCTGTAGTACTGGATGGTAGGCTGTATATCATTTGCTATGCTTCTTTTCTGTCAATGAAAACATTTATTAGAATTCAAGACTCAGAATAACATTTGACTTACCCATTTTTACTGGAAGGGATACATAATTTCGGAGCCCTGGTAGAGGACTTTGAACTAGTTTTAAAATCAAAGGAATTGTTGTTTCTGTTCCCTTGAAACACACAGAGCCTACTTATTTGGATGTACCATAGCCAGTGTGGAGGAATAATTAGCTTGATAACAGTTCAGGTGTTAGAGTTTGTGAAGAGTCATGTCTTTGCCTCACTTGAAGGGAGGAGTTAAAGGGGGTTGGACAAGCCAAGGAGCATTGGTATTATCATGGAACATCACTCCAAGGTTTTGTGTCACACCTGCCCCGGCAACTGTGTGTTACCACCTGTGCAGTTGAACAAAAGCACTGTGACAGTTTGAGCCACAGGAAATTATACGAACAGCATCATATAGGAAACGGAACAATTTACAGTAAATCTGAAATTGTATATGCCCATCAATACCTTTATACCTTCTTTTGCTGACTACAACCTACCTGAAATTATGTAAAGGAGAGGGGCTTTATCTGCAAGTAAGACTTCTGATATGCTATAACTTCAGCTCCACTTCTGCCTTAAGATTACACCATTGCTTTAAATTATTTCTCACTGAAAGAAACTTCATAATGTTGTTGATGTCTTAGCTGTGTCAAGGTAAGAGCTCTGTCAAGCCTTGAATGTAATTTAAACTCTTTGGGATTCTGAAAGTATCAGTAATACTCTTCCTCTCCTTACTGTTAATGACTTGCAGAAATGAATGGAAACCATTCAAGTCATCTGTGTAACAAAAATGTCTCTTGCTATCTGGTGGGTTTTTTTTTTTTTGACATTTCAGGTACCCTTTTGTCTCTGATTTAAGTCTCTGATATCCCTTCAGCAATACAGCTGCCTTGTGCTTTATTTAAAATTTCCATGAATCTAATCCAGTGGTCACTCCTTATTCTCTTGAGGGTATTTTCATAGCATTTAACAAGACCAATGAAAGCTTGGGTACAGAGAAGCTTTAAAGTATGAATTCTGTATTTCCTTGAAGGTGTTTTTGAACAAGTGAGACCTTTTCCTTATGACAAGTTGGTCATAGTGAAGGACTTTCCCTGTGTTCTGCAACTACCAGAAGCATAGGAAAATAATTACTGAAATGCTATAAAAAATATGCATATTTATAGAAAATAAACAGGTTTAGTGATACTTTGAAATACTGATTTTCTTTTTAGTTCATAATTACTAAATTCCTGAAGTTGATTTTTGGCTTGATCATACATTAAATATATGATTGAGAGAAGCTTCCATAGTTAAAACCTGAACAAGCAGTGACAGATTAAGACTCAGTTTATTATTGAGTGTTATTGCTGTTTATTGCACAAGGAAAGGCATCTCAGATGGGAAATTCAAACCAAATGGTTTCAGTCAGTTTCCATACAGCTGGAGACATATATAAACTCGGTAATTCAGGACTTCTTGGTGTAGCCTTTCACAATACTAGTGAAGCAGGACCAAAACAATTTAGTTCCACTAAGCATTCCCACAGTCCTTGAGTCTGTGTTCTGACACTGAACGAGGAGCCAACCCAAATATAGTTACTGAAAATAATTTTTCTGCTTGTATCATTCCCTGTTATTTACCATGTGACTCTTTAAGGCTGGATTGACATACTGCCAAGAGGAAACAAAATATTTAAAAAGACAAACATTACTTCCAGATTCTCTGAATTGAAACAGCCATGACTTTCCTCCAAATCCTAGAATAGACAGTCACTTGTAAAGGTGTTCATATGCTTTCTCATAAGCAAGCCTGGAATGCACCAGGGTCTACAAATAAGGCTTAAAATTTAGTTTAAGCCAGTCTTTTTATGCTTTTCTTTTACAGTGCAGCCAGCTTCTTTTATGGATACTAAAAGCAGGTTCCTCATACACTAACTCATCTAAGATGATTATTTGTCCTTCTTAGTCTTAGATTACTGGATTTCAGTCTCCTTTTCAGTCTCTTTTTCTTTAATATATCTGTACTAATTAAAGCCTGTGTTAAAAGTGAACTTAATACTGCATGTTCCCCTTCAGAGGTATAGGAAGGAGGAAAGTAACACATGGGTCTTCACAGAGCATAAGATCTGTAGTCCATATGATGACACAAAGCTTTTCTATGATCCTTCTTCAGTCTTCTTAATCCAGGCATCTCCACTGCATAGTGACTCTGTATCTCATAACCAGTTCTCTAAACTGGGGAAAAACTTACTCAGTGTATCCAAAAGGATTTTTGTCCAGTTGATGAGTTTGTGAGTCTTCCAAAAAGTGTTAATTGTGAGGGCCTGGGAACCTTGGTGTTTATTGTTTCTCCAGTCACCTGAGTTAGATTTGCCTGGTAATGTTTCCAGTCTTCTTTGCCCTCACTTCCGGGACATCCTCAGCAGGAATGGTTTGATGGCAGCTGCCTGGAGCAATGCATTTACTTGTGCTGAGTACTACTGACTGCTAAACCCCTGCCCCAGGTGTTAATCATTCAGCTACAAACTGGTCAATTCACAGTTTGAAGCCAGAAAGGAGCCATAAAATAATGTAATCTGAATGCAGTTTTGTCAATTTGCTTTTAGCCTTGTTCTGGTTTGAGAAGCAAAATCAGTGAGACACTCGAAGTTAGAAATACAATTTATTAGAAAAAGGGAAAATAAAACAAAAATACATGCAATAAGGAAAAAGAAAATCACTGACAGAGTCAGAATACAACCTGACACCCTGTTGGCAGCAGTCCAGTTGCAATGGTGGCTGCAGTCCTCCTGGAGTAGCAGTTGTGGCCCTGTTGGAGTAATGGTCCTGGAGAAAGGTGCAGCCCTCTGCTGAAGGTCCAGTGGTGATGGATGGGCCTGTTCTTCCTTTGGGAATCCAGTGGAAAAGGCTGACTTGGTGCTCCAAGTCTCAGGTTTTTAATCCAAGTAGAGGGGCTTGGTTCCCCCCCTGGCTGGAGCATTTCCCAATGGGATGATGGAAGTTTATCAGTGGACTCAGTGGCCCATGAGCAGAAGACCTATCCCTGGAGGGAGGATGGGTTATGGAAGAGATAAGGAAACTGCTCTTGATGGTTTCTTATGAGCTGGCTTATCAACAGAAGATTACATCACTACCCCCATCCCAGTTCTAATGGATGGTAATAGAATAACACACCCATGATTATATTTTACACTGCAACCCACGACAGCCTTGACTACATACACTATCAGAAAAGCTTACTATAGCTTTGACACCTATTTTCTTTTGTTACTTTTCATTAACAAGGAGCTCTTCCTGAGGAATAAGTTCCGCTTGTGTTTTTACAAGCCTTTCTTAGGGTTCATCATGAAAGTGAAAAGGTTTTTGTTTGTGAGGTATTATTGGATCTGTTGCTGTGAATGATTTCAAAGCAAGCTGGTTTATCTCGGGGTAATTTGGATGTAGTTCTCTGAATTTTGAGAGAATGGGGGAGAAGAGGCAGAGGGAGTCGGAAATATTTGAGTTTATGGGTAATTCAGATAATCTGGCTTTCAAAAGGGGCATTTCATCCTGTCAGCTTTGTTTAAGGTCACATCGCTGGCCATAGTTAGGGAAATAAATTTTTCACATATGTTCCCCGACTTTTTACAGGCAATTTTATAACTAGCCCCATGAAGTTGTAGTATGTTGTACCTGTACCAAGAAGCGTGATCGTACTTGCAGAGACTGATTCCAACAGTCAGCATATTGACGCTCTCAGAAATGTGGATGTATCTATAAGAATATTCTCCTTTAGGAGAGAGGTGTGCACTACTTCCCTGCAGGGGAATTTCTTGGTGCCTAGTCATTTACTTGCAAGGACATGCTGGTGTGTCTTCAAATAACTCCTAACCTGTAATACTTAGTTCTAAATTCTCTCAGGGTAGGGGTAAAGGAGGAGGGAAATACACATAATTGTCTTCCAGAAGAAATTTGTATTTGTTTTATTGCAGCGAGCTTCCTCTTTCATTCAAGGAATGCATAAAGTCTTGCAATAGAAACTTAAAAGATTTGTAGATAACACAAGTTTTAAAGCTGCAATATAAGTCAAACAAAATTCAGTGCCTAACATGAAGAGTGAGTGGTATAGAGGGGAGAGCTGGACAATAATGAAAAGCTTGATTGGATGGGATTGGTGGTTTTCTTTTGCCTCAGCTTACCTAGCAGTACATTGATTTGACTTCTTGTGCCCAGTACTCCTAAACAGACAGAACTTTACCATAGCTGTGTTAAAGCTAGTGGTTGGGATTGGATTGCTTGAGTCAGCATGCAGCCTATGACAAAACCAGAGTGGGCAAGCTTTGCCGCTGCTGTGTTTTGGAAGCTGATGTAGAACTATCTGCTGTCCAGAGACAGGCTTTCTCTGGGGTCATGGGTGGTGGAGCATGACTGTGCTGACATGGTCTCTCACAGGGCTGCTCTAGCTCAGCCTACAAAAGGAAAAAAATAAAATGGACTAAATCCAGCCGGCATCATTATGGACAGACAGGAGTTGAGAGAGCGGGTGTGAGCTCAAACCTGAAGCCAGGGAAGGGAAGGGCTTTTTATAGGTGCTAGAGAGGTCACAGTGCAAGGGGTTGAAGGGAAGATGAAGAAGAAGTGTCTCATTGTGGGAGGATTTAACTGGCCACATTTCATAACAGGACCAGAAAGGAAGGGGGGGAAATGCAATTGAATAGTAGGCATACACGAGACACTACTCTTCCTCTCTCTTATCTTAATTGAAAACATCTCACTCTTCTGATGGTAGGATCATTTGAGGAAAGAAAAAAAGGTTGTTTTGGTTGTTGGTAACTGCTGATAAATGCTTTGTAGTGTGATGATCCATTCTCCAGTTTTAGTCTAAGAATGTTTAGCAACGAGGGGAAGAACATGTGAACACATACCTGCATGGCTACTGACACCCTGGTTTTATTTTTGGCTCTGGTTTACTGCTGGTTCCTTGCTACCTGTCTGAGGATTGTAGGGGAATGGGAAGAATGCTGTGGAAGTCTGTATCAATGGAGAATTTAATCTTGCCTTGGTATATAAACTGTTCTCTGACCAGCTGTTATCTGCTAAACAAGTAAATTTCTCTCCCATAAATATTTTGAGACCCAAAAATAACTTGACATTCCCTGTTTTTGTCCATGTTTATGTTGAACATTTGAGCATTCATAACAACACAATGTAACTGTGTCCTGCTTTTTTGGTAATTTTAGTAGTATTTGAGACTTTAAAAGGGAGAGATAATTAGAAAGGCATTACCTTATAATCACGAAACATACTCTATAACCACTCTTCCTTCCTTGAAGGAACATTGATATATGTATAATACAGTAGATAGTATGGGTAATAAAGCTGAAGGGCTAATCAGGCAAACTGGTGAGCTTGCAGCCATCAGAAAGGTGTTAGTATTGCTACTGCTTTACACTGTTTAAAATGGCAACCATAAGCACTCTTACATCTGTGTTAAGATTGATCTGTTGGAAGCAATATCAAATTCCAGTTTGTTTTTCCATTATTTACTTGCAGTTTTCAATAGATGCCAAAAAATACCATGCTTTCTTGAAGGTTTACTCTCTGTGCTTTATCAGGACTTTGTACTGTAGGGTGAGACAGGACTTTTTCACCAGCTCAGAAGCTAAACATTTTTAAAACAGAGCTCTTTGGATTTTTAAAGTTGCAGGCAAAATCAGAAATACATAAAGCAAAAATCCAAAATTCAACATTTTCAAGAGATTGGCTTCTGAAGGGCCAAACCAACTATTAGTGTTAACTTTAGGTTTAAACAAAAGCAGCAGCAACAAACAGTGTCCTTCAAAAGGCTCCTTTTGCTCGTAGTGTGCCCAAAGTTTGTGTTTGGAAAAGGCTTTCAGCCACTCATTTCCAGGTGTCGTGTGGCTCCGTGAATGCCAGTTTTTCAGTGTTCAGCTCTAGATGTAAAATGTGTTGATGTGTTTTGAAATGGTGGACGTGAAATTTCAGAATTTGTGAATACACATTTGGCTTTACAGTCTGCCTCATGTCAACATTCTGTCAGTGTGTGTTTTTTTTATGCTCCAGTGCTGTGTAAAGGAAGCCTTAATCTTTTCTTGACAATAGCCACCTATGATGGATTGATATGAAAGGATGATTATTTGAATAAGGTTATGAAAGCTGACTTCAGAGCTTCTTGAAGAATGAGCTTTGTTCTTTGCTGATTTCTATTCCAATACAAGAGAGACTTTAACATAGTTCAAGTAACATGGTTGTTGCATGGAGACTTTTTTTCTAAAGAATTGCCAACTCCTTATTTCACTGTAGAGGAATGTGGTATTTCTGGTATCCCACTTCAGTGACTAGATTAAATAACTGATGAAAGCCTTTTGCTTTGATGCTACTGCTGGTTGTATTTATTGTAATGGTTGACTAAATTTCCTGCTTTTATGCTCTTTTCCAATACTTTTGTTTGTGTTCCGTATCTTCCTGCTTCTGTCTTCAAAACCTTTCCATTTAATTCTATTTCCCTTTCTTAGGGAATGGTACTTAAGAAAAAATCTTTAAAACCATTAGTTGAAGTAATACCTAGAGTAGTTGCTTAATGATCTTTTGCCATGACTTAAATTCTCCCTTGAGCTGGGCTTTTGAAAAATGTATTTGAGTGCTCGAGTAATTATTTTAATTAGAAGCATTATAGGAAAGTACTAAGTAGTAGAAAAACTAAGAGAAAAGATCATCTGTTTGATCTGCTTTGGAAGCTGGACATCCTAGAGATTGCAGTGCTCACTGGATGGGTGTGAGTTCAGAGCACTGCCACACTGGCCTCTGCAGAGAAGTTGGGCTTGCTGCAGATCATATATAGGGAATATGCTGTTCTAGACAAGACTGAGATTTTCACATGCTCACTTTGACCTCTCTTGAGAGAAAATCTCCGTGAAGAAAACAGGATTTTGTTCCGGTATGTTTTGGACTGGATGAACGAGTCCAACACAATAGCAATCAAACATGTTACCTTAATCTTTAAGTAATCAAATGCAGCTGATAAAATGCATTTGTTCCTCTAGCTCCCTTTTGTAATGTAGAACTTTAACTCACTAAGTCATACAAACTTAACACACAGTGTTTGTACAGTAACACATACTTCTGTTTGTTTTCTGGGGTGTTGTTTCGATTTGTACATTGTTTTGCTGGGAGGCTATTTAGAAAAGGAATTCCTGACTGGTTTGGATTAGCTATTTTCCTGGTGTGTTGACCCATTAATCTAAATAAGATTATAGAAAACATTGTAGAAGGTTTTATAAAGCTGTCAGGTTAGTCCTATGACATGCAAATGTGACTGAAACTTTTTTGGTCAAACACATAAAATTATTTCTGTTATATTGTCTGGAGTGCCA
This sequence comes from Thryothorus ludovicianus, assembly GCA_013397245.1. Taxonomy (NCBI): domain Eukaryota; kingdom Metazoa; phylum Chordata; class Aves; order Passeriformes; family Certhiidae; genus Thryothorus; species Thryothorus ludovicianus. The sequence goes on along the minus strand of VZTB01017968.1, from coordinate 312,942 downwards.
TTTCAGAGGTTTTTTTAAATAAAAAGTGTGAATTTGTGGTTTATGGTGTTCTCATAGCACAACGAAGTTTGAATTCTCTTCAGCATGTTCCATATATTCAATTGTCCCTTTCAGTAACTTTCAAAAAATTCTAAAATCTGGCTGATAATTTTGTCTCAGGTTTAATACCAGACTACAATATGAGAAGTAGTAAAAGTGCACCTGCGAGGAGAGATCTGATACAAAGCTTAATTGTTCCTTGAAGCTTGTGTGTTATGTTCAACAGTATGTAATATGATAATGCAGGTTTAGTATATGTTGTGAGGTTTCTCTTTTGTTTCTGAATTGATCTGAGCTTGAGCTGGGACATACCTTCGTTTACCAGTCCTGTTCCTGGATTTGCATACTTGATGCAGGATGTTCTGAGACAAGTTACCTAATCCTGTCACACCACCTACTGTTGAAAGGCAGACACTGGGCATGTTTTTGTCTGAAATTTAGTGCAATCCCCTTAAGGTCATGATTTCCTGGGTTTTGTGCAAATTGAAGGCTTCTTGGTTGTTAGTATTTAAGGGTAGAAATCCTTTAGTAAAACTAGTGTTGCTTAAGGTGAAATTACTAGCTAATTTTCTCATATTTCAGCAGTCTTCTAGCTCAAGCAAAGCTGAAATGTTGTTTATAATGACAAGAATAAAGGGAAGGGTATTCCCTTTGAATAGAAATTTGATTGTTCTAAGTCAAATTTGAGACACTGTAGTTGCTTCTTTTCCATTAAGAAACTGTCAGCCTTGAAAATGTCAGTGACATAAGAAATTAACATATTTTAGATAGTTTTTCTTATAATAACAAAATATTTTCTAAAAAAAATGTAAGTCTGTCTTCCATATCTCTGTTTGTGTACAAAAATGAAAACCTCTTATGCATATTAAGAAGGCTCTATCAAGATCTTGATACTGGGGCTAAGAGGAGTCAACTCAGTGCTGGCAAGAGAAGTGTGTATTTACCTTCTCTAGATCATTGAAATTTTAATCTAGGTGCACACTTTTCAGGAAATAAACTAAGATCTTAATTTGTCTAAACCCAGATTTTCATGTGGAAAGTTTATTTGCTTTGTTAGTGGTGCAAGAGTGAGCTCTTCCTGACACCTACCACCTGTATGGGTGCTTTTCCTATTTGATCAACTTACCTGTTGGGTGTTTGTATTCAACAAGCTCAAATGAAAACTGGACTTAATACAAAAATATTTCTGCACTAGTTGTCCCTTAAGAACTTAGTTTTGGAAGTGCTGTTAAACTAGTTCTGTATAACTACTCAGTTTTCAGGATATTCTGAGTACAAAGCCATTTGATACTCTCATGCTGTCTTATTTCTTGAAAGGACATTATCTTTTAGTGTTCTGTCAAAGGGGAGTGTAGTTGTGAATCTGTTTTGAGGAGGAACAAACAGAAGAATCCTTTTTTAGATTGTCTTTGAAATTGAGGTTATATTTTTGTGGGATCGCCAGTACAGTGAAGTATAATGTGAGACAGGAAAATGCAGAAAAAACTTTTTTTATGTGTGCGGATGTCTGCACTGAAGAAAAATCTGTTAAGCTCTTGACTTGTTTCTAAGGCTTTAAGTCCTTGGAACTGTTTTTGTGCATTTACAGCACTTTTTTACCTTGTCATTAAGAAGTAGATTAAGCCGTTTTATACGGATTTTTACTGTGTAAATATTTTTATTTGTAGACATACGTGTAAAAGAAGCTATCATTTAAATTTCTTTCCTACTCCTTCTGTTCTCATTTCTCCCTCCTCTTTCCCCCCTAATTGACAGGTGTAGGATCTTTGCCAGGAGAGAAGCATGCCTCAGTGAAAAATTCTCCAGCCTTGTGGGCTAGCTTTGGTAAATCCCTTGCCAAATCCAAAGTGCCTGTCAAAAGATCAGTTGAAAGAACGCCTAGCCTCTCATCAGTCAGCAGTGCTCAGAGTGAGCAAAGTCTTTTCAGCACTAATTGTAAGTATATGTGAGGGTTATGGGTTTTAACTGATCGATAGCCAACATAATTGCTTGTTGGTAAAAATCTTCTTGGGAGCCCTGTCTGACAAGTACCTGTGTTAATTCTGATTGTACTGCTTATTAGTTCTAGATCTTACTCCTTTTGCATCTTTACTTAGAACTTTCCTTTTTCAGACATACTGTCTGAAGGAACTTTGAGCCCTGGATTTTGGGTTGACGAGTAGAAATTTTGATACAACTTCTCTTCCATCCTGAAACACTACATAACCAGCATGTCTTCTTAAGTAAGAGTTTCCTAGTGCTTACATGTTGAACAGAATGGTTTACTGGTCATAGTATTTGTGTTACAGGTTTTTTGATGCTAAATATTTTCTTAAACTGGTTTATATCTGGTTTCAGAGTTTTAGGATAAAATATGTGGATGAAATTACAGGCACATAAGTGAACCTTGTTTTTAGAAGATAAATCTTTACATGAGTAGACTTCTGCAATTTCTAAGATATCTGTAAACACTGGTGTATGACCTAACCAAATCAATCTTGATTGGTGAGAAAAATACCGAGACTTGCTTTGTTTTTAAGTTCTACAGCAGTTTTTAAGAGTTCTGAGGGGAAAAAATATGAAGGAAATAACATACAGCTGACTATCAGACATAATATTAGTATTGCCAGCTATGCATATTCAAATAAGTACAATCAAATATTCTGCTACTGTCATATCTGTTATATCTTGAAGACTGGGCAAAGGCCTTTTATTTGTGCCAGATGTCACTTAAATCTGTCTTCAATGGACTAAAAAAGAGAACTGTGATTTAACATGCGCATATGCATATGCACATAAACTGCATTTTCTCATATTCTGCTTCCCCTGCCCCGTACTGCTTTCATTAAACTAAAACCTAACATATTCCTCTAGTGAATAAGAGTATGTGTTATAAAATATGCATGTGCATCTTGCTGTGTAATGAGATCGGCTCTGATACTGTGACAGCCATGTTGACTTTTGCTGTTCAGGTTTAGGACTGTATCCGGAATTGCTAAGCAGCTTTGTCCTCTCTTCGTTTTGCTCCCTCATGTAACAAAGGAAGGGGTCAGCGCTTCATAACAAAGGAGTGTATTCAGATTAAGTATCCAAACAGATGACTCCTTATTTAGCCTGATTTGCTAGCTGCTGTAATCTGTTTTGTCCACTGCCTTCAAGCTTACAATTTTTTCCACTCCGATTCACGAAGACCAAGCGAGAGCAATATGAGAGGTTGAACATGGCTGCAGTCTCGTAGACTTTAAGCTTGCTTAGATCTTTTTTAAATGACTATACCAGGAGGACTCCGCAGTTGCACAGAAACTAATTTTTCTCCTATTATTTTCTTCAATTCTACACTAACACCACCGACTGATTCAGGAAGCCACTATGATATTACCTTACTGACATTGCTGGTAGTGGGGTCTTACAGCTTTTGTATTGTTCCTTTGTTAGCCACGTTTGCTGGGAAGAGAAGTAGGTTGTGTTCCTTTTATTTCTATTCTAAAGCATGTATTCTGTTTTGTGGAGGTTGGTAAATATATGCAATGTTTTGATCTGCTGATTTTCTCTGATTATTTTTCTTTATAGACTTTTTTACACTTGATGAGAATTATTTATATCTAATAGTAAGGTTTTGTGAGTATAATGACTTAAGTGTAATTCATATGTTAGTGAAATTTTTATGACTTTGAATCAAATTGGAAAGAACTAAGGAATTTATTTTGTATTCTGTTACTAAGTACAGCATTGTTCTTGTTTTTTATTATTTCATTTATTCTACTATGTAATAATATCAGAAAAAATTTGTAAAGCTAAAGTGTTTTTATTAGATTGGTGGAACACACAAAGATCAGAATGGGAGGTTTATTCTGTGTGTGTCGTGTAATGTATGACAAGCTACTGTGATCCTGTCAACAATATTAAATCAAAAAGGCACTTGGCGTGTTTGGAGTTTGTCCTCTGTTAGCAGAGAAAAAAAAAAATGACAAGAGAGCATTTCTCCTGTGTTGTCAGCTCAGTCCTTTGTTGTGGGATGTCCTTGGATTGGTAATTCCATGTGGCAGCATTAGGGTTTGGGTTTTTTTTTTTGTGTAGTGAGCACTTGAACTTTATTATTCTTTTCTCTGAAATGGCTTCTTATTTGAGAAGTTCAGAAATCATGAGGTTTGAAATGCTGTTGTTACTAAAAGCATATTTTGTACGTGGTCAGTGAGCATTGAAAATCAGATTTTTTTAACAGCAACATCAGTTTTAGTTCTGAGCTGAAAATACTATCCTTTGAACATACTGAAATGTTTAACTCTGTGGTTAAGAAAAATAATCTAGTTTTTAATTGCATTATAATAATTAAATATATAGCAAATAGTGTTTAAGAAGTTTAAAAGCTGATCCTAGCAGTTGACCTGCATCTGCATTTTTGTACAGTCAATATTTCATTACAATTCTTCTAATGAGTTGAGTTTTCTGATCCTTACAGGGCTGAGATCACTTCATGCCTGTCCATCTTTATTCAGGATTGCAGTAGCTGCTCAGAATTGTATGAATAAACATCTTTGAATCCAAAAGTGATCAAACTCTGTAAACTTGGATATTTGGTGGGGTCATTTTTGTGGTTTTTTTTTCTTCCTGCATGCAGCCTGGTTAGCAGACTCCAGAGTTTTTTACAGGACAGAACAGTCCCCTAACTACTCCTGCACCAGAAGGCTGCTTGCACGCCCAAAGTGTTCCTTCCATAGTGTGCTGCTGATTTAGAAGAGGAAGTAGCACACTAGTTTTCATGCAATGGTTAACTGCTTGCAGTGAGCTCTGAGCAAACATCCTTAATTTAGTGATTTACAAAAAAAGTTAAGGACTGCTTCATGCCCCGTGCTTTACGAAAACAAATTGGTTTTAATTATCTAATGTTTATCAGGGTCACATTCCCACAGAATAACTGTGTTACGGATGTGACACAATGCAAATTGCTCCTCATGTGTAGATTTTTTTGGCAAATATTTAGCTTTTGTGTGTTTAGAGAGGCTCCAACTTCCTTTTTTTAAAAAAAGATGATGGCTTCAGTTGCATGTGTTTCTTAAAGGGAAATCTTCTTTCTGTGGTAGAAAATATTTTGTGACCAAAAAGCATCTTTCTGAAGTAGTTAACTAACATGGTTTAGGCTAGTCTGTTTAAAGACAATAAAATAATCTCAAAACTGTATGTTCCATCTTTTGATAAGCAATATCAGACATGTAGTTCACATGGCCTTTAAAAAAACCCAGTCATATTAAAACACTTATCTGAGGCAAACCTAGTAATATATGACAAAAGCTTCCCCCATTTGCCCCTCCCCCCCCTTTTTGTTCCAATGACTAGAGAGAAAAGCAGCACTGTGACAAAGAGTTCCACAGTGAAGTAATTTTTGCTTGTCTCTGGTAAATGCCATGTGAATTTTTACTCTTTAATGTGTTAGTATGCAGCATTTTTTATGCCCAAACCAAAGTCTACTCAATCCGTACTTTTTTTTTTTTGACAACTGAAACAGTGTTTTTCCCAAATTTCAATTTCTTGTTTTTCAAGGAAAAATTTCCATTGTGACCATAAGCTCAGACCTCTTTCAAGGTCTTTCTCTTGTAGTCTCTGGTAAAACTGACTTGTCTTATGATTTAATTTTCTCAAAATTATATATGCCTAGAGCAAATTCTTTGTGATTCTGTTTTGCAGCTGCAAGTGCCACAATCATCAGGAATGGAGAATGGCCTTCCAAACCAGCCTGCCAGAATGGCACTTTGGGGTCTGTTCCCTTGAAAGCATTACCAAGACCTAGATTGCACTCGTTGAGGTCAACTCCAAAAGGTATATAAGTCTGTTTGTGGACAAAGGAGCTAAAATCACATCAGTGGTGCTTCAGGTGTTACAAGACTTCATAGAAAGATTAAAAATATTCTTTGTATTGCCATAATTGATGGAGATATTTCAGGCAAATGAAGAGGTCTCTGCTGTGGTACAGCTCAGGTTTGAATGGTGCGGGGACTGAATGCACCTTGCTCCATGGCAGGTGTCATGTCATGACATATGCTTTTTTAAAAAGAGTTCTTTAAGAAAATTCAGGGCCCAGACTCGGTCACTGTTGGTAATTTGCAGAATACATGTACCTTGAATCTATCCTAAGTGTATGGTTGCTCTTGTCTTTATGCAGATTTTGTATTATCTTCATCCCTTTCAGGACCGAAAGGGCCACCTTTTGAAAGGAAGAGTCACAGAAACGTAGCTTTTCACATTGCTTTTTCTTTATATTCTTCTTATGGGCTGAATTAGAATCTTTAATGGAGACAAGACAATCGTGTTTTACCATTTTGTGCTAAAAGAGACATTAAATATGCTTCTTGACTTCGTATTAAACATTGTTCAAGTTCCTATTTTGGTTTGAGCTAGGAACTCTTGATTGGCCAATAGTGCATCTTCCACTCAAGCCACAAGCACCAGTTGACAAGTCATTCTGTGACCAAAATTAAAGACATAATGGGAGCAGATAAATAAGCTTGTTGTGTCTCTTTCCTAAGTCCTAACTATAAGCAGCTTGCTTCTGACCATCTTTGTGGTGAACTAGTTATTGTAATTGGATAAACCTAATTAAATGCTTACTCCTGCATTAGACTTAAATTTTAAGCTGGTATCTGACAAAATTGAAAATTTTGTCTGCCAAATGTCTTGCTGTAATGACATGCTTTAAATGGCTAAACAGTGAAAAGAAACAGAATTTGCCACAAATTATAAGTCACTTTGAAGCAAATATGAATCATATGGCTTTCTGACAAGCTGATGCTTTCTGTTGGGGTCCAGCACATGCGGCACAGCTGTGCATAGCTCATCATCTTCAGTGACCTGGCAGTGTCCCTTCATCACCTACCTGCAGGAGCAGTGTGGCCAAAGGAAGCTGGTATTCCCCTTCAGATCAGCATTACCTGGACTATGGTGTAGTGTTTTGGGTCCTTCCCAGACCAAGAGAGTTGTTTTGAAACTGGAAGGATCCAGTGTAGACTTAGGAAGGTGGCTGGGGGTCTCTGTCCAGTGAGAAGAGGTTGAGGGAGTAGAGCCTGTGCAGTCAATAACACAAAAAGGACACCTATAAAGGTCATGGTGCCAAACTCTTCTCAGTAGATCATGTAGAAATCAGAAATGCTTGCAAATTGTAGAGTGGGAGATGCATCCTTGCCCAGTGTTGCTGTAGAACCACCCTTCCTGGAGGTTTGCAAGGCTCATCTAGACAAAAGCATGGTCAGCTGATCTGGTCTTAATGGTGACCCTGCTCTGAGTAGGAGTGTGGATATCTGGCCTCTGGAGGTCTCTTTCAGCCAATGTTTACTTAGCTGCATTGTATTTGCTGCTGTTTTGAGACTTAAGTAACTTGATTTTAGCGCTAAAATGAAATCTTTACTAATGTTTTCTCCAGCTTAGAAGGCTTTTAAAGCTATTTTATCCTTTCTTCCTAGGAGAGTTTTGGCAAAGCAGAGCTAAGTTTAAATACAGCTTAAACGTTCTAGGTTTCTCTTTTTGTGTTTGAATAGATTTGTGGATCTTGTACTTAACTGTAAAAATGTAAGATATGTCTTTAATTGCTGACATAGTTTTACTTTAAAGTTCATCAAAGCTTTTATTTTTAGGAGCCAAGACCAGGTCTGCTTCATTGAACCAGTGCACACCAAAATCATCTGGGCCTCTACATTTAGCAAGGAAAGTCGGTGAGACTAGAGGTAATCAGCTGTTGGGTAGCCAATTTTCACTATTTCTTGGGTCCCTCTGTCTTGAGAAGGAGCAGCTATACTTTATGATTTCAGAATAATTGAGGTAGTTGGCTCATTTTCTTTGCAGTTTGCCAAATTGGACACTAGCTATGCAAAATTCCGTTCCTTACCTATTTCCTTTAGGGACATTCATTGTCTACTGTCTACTTGAAACTTGTATCCCATAAGGACTAAAAATACAGGATTAATTAGTCTTTCTGTTAAATGATGTTCTGTCACCTGCTTATAAGGTTGTATCCTTACAAGACACAGTGTAGACTAGATTTTGCCAAGTTTGTGTTTAATTTAAGCATGATTCTTGTGAGAGCATGCTGATCAGCTCTGACTGTTGAGGATATTTACTGCACTTTGTTTCTGTATCATGTGTCTGTTTTATCTTTAACTTTGAATTAAAATTAGTCCTTTCTGCCAGAGTGAATCAAAAAAACAGATACAAACCTTTGGACAAGCTTTGTAAGACCCGTTTTCACTTTGGGAGCAAAGTGAAATTTGCAAGGCTGAGGCGAGGGGAAACAAGTACAATGGTACACAAAGCAGCTTGTTTCCTGGTGAGACCTGTGCCGTAGGATCCACACTATTCCTAAAGCCTGCAGAAAGGTGTTGTCCAAAGACCTTTTATGAATTTCTGCACATAACTTTTGCACTTTCACCCAGCAGTCTAAAAGACTGCTTTGATTCAATATCCTTCAAAATAACAAAGTTCATAGATAAATTCTCACATAACTTTTAAGTAATACAGTAAGTGTGAGTTAACTTTCTCAGTGCTTTCATTTGTATCTATCTTGATTTTTAGCACATTTGAGAATGTTATTAATTTATTGCTCCTCTATGCAAGTAAAATAACTGTAGTGTAAGGAAAAAAAATGCTATAATGCCAGTGTAGATGATAGTTTTTCATTGTTTGTGGTCCTCTTTGAATGAGTAAAATGAAACAGTGCTACCTGACTTAAATGAAATAATTGTAATTGGGAATGCATCCTGCATTTTCCAGTTTCTTATAATGCTAAATCTTGCTGTCGATCATGCCATCAACCATCACAAGAAAGAGACTGAAAATGCAAAGTTTGAGAAGCTTATGTAGAAAGAATCTTGAATCTTAAAAAAAAGGCAGCCCTACTGCCCCTTACTGGCTTAAAGTAGAATTTTGTTTGTTTGTTTCCTTTCTGAAGGTACTTCTGGAAGAAATGTACACCAAAGCCTGTCTTGTTTGGGTCCTGGTGAGTTTTCTGAGTTCATTTTATATTTTCTGTGGTGCAACTCAAATTAAATTTATATATTACATTAGTATATTGGCTCTTTTCTGGGAAGAACAGATGCATAATGGATAATTCTGTAAACTATCACTCACTCTAGTTTCAAGGAACATGGAAAAAAAAAATCTGTTTTCCTGGGTTTTGTCTGCTTCCTGTCTTCTGGCTACCCAAGTCTTAGGCTGTGCAGTCTGTTCTGTTCTTCTGATTGCAGTGAAACTTAAGGAGGTTTGAACTGTATGAAAAGAAAAAAAAGTATGGAAATGAAACTTGAGAGTGTAGTTTTTACTTTTTAGCCAAAGTAATAAATGAACTCATGTGTTGCGGCTTTAAAAAAAAAAACAATAAACAAATAGAAGAAACCCACATAGCCTTCCTTTTCTGGAATGTTCATTGTAGCTAACCTGTTGGTGTGAGCTGTCTTTGTGTGTCACTGTAGACTACGTTTGTATAAGAAGCTGAAATTATCGGAGCATGTTGATGTATGTATCTGCTCATATGGCAGAGGGAGAAATCACAGCTGATTAAGTGGCAGATGGTGTTTCAAAATCTGGCAGAGTTTTAAGGACTTCATATTGGGTTTGTTTGTGGTGTTTGCGCCAGTCAGGACACCTGGTGCTAATTTCTATCTGCCAAGAGACTGAAAAGTCTTCAGATCTGCTTCTACTTGCAGCAGTTTCCAGGTCTTTTCAAGAGATTTGGCAGTCTAAATTAGTTTCCTGAGAATCAGTGTGTATTTGTTGAATTAAAAGCTACTTGTAATTAATTACTTATTGAAAAGCCCATTTTGAGAGATGCTGAAGATCACCGGAAGGCCCTGTGTCCCCTGAGTGAATAGCAGATGTCTTTCTGAAAGAGGTGCTGTAGCCAAGCAGATGTTGTAAATTTGAGTCTGAAATTGCTGGGCAAATCAGTTCTGATCTGTAACTCTGGTATTGTGGCAGTGTTTTTTCAATTTCCTGTAGTCATAACATGCATTTCATGCTTTTATCTTTTACGCTTTGGGTGTCAAATGTCTACATATTAATTGTGGCAGAGTACTTTGGTATCTTCTGTTAGGTGTCAGGGCTTCTGTTAGGCTTTGCCCAAAAAGTGCTTCTTCTGTTTGTTGCTTTTATTGATACTTGACTGAACTAATGTTGGTTTAGGTAAAGCCTGACACTGAGTTTCAAGAGCTCAAAATGAGTCTGTTGTATAAGCATGAAGGGGATAATTCAGCTAGCAACATAGTATCTTGATCAACTCAATGGAGGGAACTCCTAATAAGCAATAAAATCCATTTCTGGCCTAGGAACTAGAAAAGTAAATTTCTCTTATGCTTGTTTACAGTAGTCTCAAAATATAACTTTATTTCCCCCTAAATTTAGTTTGCACATTCTCTCTACTTTCCAGAAAAGTAGTGTTCCCTCCCCATTTTACTAGTTTAGTAGAATTTTGCTTATGATTCATCTTTTCTGACTTAATAAAGCATGTAGCTACATAACTTTGTAGTGTTGGGGTTGATGCCTTAAAAACGTAGCCATAAACTTCAAATTGGCTGTAATATTTAGCAATATTTTAGTAAATGCTCTGTACTCATACTTTTGCCAGTAAAATGGCTTTATTTTAGTGTTTGTCTTAACAAACCTGAACTGCTTGCTGTACTGAGTCAGTTTCCAAAACTGGAGATGTTAGACATTCAACTTAACACGTTTCTTAATACAGAGAATAAGTGTAATTTCCCATTTACAAATGTAGAGCTATATAATGGAGTATTTTGGATTTTTAAGAAGTTTTTTTCAATCCTTGCAGTTGCAGATAGTTCTTACAGAATAAAAATACTGTGTGACTGCTTGGATATTCTGCAGTACAATGCCTTACATTTTAAGAAAAGACAAATGATCTTTTTTGAAATGAACTGAAATAATGCCAGTCAGTACCATGTAGAATGAGGCCCACTATCTTCTTTTTTTTCTTTCGGCTTTGATATTATAGTGAAGCTTTGTTCTAATGGCTGCAGCTAGTATAAAGCTTTTCTTCTTTTATTTCAGTGTCATAGTTAAGTCTACAGTTTTTAGCCTTATCCAGTCAGAAATTCCAACCTCACTTCTATTTTCCACCCATGTGAACTAATTTGTTACAGCAGGACTCTGCTAATTGATTATAATATTAAGGTATTAACTAAACGTCTAGCTCAGTTGTTCGTGCTGCCTTTCACATTTCTTCAAGGATGAAAAATTAGCAGGCTTTTCTATATATGCTGGCTGTTCCCTTAATGTTGCTGCTGTTTCTCCATTTTCCATTCATTTACAGCAGTGATGCACAGCCAGAATCTGCTTGAACGAAGCAAGCCACAACACACTGTTAGTGTGCCTGTAAAACTGGACAGGCTTGCCTGCTTGCAGCTGTCTATTTCTTGTTTATGTTAAAACATTCACAAGGCTTCTTTTTCTGAATTCTATATTTTTCATGGATGATGTTCAGTGCATCAAATAAATTCTACAAGTTCTGTGGTATATTTCTTCAGCACTGGCTTTAAAGCTAAGGCAGAGTTAACTTTTGGGAATCATGTGTTTTATTATACTTCTTAACTTGCTAACTTCAAATAAGGATGTTCGTGTGCACTTACTGTAAGGTCTTAATGTAAATATGAATAAAAATGTTGCTTCTTATGAGACAGAATTTTGAACTAGATGCAAAACTGCCTCTAAAAATGCATCAAGTTAGTGCTGTTTCCTTTTTTTCTTCAGCCCTCTCTGTAGAAAAAGCTGGCTGTGTCTAATCCCTCTGTAGTGTATTACAGTGCAGCGTTGGGTATTCATATCTCAGGTCTCTGTTATTGACCCAACATTAAGTTACAACACAGTAATCTCTGAACCTACGTAAGCCAGGCAAAAGCAAATATCCTGTTTGGCAGTTCCAAGGGTAAAGCAATCATTTTGGGAATAAAGCATGTGAATATTTGGCTTATCCCGTTGTTCCATGACCCTGAAAGGGATCTGTGGTATATTATGGGTAACAAGTTACACTTACATGGGTGGCATAAGACCATTGTCAGGACAACAGCAAGGACAACTGATAGATACACCTGTAAAGTGTTACTAAATAAGAATAGTGTTATTTATGTTGTATTTTTTAGCACTGTGATGGAGTATGCAGAGTAGAATCGATTAATAAAGGCTATAGAAGCCATGAAAACCAAAGAAGAAAAAAGCTTTATCAGAAAATCGTATGTGCTCCATCTTGGTGTTTTGTTTTCTTACTCTCATAAAGGATGTTTGTTTTAGTTCAACCCTTTGTGTGAAAATATAACACTGGGAGAGGGAAGAAATTCAGTCAGGGAGCTTATTGCAAAAGTGAATAATAGTGCTGATCAAGCTCAAATGGAAAAATAAGATATAAATATAACGGTCCATGAAGTTGTCCCTTGGAACAGGTTGTTAAAAGGAGTTGTCTGGTTCTTCACTCAAATCCTTATACTGGGATAAGATGCTTTTGCTAAGAAAATACTCTTGTTAAGACAAAAGTTGGAGGCATGCTTTAAGGTTCAGTTTACACCCCTTTCCTTCATGCTCTTGGTCATCCCTGTTGAAACTTGAGAGGAAACAGTTCTTATGTTGTAGATTCTTTGATAGAATGTCTTACTCTCAATATACTTGCACTTTCCACATCTGAAAAACAAGAATTAATGCTTATCACACTCTGTGCTTTGACAACAGCAAAAAAGACTTAATGTTTTAAAATTATGTTATACTCTGTCAAAATGTGTATGTTCTTTAAAAATTGTGAAGACTATTCTGAAATCTGATGCACATTGTTATGAATGCCAAATGCTTAGGTATTCAACTGACTGACTGTGGTATTCAGCAATGTGTGGCAAATTACCCCAAGTGGTGAAGGATATCTGCTCAAGTAACTCATTTGTGCTCTGTTTCTTCTTTTGTAACTGATTAGAGGATCTCTTGGGGTTTGTTATTGATTGGGGAGTGGTGTGTATGAGGATTGGGGAGTGCTTGTAAGAGTTTTTGCAGGTGTGGAAGAAACTGTGCAGCCAGTGGCGTTGCTCGGAGACTTGAAAAGGCCTTGATATGTATGTGAGCATATATGCCCTGGCAGCCAAGAGGCCCAGGTCTTCCACATTGCAGAAATGGGACTTCTGACTAATTCTAACTGGGAATTTCAATGCAGATGTATTGGATAGACTGGATTCTCAGTCTCTGGCATTAAGAGCTTCAGCGTTTGTGAATAAGTAGGGTTTTATCAATTTTTCTTTCTCTGTGCCTGTCTCCAAAAGAAAAGCCAGGAAATCCTACAGAAGAACTAGGATCAATTTTGTGTGCTCTGGAGTGACACAGATTAGTACAAGATTAGATTCTGTATTCATTGCATGTAGTTAATGTTTTAAACACTTGAAATTCTGGGGGTTGAACAATTTAAAGTAATATTTTCCCTTTATCCCTTGAAAAGCAGCAGACATCAGGCTTAAAACTCTTTTTGCAGGTATTTTACTGTGACTGGACTATTTTGTTGCCTTTCTAGCTGCAATAAAGAGCTGACTATAGTCTTTTTTTAGATTTTTTTTTTCATTCATGTGAACTATGAGGACTGTCTGAATGATTCAATTGTCTCGTGATCTAACCTTAGAATACCTTCAGGCTAATGCTCTTATAAACAGACAGCAGAGCTACTAAGTAGACTAGCTACTCCATGTGAACTAGCTATGAAAGCTGGCATTTGTTCAGCCATTTCTATATAAATAAATGCATATAATCTAAATGTGTGAACTGGAGTTTCTTAATAAATGTATTCATTGGGGACATATAATGATATTTGTTTTGAAGAGTTAAGGGAATATCTATAAACCTGAAATAATCTTTGAACCACAATAGCTGTTGCCTTCTTGGCCAGATTTTTCCACTGTTACTAAATAAAGTATAGTACAAGAACTGGATCTAAGGATTTAATTTCTTGGGTGAGAACTAGAGTGCTCCAGAAGTCTTCAAAGTGAAATAGCTGATGCTGATATTCAGAGAATGCCACTCTAAACTCCGAAGTCATCTGTTTTGAGTGGATTTTATTTTATTTGATTGTTATAATTTAAACAAATGATGTTTTCCTGATGTAGTATGTTTGTTAGAATAGGCAATAGGATGCAAAATACCATAGGTACATGACAACAGTCTTAATATATTCCAGATTTGGCCCCTTCAGCTAAGTCTATCAGTGTATTTCCATTCATGTTCCTTGTGTTCTTCTCGAACTTGATCTTCTGAAAGTTAACAATTTGGGAAAGTTGTCTGTTGTTCTGTCCTAACAATCAGTACTGTTCCCTGTGCCTTCAGCCGATATTTTTTTTTAAAACCCAAGGAATTTCAAAACCTCAAGGCTTGCTATGGAATAACATATGAGCCATCTAATTCAAGTGGTAGTGCTATTCTGTGGGCAGTTTCTCAAACTGATGGACTGAAAAGGTTGGGATTATGTTTAAAATCCCAGCATTGAGGCCTTGGTAGAGGTTTTATCAGTTTTACTGTCATGTCAGACGATTATTCATTAGGACCTTTTGTAGCCCAACCAAAATGGTTTTCACACTACAAGGTCTGTTTCTTCTGTTAATGCTTTTAAGTAAGGACCTGTTTTCTGGATTATAAGTTAGATATTTCAGAGTTCTTTGTTATTATTTAGTTCCAGACTTCTGTGAGAACCTTGCTCTCCAGCTGCATACATCCATACTCCAAACAAGCAGTGATACAGAAGTATGCAGGCTTTCTACAGCAGGAATGCTTGTAGTTTATTTCTATGGTGTTTATTCTGTCTGTGATTCTCTTCCCTGGTATTTATTTTGATGTTTCAGAATAACAAACCACACAGGAGAACAACACAGAGCTTCGGTTTTCTCACACTTGTCTAAATATTGGACAGGCCAGCCACAGTGTGAGTAGAGAGGGCAGCTTAAAGGGAGAGCTATGGATTGCATCAGCTCAGTCCAAGTGATAGAGAAAATTCCCATGGTGGGAGCTGGGGTTCACTGGACCCTTTTAGGGGCTTAAGTGGACATAATACCTGAAAGATCACTGAGCTGTCACAGAAAGGTGAAACCCACAGTCTTGTGTCAAAGGTGGTTAAACAACTCATACATCTGCCTTTTTTGTCTGCATGTCTGGGGTAATGGAGACTGTACAAAACCCACAGAGGTAGGCAAAAGACAGCAGTTTATTTTGAATGTGCTTTGTGCTTTCCAGATAAACCACTAGCACGTCTTAGGGCATATACTTGCCTAAATTGACCTTATTTGCAATATTGCTCTTTCTTAGAAGCTCTCTGGGTATTGTTGTGAGGCTATGGATGAACTATACATGCACAGTAAATATAAATCAGCATTATGTAAATAAATAATTAATAGATCTGTAGGCTATGGGTCTAGTTTAAGCATTTATTTTTCCTCTGTTTCTTGAGGTTTGAGCTCACAAGAACTTAAGCATACACCTGCCCTGTTTCTGAATCACAGCAAAGAGATGATTGTGAGTTTTTTTTTCACATCTGGCTAGATCGTTGAAGCTTTAAGTTTTAGGGCATGTTACACTAATGTTGATGATACTGTACAGTGTTGTAGAGTAGTAGCTCTGTAGGATTTTGTCTGAGGAAGTCTAACCAAAATGCCATTTTGAAAGGGACATCCTGCAAAGGGACATCCATGCACTGCCCTTAAATCAGAAATTAAAAATGAAATTATTCTTGCAGTGTTCTTTGGCTGTTCTCAATTCTAAAATGGTGCAGATAATGTAAATACCACTGTTGCATGAGAGAGACACCTATCAGCCTAATTCCTGTGTCAGTTTGCCTGGGAATTCACTGCAGCATCACCTTCAGTTTGAGAGGCTGCTGAATTTAAAAGCTTCTGTGTACAGAAAAAAAGAAATGTAAATTATTTAGGATTTCAATTCCTGCTCTGAAGAAAGGAAGATGTTTCCTTTTTTCTTCAGGAAAGGATTTGAGCTTAAAATCAGTCTTGAAGCTGTAGTTTGAATTCATTGTGGCAGCAGATACTGTTGCCTACAGCTTTTCAGACTGGAGCACCGGCTAGAGCAAGGTGGTAACAGGAAAGTGGAGTGGGAGCAGTCATTTTCCAGAAATAAAAATGAGGACACAGATGACCCTTTGGCTCTTAGTAGGTTCCTGCTACTTGTCTCTCTCTTTGCATAAGCAATCACCCTTCAGTTCTTCCTGAAGTAAAGCATGCCAATAAAATCCATCTGCTCTGCACTGCTCTTGCTGTCTTGTGACATGGAGCCAAGTTGTCCTCAGTGTGGGCTTCTCGGATCTAAATATCTAAATATCTCTTGATTTAGACTTTTATACTGTGAGACATTTAACTGTGTTTCAGTGGGATTCTGAGTGATTGTTGGATGAGGAGAGAGGAAAAGGGACTGCAGAAATGCAAAAACTGTGGATTCAGCCTCATGAGACTGAATTGAGAGCCTACAGATGCCAGTGCACTTTGTTCCTTTTTTGTCACGTTGCTAATGTTCCCAGGGAGTGGCAGATAGACTAAATCTGCTGGGGTTAAAATAGTTCTGTCCCTTCCATCAATCTGATGGTGTCATCAGGTACTGAAGCATTTAGCAACCCAGACTGAATTACGTGGTCATAACAGGATAGAGCCCCTTTGTCCATGTTGATCACAAGTTCTGCCCTTGGAGTCAGAGGGAAGCCAGGAGTAAGGTGCTAGTAAATAAAGTCTGTCCTTTTGTCCTCTGTATATCGCTTCCTATTTTATTCTGCTCTTTTCTGGTGCTGTTTTCTGTCACCCTTCTCTAATGTCGAGAAAGCAAAAGACCTGTCTGTGATCCTCATGTTATGCATGAAATGCAGACAGTGCACGTCCCTGGCGTGCTCTGTTAAGATCCCACGGATTCCGCCCTGGCTTTGTAGTCTGCCAGCACGAAGCCCTGGATGACTGTCGTGGGAGTACAGACGAGAGTGGAAGGTGCTGTTTTCCTGAGCCAGGGAAACCATGCTAGCACATGCACAGTCACCACAATGGGGTGTGCTGTGTTGTGACACTGAGCTCTGGAAAGATTGCACTGGAGGAACCCCTCTGCAAGTTAAGTCTCGCCTGGGAGCTGTTCAGACTGGCGTGGGCAGTCCTCCTGCTGGCTGCTGTCAGAGACCCCTGAGCATTGGGTGACTCTAGATGAGACATGCATCCATTGCTTTTTATTAGTGCTGTCAAGTCTGCTTCTGGATAATGCAGACTTGTTTCAGGTTTTTGTGTTTAACAGAATTAAAACTCTAGAAGCTAGAAAGACATTTTTGTCAAATCAGAAGGTTTTTTGCAAATAATGTGAAATATCTGTTTCTTCATGGCCCTATTTTCACCCAAACAAAGAGCAGGACAGAAGAGCAGTAAAAGTATTACTTGTGTATCTCTGTAAGAGGAGTTTTGGCCTTTCCTACGTGAATTTTGATGTCCATATAGAGCTTTTGTCCGCTCATATTTTGTGTGGTGATTCATTCCTTCCGCAGTTTCCAAACTGGTTCATTACATCATGTTTGCCCTGTAGAAATTCTTTGTTCTAGCTCCTATTCCTAGGAGGTTTCAGCAGGGTATTCCATCTTCTCTGGTTTTACAACTAATGAGGAGTTCTTTACCTTTCTCCTAAGTACTATTGCAAGGGTGGGGAGAAGTGGTGGGTTGTTTTTTGGATGTGTTTTGTTGTTTTGTAGTGGTTTGGGATTTTTTTAGCCTGATTGGAGTGTTTCCACGTTTTTGAGAGCATCAAATTGGGAAGGTGAGAGAATATTTGCTACATAGGGCAGCTTCTCCCTTGGAGAAATATGGGAACAGGAGGGAAATAAAAAGGAGTTCTTGTGGGTTCCCCAGCAAAAGGATAAAACCTGATGTGGCTGGGTGCTAAATGATGCTTGAAGACTGGCTGTAAGCCCAGTAAAAATCTCAGAATACCTTAATTAAGAAAGGATTTGACAATAATGATCTAATATTTGATGAGATGTGCTAATGAACTGTGCATGTGTGAATACACAAGTCTACTGTACTGTGCTGTAACAAGCCTTCTGGTTTACTGCTCAGTTGGTTTTCAAGCATCATAATAATGCAGCCCAGAAAGGGGCAATGTCTTTGATAATAGTATTGGATTAGGAAAGAGTCTGGAACTGCTGGCTGTTGGAAAGATAGATGAACACACATTGCTTGTGCCAAAGCTCTTCAGACTAGAAGCAATAGATGAGGTTTTATAGCAGTAATGACATGCATGCCCTGCTGTGTGCAGAGGCTGCCCTGGGAACCAAACAAAAAAACCTAATTTACTGTCTTTCTTTGTACTTATTTTGAATGGTATTGTGTGGACTGAAGATGTATTATAGTACTTCAGAGCTGGTGTTTCATCAGTGTGCTGGGAAATAAATATTTTGGTACCTGCTTTGAAAGCTTGCCGGGGTATTCTCATGCAGTCTGCTGCGGGGGGTGCCTTGGTGGGTCTGTCTCAGTGCTGTGCTGCAGCTCTTCTGCTCTACATACACTGAGCATCTGCTTCATTGTCACTGCACCGGGCTCTGCGTGGTGGTGGAGGTACCCACACACTATTTTTAGCTCTAGCTGATGTGGAAAGTAAGCTCCGTGAATTTAAAGCGTTACACATCTTGAGCAAGCCAGACATGCTATTAAAATATAAAAGATTTGTGGCGGTAAAGAGAGGACAGGTAAGGCACAGCTGAAATAAGACCTACCACTGTGATGTTTGATTTGGCTTATACCTGCTTCAGACTAAGTTGGACTAATTGTTTCTGGAAGTGGAAAAACTGTTCAAAGGTATGGATGTTAGAGAACATTGACTGAGGTTTGCTGAAATGATAGAAGTGCAGAATTAGTGGAACCTAACTTTGTTGTCTCTAAAGAATGACAAAGTCAGTGGAGGTCAGCTCTTCAAACAACTACAAAGAAGAATGAGGGTCCACTGTCTTGTCTCCAGCAGTAGCTGAGAGTACTTGGGTGGTCCCTGCTGCAGTGGCTGCCTCTAAGGCAGCTGCTGACCTCCAGAAAAGCAGTGAAATATTTCTTCTTGCACAGGAAGGTGGCCAGTGCATATATGTGTAGTCATGGTTGCAGGTAAAAAATGTGACATTTTCTAATCTGTAAAACAGTTATTCCTTTATTTTCTGAATTTATTTTTAATTTAATTTTTGCTAATAGCAATGGACTTCAACAAAATACAGGCAAAACTTTTCAGCTCATTAAATAGTAAGAGGAAACTTTTTATATGAGGGCTAATCAAATATGGAAAGAACATCTATTTTGTAAGAATTCCTCCAGCACTGCTTATTTGCCTCAATGTTTGGGTGCCTTCAAAACCCAGCTGGCAGAGAACTGTTTTAATATGAAGTAATGCCCGAGTCCTTCTCCTCTGATGATAAATGGAAGCATCTGCAGTGTTGAGCTGCCAAGCTAAGCAGAATTTCCCTTAAGCAGCTCTCAAATACTGAATTGTTCTTAGAGAATAGATGTGTCTTTGGATTTCTTAACACTTTAAATGTTGACATAATATTTAATTGAAAGAAACAGTTTTAAAAAGTGTACCCTGAAAAGATTTTTGGAGAGTAAAGCTGAAATATGCCTCCAGGAATATTCAAATAATGTTCCTTACAGTCTCCAAAGAAAAATTACATGGACTGTAGCATTGCCGGATGATATATTCAGCTGGTGAGACCACCCACTTCCTCTCCTCCCTCCTCATCCTCCTCCTCCCACTTCTCCTTTTCCAGTTCCCAGCCCACAGAGTCCCGTAGCAGATTGAGCATCGGTACTGTGATGCAATTCAGAGGCTGTTGGTTTTCGAAATCACTAAGTCGGTTTTATTCTGAGGGCAAGCTTTGTTTTCAGAACATCTGGTGAGGAGAAGCTGCCAGCAGCATTTACATTGTGGATATCTGCTTTTACTGATTTTTTGCTTGTCTGTGCATAAGGAGTAGCAGCAAAGGAATGGAGACCTGATTATTTCTTCAAGCCTGTTTTCTTTAGCAAAAATTGCTCACTTCTGCCAGTAGCAATTAAAAACATAGTATGTGACAGTACATGGAGGCTATTTCTTGCTTGTTTGTCTTCCAACTGCACTGAAGACATGTTATGGTCCCCGAAATTTTCCTTATCCAACATGCGCATAAGGCTGACAGCAAAGGGATTGCTTCGAAACATTCGTCTACCTTCTGGCTACAAGAAAAGCACTGTTATATTTCATACAGGTTTGTGGATTTTTAATATGATAATTAGAGCATGCATTGACTGAATATCTTGTTTACTTCGACAGTGTCTTATTTTTAGCAAATAAGAAGTGTACTGAGCATGAAAGTTTTTGAATTTCAGACAGAAGTCTGACTTCTAAGCAAAGTAGTTTTATGTTCTAAGTCTCTGCATGTGTGCTGAGCTGCTTGTTTGGAAGATAGTTATTCTGTTTATGAAATGCAAATTGGGATTTGCTCTTTCCTTGCACAAATCCAAAAATAGTATCAGAGAGTCTGTGCTATTAAATATTTATCTAATCATTTTAATAGTTATCTGCTGGGAGCACTGTCATTTCTGTACCTTGATTGGGTGCAAGAGAGAAAGCAGGGAGGAAAGTGGAATGAATACAGGCTGTCATGGTGTGGCTTTCTGTCTGTGGGAAATGTTTGAATAATTACCTGTAGATATTTGTTATTACTGATGTTGTGGTAAATTCATCTTATTTGCAAGTGGAACAAACAAACTTTTGTGCCTCTTGTTTTGAGACAAATCTAAAAGGTACAAAGTTTTGAGACACTAAGGATGTGTGTGTGTGTTTAATTCATACACACACGCACAGAGAACATAACAAAGAAAATAAATTACAAAATTCTCAGCTACATTTGATCTGATTTTTATCTTCAGCATCAGGCGAAGCAAATAAAGTAAGTTTTTGAAAGGTGAGCTTTATTCCAGGACACGCGTATGTCATTTTGGGGGTGAGGGGTGGAAGTTGTTTTTTTGTTTGAGCTGGGCTATGTGACATCTAGAGATACTGAGAGCATCTTGCATAAGCATTTTTCTCCACTGCACTATTTACAATTTTCTTACATTTTACTTAGAGGGGAGCAAGCAGCTACATAAGCCAGTTTTGCAGAAGCTCTTCACTCAAGAATTTCCTATTGAATTTCCTGAAGAATTTCCTCACTTGAATACCACCCTTTCTGCTTTTATTTTCTTGGAGTTGAGTGCTACCAGTCAGCTTTGCTTACCATCCTGCCTTTTCACATGGCAGCTTAAACCATTTGCCTTGTCATTTCTTATCCTTCTAAAGTAAATCCAGCTTCAAAATTCTTCTGGGACATTAAATGCATTTAGGAACATAATACAGGCCAACTGTACAATATAGGCTTCAGTTTGCACGTTGCTTGCGTTGGCTTTAAACTAGGATTTAAATAACTTGATTCCAAAAATTCTTATGTAAAGGATGTCTTTGTGCATATAACTATATAAATAATGTGAAATTTCTACGTAACACATACTCCAGGACCAAAAATCCTAAAGGAAAAGGTGAGGGGAGATAATGTTCACTCTTCCAAATGTTCATTAAGTGCTACTGAAATTTGTGTAATTTTGAAAAATAAATGTCAGTGCATGTATCAAGAGAATTTTACAATTATAATAATCAGTTTTTGGTTTCATTTCATTTGAGTGGATATGAAAGCAAAATCTGCCTAAGGTCTCTGTGAAATACAGCATGTAAAATAGATTACAAGCCCTGTGTTCTAGTTAAGCTGCACTTCATTAAATAAGAAGTGCTGAACAGACCTGCTGTGTGTTTTCTCTATGTACAGTATGTACACACTAATAGTACAGCACTGAAGCTTAGAGAGGTTTTTGCCTGCTTTCCCTCTTCTGCTTTGCTGTCCTTGTGCCTTGTAGGAAGTCGGTATGTTAGCAGAAAGCTGACCAGTGGTTAGCTAGAGCTGACTATACCAAAAAGTAGGGCATATGAAAACCAGGTCATAGTCTGTAGTGGAGAATGCAAGTATGTATAGATAATACTGCGGTTTTTGAAACAGCAGAATGCATTGGAGCTTGTCAGTGATTATTTCAGGTTCATAAAACTCAGCAACAGTACATGAGGCAATGACTGTATATATCACAAGAGTAAAAGGTTATTTTCTGTTGTTGTTGTTAAATGCCAGGAGGAGCCATATTTAGTTTTGCAGCACCAATATGACTGTCTTTTCTTGTAGGGGTTTAATTTGATTAAAATATCATGTGCCTTCTTTCCAAAGTCATGTGAGCAATGGGCACAATAAGCAGTAGAGAGTGTGTCAGTAAATAAGGGAAGGGGTAACTTCCAGAAGGAATTTCAGGGTCCATCTAGGAACATGAATATGTATGAGTATTATATAAACAACACTGAGTTCCAGTTTTGATGTAGATTGCACTTCTAATAATTATTGTAATGAATTTCATTCTTTGCTCCGTTTGATCATAGCATAGATTGACTGCCTTTATGATGGTAGACCATCCTTGAGATGCTTTCAGCAGTTGTTGAAATGTAGAATTAATTTTAAAGTAATCTAGGGCACAGGTCAGGTTGGATTCTTCTGTTGTCATTTTGTGCCTGACAATTGCAGTGCAGTAATTTGGTGAAGTTAAATGTAAGCACTGTTGGAAGAGGATGTAACTCGTTCTTGGGTTTTCAGTCTGACTGGAGGGTAGTTTGCAGCACCCTGATACAGTTTCTTCACATGGAGTATGGGGGACACACACAGTTGTTTACACAGGTGTTACATTATTCTAGGTTTGTCATTGCTCTTAGCGTTAAAGGGGTGCTTGGGCTCAATGTCTTTGCGCTACTTGCGTTGTCAACCATAGGGAGCTGTCAAAGTACCCAGAGTAATTCAGATATAACAGCATAACTATGCAGTCTGTTTAGGGAAAGCCAAATAAAATCAGGTGTTCTTCCCCTAGGAAGGGAATAAATCCAGGTGAAATTTAATGTACTATTTGAAGCGTTTTTTAAAGTCTTTCAACTTGTTTCCTTGTGTCTGACTTCCATGACTGTGCTCTGCACTGCTTCAAGGTCAAGATACCTAGAAGTTTCTTCTCTCTCCTTAAATGCAGGCAGACATCAAACTATCGTTTTTCTCAGCAGCTGGAAGTATACTGCACCTGCATTGTTAAGTTTATATAATTTTGTTTTGCCCTCTTCAGCAAAACAAAATCCTGAAACCTTAACAAAATCATTTATTTTCCCATCCTGTGATTTATAAAACTTACTTGTTGCAAGTAACTGCAAAAATCTAAACAATTCAAAAACACAAAAATCTAAACATGGCAGAGGAGAGTGGGACCCACTGTCTTTCAGTGATGAAATATTTTATTTGCTTTCTTTATTGAACCGTTTAGGATTTTTACCAGAGTGACTAAAGTGCTCTTACGTTCTTCATGCTTCAGTGGTGTGACAGAGTAAATCATCATCTCTGTGTAGATCATCAGTTCTGTATAAACTATGAGAGAAAGACATTCTCTTATGAATTATTCAAAGTAGTAGTTTTGAGTTGCTTATGTTTTCTTCTGTATAAAGACAGAACTCCAGACAAGAAACCAGCTTTGTAAAAGGAGGTCAAAGCTCTTGTGCTTTTTGTTGAGAATTTGTCAAAGTTTGTATACTGTTTTGTCTCAAAATATTTTCATCTAGCCCTTCTTGCTGCTTTTCCTCTTTCTTTCCTTCCCTTAAGCAAACTGTACTTGGTCTTCTTGTCTTTCTGGTGACTTCCATTGCTTACTAATCATGTCTTTTCAGCAATACCAGTTTTAGAAACTTCCTTACTAATGGCAAGCAAACATCACAGATGTGTTTACTTGGGCAGCTGACATCCTTTTTCAATGACTTCTTCCCAAAGTTGTTCTTTGATCACATTGAGAACTATAAAATTACTTCTGTGTGTTGCAAAGCAGGGCTCTTGAAAAAGGATCTTGAAAGCCTGAGGTGTCATGAGTTGCTTAACTATTCATATTGCTTTTTTTCCATCCCCTTGAAGAATAAGTGAAGTACTGGTTAAGTGTCTGAGACTACAGTTTCCTACAGCACCGTAGAAAGATACCCAACACACTGAATCCTATTAAGTATTCTAAATCTAGAAGTCTTCTGGAGGAATTTTATACAGGACAAATATATGACACAATATGACACAAATATTTGTGTCACCTACCAAGGAAAAAAATAGTTCAGAAGTACAGCCAGCTTATCTGTTCTGAGCAAAAGAAGTTGAATAGCTGGAAATAATTCGTCATGGGGGATTTTGATTTAATCATGTTCCTGTTTAAGTCAATGAGATTCTGCTCCTGACTTAATCTATTCAAGACTGGGTACTAAATGACCTGCCTGATGTGCCTGATTTCAGTCTTAATACGTCATGGCTTCAGTAGGCATGTACATGATAACTAAATGGAGATTCTTATTTTCAGGTGTCACCACTCTGTGTTTTGGTGTTTCTAAGTACAGTTTGTACTCTATACAAGTCTCATCCAATGGATGTGTTTACAGTAGCTATAAAACGAAGATAGCACTAGTAATTTCAAAGGAAGCCTTGGTAGCAGAAATGATTTGCCAAACCCACCCCCACCCAGAAACAACAAAACAAATCCCCTAACCCAACAAAATACATGCCAGATTCAAAACGGAGTAGCTTATATGTGACGTTAACACTTAACTTGTGCATATATTTAATAAAGTATAAAAAAGAATTGAAATGGGGAGCTTTGCCCAAAAAATTTTGGAGAAAGAACTGGTGTGCTGCTGTAAAGCAGATGCATAGCAACTTAAAGGGATTAATTATAGGTGAAGGATGCCCCACGTATGTGTCAATATGAAATAAATAGAATTGTTGCTTCAAGCTCAACCTCATAGAAGAAAAGTTAATTGGAGAGTAAATATAAAAGACATAACAAATAATCTCTACTAGTAGCACTGCATATTCTAAGTGTGCATTTCTTCCCACTTGACATATCTAATAGGTGAAAAGGGTCTGGCTGCAAGTTCCATTGCTGTGAAGTAGGTTAGGGTTTGAAAATGATAGGCAGCTACACTTAAAAGCTTTTAAATTACTTCAGGGGATTTCCAGTGTTGGTAAAATGAGGCTTATACTTCTAAAAGCTGCCTCTTCCAGTTTTGCAGTTTGTGCAAATGAATTTGTTACCATAGTAGAAATGGCTTGCAGCATTCAGACAAATGAAGTATTACTACTTATTCAGCCCTTCTAATCTGAACTTTCTAAAGCATACAGCAATAGCTTTTTTTTGAGGAACACACCATGAAATTTCAGTGGTAGAATGCAGCTTTTTGAGTATTTTCAGCCAATTGTCTCACTGTCTTGTGTTACTCTCCTTCCTTTGCTGGCACAGAAAATTCTGATGTGTGAAGGAGAATAGATTTTCTTTCATTTGCACTTAATTTCATTTTATGTTAAGTAATGAATGTGTAGATTGGGACCACAGTTACCACTCTCACTACTATGAATGGCAAGAAGTGGCAATTTCTGTTTATCGAGATTTGCTATTAATTTAGTGTCATGTGGTGAAAAAGCATTTCTACTATTTTTATGATTTTTAAAAATTGTAATCTCTCAGTTTTGCAGTACATTGGAGTGACCTGGGTCCAAAGGTGATGGATTTGATGTCTTTAGGGAAGTTGTGGTGTTTCAAAAAGCTCTTAATTGTTTGAACCCAGTATCATGTCAAAACCTAACTTCTTTGGAAGATTATTTGCAAACAGACCCTGTATCTCTCCTGGCTTTTCTTCTAGAAAAAAAATTCTGTGAAGGCTGCACTGGTCAAGCTTTCTAGCTGGAACAGTGTTGTTACAGTTAAAAGTAACAACTTTTAACTTGTTATTGTTTAACAACTAAAAAAGTTAGCAACATCACCAGCACCTTTCTAATTGTGTCCACCAGCCGGTCATGGACTACTATTTCTATGTCTCCTACAGGAACAACAAAATAGCATTTGGTCTGCTGAAAAATGTATTGGCAATGTAACTTACATCTTTAAATAGTGTAAAAACTCTCCAGCATCCCATTTAATTTAGCTGTCCAGATAGTCAAATGTGGAAATAACCCACCTTAAATAACCTGAAGTGTATCTGGACATGATGTTGCTTTACAGTTGCTATTTACAAACCTTTCATTGGTGTCATCTTTACTGATGTGTAATAATTGTAGCAAGGGCATTAAATAACCTGGGGTCGTGTTCAACTCCTGGTTAAAGTTATATTTGCTACTTCTTGTCATGGTAGTGTGCTGCTTGTACACTTATAGCAAGTAAAAGATCTTCCTCAGGGTCCTTGTGTAAACAATTTGTATGTGATGTTATGGAAATACTTCTAGTTAGGCAGGAAATAGAACAGCTGGGAACATCTGCAGTGAAATTCTTTCAATGAAAGCTCATCCTTTTCTCAAAGAGAACTAGCAGTCCTTCAGTAGAAAAGTTACAGTAGTGACAAATAGTTCTAATTTCTTAACTTCTGTAATAATAATAATTTTAGACTCTCAAATACTGCTTATATCAGAAGCACTTAAATTATTAAAAATGTTATGTTTGTATTTATAGTTCTTTGTGCTAAGCCTTTTCAGATATTTAAATAATAAAATGGGATTATTGGAAATGTTTTCTGCTAAAGAATAAGTGAACTTTCTAAAAGCCAATTGCAATTTATTCTACTCCAAATAAAACAGAAGACTAGAAAAAATTTTGGTTTTCTTAGCCATAAACATGGCTATATAGTTTAATGACTATAATATGGCTTGCTTATTTCTGCAAATATTGCTGTACAATCTATCACCTGCTTAACTCACTTATCAAGACATTTTGCCAATTAAAAAGAGAAAAGGTCCTGATATGAAAAGAGTAGCATAACCCTATTAAACCTGTATTTCTTTATTTCAGGAGGGACCTCAGTTAGGATTTAAGGTCAAGGAAAGCAAGATGTGTATGTAATGTGCAGTGAATATTTTTCTTGTTGCCTTAGTGGCAAAGGTAACAGTAAAGGTGCTCATATTTGAAGATTTTTCTTAAGGATTAACCTCACATATGGGTTTTTGTCCTTGTGGTAAGTTATGGGTATACCCCAGTGGACACCACACTTACCTGAGGTATCAGCTCCTCAAGGAGATTTCTGTTGTCTTCTTTCTCTTCCTCCCTCCCAGCCCACCACCCAGTTAAGCAAAAATCTGTCTGCCATCTTTGTAGTTTGCCAGCTTGAACAGAAGAGACTCAGGGGAACATGAAGTGCAAGGAATGATATGCTGAGTGTTTTAAACCTTCTCCACAGGAAGTACTTTGTCTCCGCAGCAGGCGTGACAAGCAGTCCCTTCTCAAGGGGAGCACTGGTAGCTGTCGGGCCACATCTGCCAAAATGGTCTTCAGTTGTGCAGCTTGGTTAGGAGTGGCTGGAAAGAGAAGTCCCTTAACTGCTCAGCAAGCAGCAGAAGGACTTCGTGCCTCTCAAAGAGTGGAGATGTATTTTTAGCTAATGTGAAAGTGCTGGATGCTGCCCTGTTCTATGTTTTGTTTTTAGCTTGCAAGATGTTTTCAAATAGGGTCTGATATGTTGCACTTAGGCCGTTCCTGAAACAATGGTGTGCAATGTCCTAGGCATGTCCCCGGGGAGATATCTTTGCTCTTTAATAGCAGGAAAACTGCTTAACATGACAGGAAAGACACAAATAGGTCCTTGATGTGGGTACTCCCAAGACCTATATAAGTGCATTTTGTGTGTCTTTTGAAAATGTGGAGTTTCAGCAGCACTTAGAAAATATCGCATCTCAAGTGCCTCATACCAGCTCTGTCTTGAACCCGCAGTGAAGCATGGAAGATTGGGTTCACATGGGTGATTTTAACCAGCAGCAACTGAAGTGCTTCTATTAAAATGCTGTTCTATTCTGTTGACCAGCAAATGATTTTTCACTGCTAGGGTAGCTTTAAAGTACCATTGCAAGTTTAGTTTTAGACACCTGTTCATCTATATTGGGATTCCTTAAAACATGCTATGCTGTTGACTCCTTAAATACATCTTCCTAAGGTTGTGAGCTTAATTTTGATAGCTTAAATTTTCTTTCATTCTTCAGGGACTTAATATTAATTGTGCTGGTATGTGTAATCAAAAGGAGAAGAAGCGCAAGTGCTTAAACTTCTAATTAGAAAAATTACTTTATCTTGTGTGAACGAGTCTAATGGGGGTGACTATGTGCAGAAAACATTTTTAGTGCTTTAGAAAATCAGTATTGATCTGGAGTAACTCAGAGTCTTAACTGAGCGATGAAACAATTTAGAAATAGATAATCCTTTACATAGACACATAAAAGTTTATTGCAACTTCCCTTAGGTGATCTTGTCATGCCAAGGTAGTAATCTGCTAAGAGGGTAATGGTATGTCTCTGTCCTGTTGTGTGGAAATGACAGTACAGATTAACACTTTCTGTGAAGTAATGGCTTGGGGTTTTTTTAGTCATGGGAAAAAATAAAATCTGGGACTGATCCTGAATTTTTCAAATGAAGTTAGTGCAGCTGGGGAGGAGCAGCCTGCTGGGTTGCCATTTTGGGCTGTGATTAAACCAATCAAGGTAATGATTGGAGCAAAGTCATTGAGTGGTACTATAGTCAACAAGGTTGAAATCACTGCATCCATGTTTTCTGCATAGCCCCTAAGAGTGCTAGGACTGATTCTTGAAGGGATTTGGGAAGTTAATTAATTACTGTAAGCTTTACTTTTCTTAGTTCATTTCCACCCTATAAGCTTAATTGTGCCTGTATCATCTCTGAATTTTTTTTTTTTAATCCATGGAAAAGAATAATGTACCAGCTTTGTCTCTGAATTGGTTTACACTCTATTTTATATTTAGAAATTTGCGACTTCTCTTACAAATCAAATCTGTATGTACCAAAAATGAATTTGGATGCTAACTATTAGTTTGGTAACTTGATCTTGCAAACTGTGGCCATCAATTTTATGAGGAAAATGTTGGAATTGAGCTTCTTAGTGATATTTTGGTAGATAAAGTATGATTATATGGAATAACTTAGCACTGATTATAGTGCTTCCTATAAGCTTTGAAGTGCTGTCACCTTGCTTTTTAAAGAACATTGTCAGTGAATTTTATCATAATCTGAATTTGCTTTTAAATGGCTGTAGAGTTTCATGAGCACTGGGAGATGTGTTTCAGCTTCAGAAACACTTTTGGCACAAAGGCAATAATGCAGGCAAGGCTCTGGAGGCTCTTTAAATTCCCACTGTCTGCCCTACTTTTTCTTCCACAGTATCCTTTAGGCAGGATTTCAGTGCCGTAGTTAAGTCAGTGACATTTGTTAGAGTCATATAACATCAGCTCACCCTAGTGTGATTAGATAAATAGCTTCTGAGTTCAAACTAAAAGCCATTCTGTCCTCTCTATCCAAGATAGCTGCAGATACTGCGCAAGAAAAAATATTGCATATTAATGTGCTGCTCTTGTGGTCGAAAATGTATTTTTCGGGTCTTTCCTTTGTACGGTAGTTTTCAAGGGAAGATTATGGTTCCTTGTGAATTACTAAGCCTTACATATACTCTTCTCTGAAGGACTTTGAGTAGGTGAGAAAAAAAAAATAACAAGTTCCTGACTCAAACATTAGTCTGAGCTAATAAATGTTCTGACAGGTAACTAATATGTTGGTTGTGAAGAAAGAAGTACCATGTTGAATTAGAAGCAGGCACAATTGACCAAGTGAAGTTTGGTGATTCAGTCAAAATTCCAAATTCCTTCTGGGTTGAGTGGTTTGTTAGTTTTCCTTGCCTTTACTGCAGCAAAGTAGACCTCTATAGAACATCAGCAGAAAGTAGTTTGCAAACCTAAAATCTTAATTGTATACGCTATAAGAGATCTGTTTGGAGTTTTTCCTAATCCTTTCTTGGGTTGTTGAAGCCAAGTTTTGTATGTAGGTAGAGATGTAATTTATGATGTAAAAAATTAAGCCTGTGAACTTCTCTTACTTGGATTTGTAAGCAATAGTGTCTCTCCCAGTTACTTTATCCCTAGCATAACTTAGAGTGTTTGCAAGCTCCTTTGGAAGGAAGCATGTTAAAAAGTAGTTGAAAACCAGATAAGCTGACTTTCCACAACATAGGAGACTGCTCTGCATGCGTGACAGCAGAAGAGGAAACTCAGCTGGCCTTTTAGTGTCTGTGTGAAATGTGCCATGAAGAGAAACTAAAATCAGTGATTTCATCTATGTGAAATCAGGTTGGGTTTCATGCGGAAGAAAGCATACAGTGAAAAAATGCAGCAAGGTGTTTTGTGGTAAGACTTAAAGCAATTGAGCAGTCTGGTGAAATGCCTTTTGTGTCTAGGTAGTGTTTACCTTGCTTCAACAAGGAGTTATATAAATGGTTTCAGGAGGCTTTTTCCAGTCCTGTATTCTTGATGTTGAGCAAGGTAAGGTGAACTGCAGTATCAAAGACTGAATGTGTTCAAGCATTGCAGCTTAAATGGCTTCCTCCTTTCTGGCTGTGTTTCAGCCATTTCACCCATGTGAGGGCTGGGATCTTCACAAAGACTCAAAGGGGAAGAGGGCTGTATTGGATTCTTGTGTGAGGGTTTGCTACATTTGTCTGGCACTGGGCTTCCTCCTGTATCATTACACACACACACACACACTCCCTGAGTGTATCCAAGGAGATGGAAAAACGAAGGGATCAGGATTTGTACTGGGGAGGCAATTCATTGGATCGGGGCAAGGTTTGCCATTAGAATGAACTAATCATGGTGAGACCCCTGTCCCCAGTGACTCTAGGTCCCAATTTTGTGGACAGAGGCTGCAGAACGAAGGGCAGAACTCTGGCATGTCCCGTACTTGCGACAGACAGTAGAGGGCACCAGACAGTAAAGAGCAACTTGTACAGGAGTTAGGGAGAGAACAGACTCGGGGGAGATAGGAGCAGAAGGGAGAGACGCCAGTCTTCAACATCGTTCCATCCATGCTTGTTTNGAGGGCACCAGACAGTAAAGAGCAACTTGTACAGGAGTTAGGGAGAGAACAGACTCGGAGGAGATTGGCGTCTCTCCCTTCTGCTCCTGTCTTCAACATCATTCCATCCATGCTTGGTTTTTTGGGAAGTTGTGTACTTCGTGGACGACAAGGCACAGCTGCAACTATAAGAAAAGGAGGACTGCTTCACATATTTCTTTGCCTAATCAGAGAAATACTTGAACTAGAAACTTACTGAAACGTAAACTCCTTATGTAAAATAAGTATAGCTTCCAGTATATTGTATGTTTTAAAGTTAGGGAATCCAGAGATTTACGATTGCCTGTAATATATTTGATGAAGTGATGTAGCAGAATTCATATTCCTAAACTGAGGATAATACACTGAGATGTAGTTCAGTCTTTAAATCAGTCCTCACTGACCAAAGCATCAATGCACTGTAAAATCCTCATGCAATTATTTTCCATCTTGTTGTCATCTTTGTCATTAAAAATGGATGACTGGGTTTTTTTAAGGTGGATGAAGTCGTTTCATTAATGTAGATATGGTCAATCCCTCTCATATCAAAAAACACATGCTCTAGGCTTTCTAGTACAATGAGCTAGTTCTGACATCTTCTTTTTCTTTTCCCCTGGACAGTGTTATGTAGCACTGTATGGATAAGTAACATGTGTTAGGCTTTGTCCTAGTTCAGAACAAGCTGAAAAAAAAATCAAGCATCAAAATCAAATCGATTATTTGGAAAATAACCAGGACAACCCTGATGCACTGGTAATCTATCTGGTACATGTTAGAGTTGCTTTCTGTGAATTGCATTGCATTCCAAATTTGTTTGTTTTGTTTGTGGTCATCTCTGAATGTATGGTGGGCTTATTAATATTTTTATCTTTGTAGTAGACATGTGACTCATTTGTGCTTGATTTTTACTAGCTAGATCACACAGAATAATGCAGAATATTCTAAGGTGGCAAGGATCTGCAAGGGTCATTGAGGGCAGCTCCCTAGTGAATGGCCATTGAGGGATTGAACGCACAACCTTGGCATCCTTAGAACCATGCTCTAACCAGCTGAGCTATGAAAACTTAATTAATTTCTACATATTACAGTTCCTGTAAACTTGACAAAATACATTGTGAATGCAGAAGTAAAATCACTTTGTACAGTAGCTGTCCAAAGCCTAACTAGCATTTCTATAAAATATGCATATAGTACATAAAGTAAAAAATGTTACAGGAACCATAGTGAGATTTTAGAGGAACATAAAGGCTTCTGAGATTTCCCTTTCCTTTTCTTTATTGTGTTTATGAATATAATATCCAGTTCTGTCTGGAAGTGGAGAGTGAAAAAGAATGGATTTAAAATGTACTGAGGCTACAAGTCAATGCTGTAGTATAGTCAGTGGATAAGGATAGAGAAAGACTTCAGGAGCAGTACTTCAAACCAAATGCCTGGAATATTATGTGATGACTCTGCACTCCCCTCCAGGCTATATAGCATTTAAAAAAATCATGCTGAAGAACCTCTGTACCCCTGAAAAAAAAAAAAAAAAAAAAAAAGGAGATTTCTGCTGTGTATTTTATTCCTGCTGAGTCAGTTTAAGCATCTAGGTCAGGTTTCACCTGCCTGCAGTTAAATTTTGTTCAGTTCTTGCATCTTTCTTAAAAGCCTCTGTGGAGGCTGATTGTTTTCATCACAACAGCTTGAAAAGGATTTGATGACAGCTGCAGTAAACTGGTGTTCCTGGACTGGTACTAGACATTAAAGTAGGGAAACTCTAGAGGTTACAATAAGAGTAGAGGAAAGGGAGAGCTGTTGTTCTGCTTTAGGAAGAATTTAGTTGCTGTCTTGGGCTTCCCATCATGTTGATGCAGGGAGAGATGCAAGAGGAGAAGTGCTGTTTCTCTTCACCCGTTTGCTTTGAGACAGGACCACAGATAAAGAAGCTTCTAAGGTACAGCATCTTAAGCATTTCAGCTGAGCAGATTATCCAGGTACAACTCTGAAAAATGAAATCTCTTTGCAGTGAACTAGAACTTGGCATGCTTGAAATGTGAACAGAGCAAGTTGGGACTGTCTGCACCAGCTTATACAGACAGGCCTGAGGCAGAGCTTAGAAACAAAACATCACTTCTTCAGGAGTCTGTGTTTGTACAATCACCAGCCTGGACTGTGAGAGGCACAGGAGGAAGGTGGGTATTTACCACTTGTCAAGATGGATGCAGGCAAAAATTGCAGTTGGCCAAGCTGTGGAGGGCCTGAGGGGGGTGGTTTGAAGACTTCCATCCAAGTCCAGCCTTGCCAGGCTCTCTGCAGACACCGTTAATTTAGTTTTGTGGCTGTTTTCCAGGTGTATTTGCCCGACGTGGGTTATATTATAGCCCAGAGCGAGAGTTTTGGAAGAATTTAAGGTGGCAATTTACAGCTAGCTGAATATCCAGGTCTTCTCAAACATAATATATGTACTGCATGAGACTAAATGGCTGATCAGTCTTCCTGTTGCTTTACTCAAATAACTTTTACACATTGTGATGAGGGGAAGGCATCATTAGAGCTGTAGAAATAGGAGTGTTTTGTGTTTGCTGATTGGCAGTTGTCTAAAAGATTTCTATGTCTCTGTGATGCACAAGAAATACCTTAAAAACAAAAAAATGACACCTCCCTGAAAACCTCAAACATATCTCACATAAAATAGACCAGATTTTATTTATGGAAAATAAGTCCATTTTTGTTCTGCCCAAATCCTTAACGTACTTTTGAGAGGAAACCCTCAATATTGGATTGTTAGTGGATTCATGTTAGTCTATGAAATCAGGAGTTTTTTTCCTAAACAGGCAAAAATGTTAAGATACTTGAGATGCATCAAGGATGGAGACATCTTACCTGCAGCAGAAGCTGATGTACAGCAGGTGAAATGGAAAGTTCTGAGACAATGAATTCTAGGTTCGGAAACTTGTGCATTGATAAAATGTTCTCCATCTGTCATTAGCTATCAAGTATACCTAGTTGTGAAATTCAGAATAGCAGCAACTTATGTGGACTTAAAATTTGCTTTGTGGTATTAACCTATGGATTTAATTTTAAGTAAGATTTCAAAGAGTGTCTTCCAGAGTGGAGAAAGGTAAAGGAAATCTGCCTGAAATCTATGTCAAGAGAGTGATCTTTATAAATTGACAAAAATTCCTTATGATCAATGAGCCCGTCCTAGTTTAAGTGAGAAAGATACCAGCCACATTGACTGCATTCTGGACAGAACTGATGTGTTCATCCAGAGCAAGAGACCAGCTTCCAAGAACAGATTTTTCAATTTATTACATTATAGCAGAGAACACTTGGCAATTAGGGTGGGTGCACACACTTGTAGAAAGGAGGCTGCAGCTTTTGGATTTGGTGATGTTGGACAGGAATGACAATTGCAGCACCTAGTTTAGTCACCCAAGCTTTGTCAGCCAGGCTTTCCATGTAGCTTATAGAGAAAAGCTTCCCTCAAGCACTCATTGATGTAGTTAGGATTCTGCTCAAAGTCAGTGTCTACAGGAACCTGTTCCACTACAGAGGGACCAAGGGGTATCAGTTGGAGAGTTTCTTTTACCCCCAAATCTTTTTTTTTGGTGGGAGTGTTTTGTTTTTGTTTTTTTTTTGTTAGCTCAGGTGAAATCACTGCTTCATGGAATCACTCTTGTGGAACTATACCTGTAAAATCATTGGAAAGTGAAATTATGCAGGATGGCACTTGAGCTATTTATCTTAGTATAAATACAGGATTCATGGTTAGGTGCCAGAAGTTTCTAGGAAGATTTAGTCTGGGAAATACCCTCCCTTTCACCTGTTTCCCAGCTGTATCACAACAGAATCAGTTGGATTTTTCTGACTGACAGTGTATTTGCAAATAGTTCACCAAGTGAGATTTTAGGAGCAGCAAAGATATGGTAAAGGGTGGAATGAACACTTAGACTGCTCAGCTGAATTACTGCAGCTGATGGTCAAGGGATGCAGAAGTACTGGTACTGCTCTTACCTGGCATCTTCACCTACCTAAATCTTTTGTCAAAGATGTTACCTGGATTCAGAGTTCAGAAACGATACCTGTAGCCTGTAGCTGTGCTGGGATATCCCATCAGAAAGTCCTATGTCTGGCCTTCTGACAGGTGATACAAAGACTTGGAAAAAAGTTCCAGCATCAACTTTGTGTTCATCAGGGGCTGTGATAGCAATAGAGTTGGGCAAAACATGCAAGCCATGAGTTGCTCTAAGGAGGATGCATCTCTGATACCTTCCTGGTCCCATTAGTGTGCCTGGGCTAGTGTAGGAGGAGAACTGGCAAATCAGCAGTAAACTTTCACTGAAGGCAGGAGTCCCCAGTCTGGCCTTTTGGCCAGCAGCACTGTGGTGACTTGGAAATCCTGCATCTCTGCCTGCATGGGCTGTTGGCATTGCTAGTTATGCTTCCCAGCCCAAAACAATGCTGATGGGAGTTAGTGCAATTTTTGACAGACAGCATGAGTTCTTGTTCTTGAGATATCACTGCCTCTGAAAGCATCCTGCAGTCATGACAGGTATGGTGTATAAGTTCTGAGCTCCAGCTGGTGTGGTCTGACTCCTGTTCTGCTGGATGTTGCGCTGAATAGTTGCTCACCTTTTTGACACCTTCTGTAGACCAAGATCTACATAGTATTGGTAATTTTTTCCAAACTGGATCCAGTAAATGGATAATTAAACTGCTGTATAGCACAACAGCTAACAACCTGGTGCCATTAATCTACCTGTTTTCACGTGGAGGCTAGACCTATTAAGAGTTTTGTGTTTAAAAGTAAGAAGCCTTAGCTTTTCCAGAGAAAAGTTAACACTCAGACCTGGTATCTAAAAGGCTAGGCTTCCTTAACATGGCAAAAATATCTCATTAGTCATTTTTCTGATATTGCTGTGATAAGTCTTTATTGTTTGTGGATTAGAGGGTTTCCTCAGGAACTGTGTTCTTCCAGAGATTGCCAGAAGGGTATTGCTTGCTGTGTGAACAAGGAGAGCACTCAGTGAGAGAGTGGGGCAATATCAAATGCGTCCACAGGTGTACACCTGAACCTCGCATTAGCAGAAGGAGAGGTGCGTAATCACCTTGTTGAATATACAATTGAAATAACTACACACTGTTGAGCTATTTGGCTTTCAGCTCCTGCAGGCAGTTCAGGCTTCCTTTGAGCCTCTGTGTAGTAGGGGAAGGGCCGCTGTGTTCTCGCAGAGTGTTTGGCTGCGTTGCAACAAACCTGGTTACTGATGCCCAGGCATACTTTGATTGATGCATAGATCAAGTGACTGTTGGGAGTGGCTTTTGGGGTGACGTCCCACGTACAATGATGTCAGCAAAAGATTTTAAAAAATTCAGGTGTGGCATAATCTGCCAATTAAAGTGATTAGTGCTCTGGCTGAGTCCTGAGAAGAAGCTCTGACTACAGCTCTGCTTGTTGAAGTCTTTACCGTAGTGCCTTTGGCTCACTTCGTACGAGACTTTTACCAAGTACCTTCACTGCAGGGTGCTGTAAATTGTGGTAGGACACCATACCAAGGGCTGTGTGCTCGCTTGCATCAGGGGAAATCTTATACTGGCTCACAAATGTCCCTGACCACTTGGAAGCTGTGACACTGGAAGAGGTCCTGGAACTCCTGTGGGATCGGGATGGAGTGCATCGCTGCTCTGTTGGCAGAAGTGAAAGCTAGCCAGGAGGCAATGCAGGCTGGGCAGAAGGCACTAAAGCATGATGTGGAAACATCTCAGAAGGAAATCAGAACGGTGTTAGCATTGCAGAGGAGCCAGCAACAGGTGAAAGAAGATCTCAAAGCAGAGGTGAAGTCCAGTCACTTGGATATAAGAACTGTGCTTGAGGAAATCCAGCGAGTAAGAGAAGAAATGCAAGCTCGATTAAATACTCAGGCTGATCTGGTCTTACTGATCAAAGAAGTGAGCACCAATTTAACATGTGTAGACAAGGCTTTTCAGAAAATGGAGGAGAGGCAGAAAGTTTTTACCAGCCTGCATCTTCCCACGAGAGAAAATGTTGAGCAAGGATTTTTCTTTGAAAAATGCTTACACCAGACGCACGTGGGTTTTGAAAGACCTGTGGAAGCTAACAGTTTGGATGAGGAATATGAAAAGAAGGTGCTTGGGGGTAAGACAATTGTGACTGTAAGTGCAGGGAGAGAAGTGAGGTTGTTTCTATTTGTACTTGTCAAGAAATCTGTTTAGTCTATTTTGATGCTTTTAAGAAATTTAATCGTTTTTAGAAATTGAATTTCTTGCTTAAAATAATTTCTGGTTAGTGTAGATACTACTACACACACTTTCCTAGTACATGATATGCAAAGGAAGGCTTTGATTTGGTTCTGTAAACCAAAAAAAGTCTGTTAGAGATTTTTCCGGTAATCCAGCAACAATGTGCAAGATAGGGAGGCTCAGGAAACCAGCAGCTCTGAAACAATGCAAGCTCTGAGGTAACCAGCCAGATAAATACTATGTGAAGTACTGGGCAGAACCCCAGCATCTAAATGTAACTCTATGGAACACACCCTATGCACGGACAATTGTGTATTTCTTGCTTCTGAATGTCTGTTAACTAGAGAAGCATGCATGAGAAACAGTTGGCTTCGTGGAGAAGCTCGGAATGGGATTAATGCTCTCCCCAGTGAACTGGAGTTTGCTGCTGTGCCATCTGTATGATGGCTGTAGAGGGAGTGAGAGGATTTGTGGACCTTTTCCAAGATCCAAATCAAATCTTCTGTGAATGATTCAATGATCAAAAGGCTTAGTCTTTGCAAAATCACTGCTATTTTTTTTTTCTTTA
This sequence comes from Thryothorus ludovicianus, assembly GCA_013397245.1. NCBI lineage: Eukaryota > Metazoa > Chordata > Aves > Passeriformes > Certhiidae > Thryothorus > Thryothorus ludovicianus. The sequence continues at coordinate 275,073 of VZTB01017968.1, read as the reverse complement.
CTGGTGTGAAGAAGGACAGGACTTTAGATGGTGATTCTGTCCAGTTACTGTACTACATGTAACTTGAAAATCTACTACAGTACTTGAAAATCTGATTTTGAGTCTTCCAAAGCCAAGCTTTTCAGCTACATCAGGTAAAGTGGTTTTGAGCCTGTTGGAGAGGAGTCCAGTTTCTGATTTAAAGATGGAAATTGTTCTGCATTACAAGTCTGATTGCATAGAGCTGGCAGGTGAACAGGTCCATTTGAGAAGAACTTGGGCTGTTAACCAATACCATCTTTAAATTAGACTGTCATTGATGTGGTGGTATCAGTAATCAGACTCTTGATGCTTTTGTCTTAATGAAAGCACGGCTTTTGTTTTGACACCACAGCATGCCTTCTATACAAATCTGGAAACGATCTGTCATTGCCCAGAGGTACGTAGGCCATAAATAAACATCCTAGTGTCAGTGGTGTTAATCTGTAGAGGCAGTGCATGCTACAGAGGGTTCATGCTTTTCAGCGTTTGAAGTGGCTGTGTACAGTACATGTCTAAGATAAAATTGCCAACAGGAATGTCACTGAGTTTCTCTTCATGCATGTTTTTTTATTCAGCTTTTCTTAGTATAGTATCAAGGGCTGGCTTGTTTGGATGCTTGAATGAGCTTCTTGGAAAATGTTTGGTGGTCTGGGCAGCAGGATAAAAGCAGTGGTATGAAACAGAGTGGTAAGGGCTGGCTGAGCTCTGGGAACAATGGATATTTGGAGCCTTTTATCATTTGCAGTTAGCTGTTGTATCCCTGTATTTAAATGAAACCTCTTCATTAGGTAACTAACCAATGTAATTTTTTCCCAGAGTAAAAATTGTCTGCAATTGTTCAGGTTTAACACAGCTCTGTCAGGGTCCTGGAAATGGTTGTAAAACTCATTTCAAATATTTAATTAAATTATGACACTAGTGTCTGTATCAGTGAATTTACCCGATACTCTTACCTCAAGAATAATGCTGTAGTTCCCTATTTGTCATAAGTGGAGCATTCAGGAAGGGAGGTGGAATATATGAGAGAGTAGGAGTATGTAAGCCAGTAGGGAAGGGAGGAACTGACTCCACATGTTTATTCTCTAGTCCCTGTTCTTTTTTTCCCCTCTATTCCTGATTATTATCTCTTGTGATCTTTTGAAGGAGATTCAGATGGTAACCAGTAGTTTCCTACACACAGTATTGTGCATAAGATTGCTGGAAATTCGACATGGTTGCTCATGGATGTGATCTGGCATTTGTATAAAAATGTCTACTCAAAAGATGTTGTTATATCTTCACAGCAAGAAAAGAAGTGGTCATGTTAGTTAAATGGTGGTAGAAATGACCAGAGCTGGCAGTCAAGCTCAGTCCTTTTGTCCTAAAAATTTGTATTTTGATTTGGCTTGATATGCCTTTTAATAGCTCTAATATTAAACTCCAGGATGGTATATTTCTAATTCAAAGTATACCCTTTAACAGTCTGCATCTCTGAGCAGAAGTGTAGGGAAATCTCCAAGAATACAAGGGCATTTAACATTATAAAGCATGATATGCTGACAGCTCTCTAACTAGCAGAAAATCTTGCTCAAAGAGCATTTATCTAGAAAATTTAATAGGCTTGGGAGGCACTTTATACCAGGCTCAGTAAGGAAGGCAGAGAGGACATTAGTAGTTTGAACAGGAGAACTGTTTTCAAAGACTTTAAAAACAGATGCAGGCTGTGGAAGACTGATGCATTAGTGCAATAGCTGATATGTCAGTCAGACTAACATGAACTGAGAATCAAAACTTTTGTTAATACTGTCTCCAGTTGTGAGATTGAACCTTACACTGCTAGGATGAGTCTAGGGTCATTTGACAACCTTCAGACCAGGTGCTTGTGATTCAGAAAGGATTGAATCTTGTTGTTTAATTTGTCCCCTGTTTTTGCTGCATGTTCCTGTCTTTCTTTTCTCCAGATCTCACCTCTCAGGTTTTTTCACTATATCATGAAGAAATCTTAGGTTGAAACTGTACAAAGTAATCTGCTTAGATGTCTTCATTAAATTGCCAAGGGATATTTATCTATTGCATCAGCCTTTTATTGCAAAATTGTTTGCTCATTCCCTTTGTGATCAAGTGGGGAAGACTGGCCCTATGTGCACAGCCGTACTGTACTCCCTTTCCAGTCTGAAGGCAGCAGAGAAACCTGAAAATAGTGTTTATGAGTCAAGTGCTGATTTATGTAATCTGGTTTCCTCTGACATGAGATGATTGTGTACTGTGAAAGCATTGAGGTTGCCACAAAAGAATATTAAATCAATTTCAGGACTGTGAATATATATTGAAATATATTACATTTTAGAGCTTTTTTAAAGTCTTACCCTTGTGGCTGAAAATTGCTAGCACTAAGAAATTCTGCAAGACCCCTAGTTAATAAGGCCTCAGCTGCAGAGAGGGGAGTTTTTATGATTAAAATTTTAAAAGGAAGAAAAATAACAAAGGAAATGTAGAGAAAATGGTTTTATATTCAGCAGTACTTTAGAGTGCAGGAAATAAAAAATCCATGTTGCACACAAAAGTGGACAACTCTTATGTTAGAAATAAGTTACTGAATAGATAGGATGACAGAGATCTTGGATTTCCTAAAAGTAATTTTTCAAAGCCCAGTGTGAAGAGTATGCTGAAAAGTATGCCACAGAATACTTGAAGGTGAGGATGAAGTGCAAAACACTGTATCCAGGGTTATGGTGTTAGGAATTAACAGATTGATGGTGCCTGCTCTGCAGTGCTACTGAAATAACCCTTTCTCCTAGGTAGTATTTCAGCAAGTGTTTATAGGAATTTATAACGACTTTCTTTTGCACCTGTCCTTTACATTTTGGTGAGATTGCAGCATGAAATGCATATTAATTTGTTGTTGTTGTTGTCTTAGTTGACAAGGGCAAGCAGCGGAGTCCCAAGAGCTCGTGCACACGGACTCAAGCCTCCACGGATGCACGTTCACCTGGCACAAAAGCAGCCGAGTTGACACAGTACAAAACAAAATGTGAGACCCAAAGTGGAATCATCCTGCAGCTGAAAAAATTCCTGACGTCCAGTAACCAGAAGTTTGAAGCATTAACAGTTGTCATCCAGCACCTGCAGTCTGAGGTAAAAACTCACAGCTCATTAATTTTGGCTTTAATTGTTTGAACTTTTCTCAGCAAGGGCTTCAGAAAGTATTAATATATTGGCACTAAATTTTGTGTTTCTATTCCAGTGGTTTCTGCTTTCCTGTGGAGGTTACACTTCTAGCATGAGTTGGCTAGAAAAAAAATCAAACCCATGACACTGGGCTTTGTGGTCTCTGCATGCTTCACATGCTCTTTTTAAAAGAGTTTTTAAATGCTTGTAGTCAGAGTGTCCTTCAGGGCTGAGTAGCTTTCCAAGTATGTACTTCAAGTTCTGCCCTTGTTGGAAAGGCTAGTTTCATCAGATAATCTACATGGCCTTGCATTGTTATCTGACATTGGATGGAAGAGTATTTAAGGGGTGAATATGTTTTTGAGCTACTCAGAATGAAGTCTGAGTTACAGTTTTATTTATTAAATCCTAAATTGTTGATGGTGTCTTAAAATTATTAATAAAAATCCAGAAATGCATCTGGAATTATTGAGTGGAATGAACCTGATGTGGCTTAATTTTTCTAATCTGTTTGAAATATGTAATAACTTAATCAGTTTGATACTACTCTAGAAACTGTTGGTCTGCTTTGAAAAGTTTTGAGAAAAGAAAAATGTGAAGTCAAGGAAATTATAACAGTTACGAGTTTATACCACACAGCTGATGCAGGCTTTAATAGCCATTTCTCTTGCATTTACAACTAATGTTCTAAGATTGGTTTCAATTTCATTTCAACTCTCCTGCAACATGGTGATTTTACAGTCTGGTATACAAGAAAAGCACTAAATTGTCTCAGTATTCTGGCAGAAATGTAATATTCTCATGGGATAATATCTGCTTACTTTCATTTAGTCTAAAAATACTGCATTTATCTCCTAGTCTGGTTCAGCTCTAAGAGCAGTGGCTCTTAGCCAGTTTTCTGGGATTGGTTTGGTTGGGTTTTTTTAAACTCTTGGTTGAAACACCTTTCTCTGCCTAAGGAACTAGTTTGAGATCTTCAAAGCAATTTGATACAGGATTTTTGGATGCCTGTCATCTAACATGATGTTGTGAAATTTTAAGTGAAATTCTCACTGCTAAACTTTGGTGCAATCTCCTAATTACTGTAGAATAACCACATTGGTTTGGGTTTTTTTTTTGTAACTCTTGCAATTAAATATCTTGGCCTCATTTCTTCTCTCAAATATTTTTTATTGTGATATTTTAAAACTTGCAAATACTTTATAAATGCCATGTTTAGTAAGAAGAAGCCCATCATACTAATTTGCTTCTTCTAGGCTATTTTACAGGATGCTCTAGCCTAAGTGTGGAGTTTTTTTAAGAATAGTTAGGGGTTTAATTAAGGAAAAAGTGATTTTTGAAGGAGGGAAGAGAGAACTGCATGGAAGAAACTAGGAAACTAGTGGTTTAACTCCTTATTCCTCTTTGTTAGTCTTTTGCAGATGGAAAGAGGAAAAATATCTCGGTCAAATTATATAAAATTAAGAATCTTGGACAGTGTGAGCACATGAAATTGCACTAGATATGACACATTGATTGCCAGTTAGTGATTTTGAGGTTGCTCTCTCCTTTCCTGGGATAAGACAATACTTGCTGAAGACTCATTGCCTTACTCTTATGGAAGTACCATAGGGATGAGAAAGGCTCTTCTGCCATGGTGCTATAAGGAATACTTAAAATCTGTTAGTTAGCTGTGGGAAACATCCTAAAGGATTTAGGGAACACTGTACAGAATATTTTTAGTTTCGTTCATTTGTTTATTTTTTTTTTTCCTTTAAGGTGACAGGTGGAGTCTGGTATCAATAACAATATTAGCTGCCCATTTGATTATTTATCTGAAGTATCCCTTGGGGACCCCTTTATAAACTCTGGAGAAACTCTGGAGAAACTTCAAGTTAGGCTTTAACTTATGAGGCAGGGTCTCACAGGTTAACTACTGCAGAACCAACTGAAAGTAGCTTCAGCTTCTCAGCCTTTACAAAAAAAAAAAACCAAACTCAAAAACCATGCCTAGCTGATTACGTGAGGAACAAAGCTGTGTTTCCATTGTTCCCAGTAGAGCAAGTGTGAAGTGACATGATGCAGCCTAAGAAACAGCTTGCTCCAACCACAGGGGGAGGACAAGCTCGGGACCCCTCTGGTGCTGCTCTGTCCCTACAGAAAGCTAATTCAGCCTGCCCCTAGCAGAAAGCTAAACCAGCCAAGGAGTGTTTCTTTGCCAGGTGGTGACATGGATTGTCCTAGTGTTTGATCAGAGCCAGTGTGAGGGTGAGATGGGGTGAAGGACAGGCTGCCTGGTGAAATGGAGTAAAGAACTGCAGTGAGAACTTGGGTCACTTCAAGGCTGGGCAGCCCAGCCTGAGCCACTTGGCAAAATCTGCTGCAGCCTCTCCTGCTTTCCCTCCAAAGCTGAAGTGACTGGGATATGATTTGGCTGTTAGTTTTGTTTGGTTTTACTGTCGTGTTGGTTTTTTCTTTGTTTTTTCCTCAAGTGTATTTGTGCACAAAAGTTTAAAGTTGTTTCTTATGAGCTCATTTGAAGTGGAATATAACTGCGAAGAAAATCAGGTCTTACTGGCAATGACTCCTGTCAAAACTGCAGCTAGCCCATCTGGAATGAGGCTGAGAGGCTGCTGTCAAAGGGTTAAATGGAATTGGGCAATGCTCCTCTGGTTTCTAGCTGAGCAGGAATCTCTTAAAAAACCCTGAGCTCAAACCTGTTTGTTGCAAGAGTTACCTTGGAGCTGTCAATAGTAACAGCTGCTTCTGATAAAACCTTCCCGCTTGATCTGTTGGTGTTTCTTTAGGGAAGGGTGGGGAGGGTGTTTATGCTTAACTACCTTTACCAAGACTCTTCCAAGTTTAAAAATCCTAAAAGCCTGATTTCTACCTCACAGGGGCTGTTGTTGCACTGGGTTAATGCTAGATGGAAAACCTCTTGGCATCCAGAGTACTTGATGGCAATGAACAGTGTGGCTGATGAGAACACAGAGTTTTTCCATTGTTGGACAGCTGTGTGTGTGCTGGCAGTGATAGGAACACGTTAAACTGCGCACTAATCACAAAAACAAGTTGAGTCTTTCTAGAGCAGTGTGCTTCCCCTGATCCCCTGGTAATTCCTGTTACTTCATGACTACTTTCCTGTTTTTTAAGTTCAAACAAGAAAGGAAAAGTGACAGTACAGAGGAAATGGTGAAATTGGACATTTGCAGTAAGTGCATGAAGTGCCAAGGAAAGCCATTTTCCATTAACCTTCAACTACATTGAGCTCTGAAATTTGCACTACTGCATTTTGAGTTTATCTTTTAACTTCCACTAGTATTTATTTTGCATTTATTGTCCCTTCAGTAAGAAATGTGTTCACAGATGCTTTAAATACCTGCTTAGCATGTCAGTGATAAGTCAGGTTGGGGGTGCCACTCTTGCAGCTCTCCCCTCTCTTCTCGAGCCTTTGTACATGCTTGGGCTTCTTTGGGAAGCCCATGAAAAAATTATGATGGGTCTAGTTTTACAAGTCTGTCCATGTTGAAAGTGTTTTGGTTATGTCCCCATGCAGTGGTTCACTGTGGGAAGGAGTGGAAGTGAAGAATTGCCAGTGCTGGGGTGGGGTGGGGTGGGAATGTGTGTCTGAGAGGTCTGCAGCTGTGGCTAGGAGCCAGATGCTCTCTTGGGAAGCAAAAATCCCCAGTACATTAACAGCTGATGAGGCTGAGGCTATGGCAGCTCCTGCCTGAGCCTCTGCTTCCTGCCTCCTGAGAGGTGTTCAGCCCCTTCCCCTGCCCTCAGGGTGTCCCCCAAGGCTGTGTGAGCCCTGCAGCCAGGCTGTCCTAACCTCCAGCTCACTGCTGTGTATATCACATCTTTGGAATTGGAGGGTGATTGTTTTAGCAGTGTGGTACTAGCTTGGTTTTAAATCTAATTTTAAAGGTATCTGTCTAAGGCAGATTTAGCTGTCAAAGGAAAGGGTAATGTGCAGTTAGAACGGCTTTGTAACTGTTCAAAGTGTGAATTGACAGATATTTAATCTTCTCATAAATGCTACATTCAGAACTACTACCTAAGCTGTTTAAAAAATTGAGCTGGTAAAATGTTTAGTTATTACGAATATCCATTTTTATTTCTCTAGTTTAATAAATGAATCCAATTAAGCATCTCAGTAGTTCTCTACAGATTCTGCTATAGAAATGGGCTTCAAATTTGTGTCTGTGAAACAGGGTACTACAGAGATGAAAAGACACTCAGTTTTACTGTTGTGCTTTTCTTGCTGTGGTCATGGGAAGACTGCTATTTACAGGCCAGACTTTACTTGGGAATGTCGTGGTGCCATCTTTAAGAAGTTTCCTTAGTGGAGGAAAAGGCCATTTGAGAGGGTATAGAGCCTTGACAGTAATGTGCAGATAGTACTCATTGTGGATGTGACACAGGAAACAACATGAGGTATGTGCTAGAAATTGTGTGACTGAGCAGGCTTCAGCATTTCTAGGTGGAAATAGAAATTAACCATTAGTATATGACCTGTTGTAACTGGCATTTCCTGACATGTGCATGACTATAAGAGTCAAGATACTCGTTTCCTTGGGAACTTAGCTGTTTAAAACGGATTTTTTCAATTTCAGAATACATGAACACATCTATCAGAAATGTTTGTCCTGGCCTTTGTGGAAGTTCAGCAGAAAATGTTTCTATGTATCAAATGAGAAATTAATATCTAGATTAAGGGGCAGAAGTACACATTGCATCACTAAACCACAAGTCTTGGAACAGTCATATCTTCGTGTCTTTTGACCTATAAGTCCTGTTGTTTAGAGCAGCTGTCTTTGAGTAAAACTTGTAGTTTTAATTAACTAGAACTTAACATCAAACTTGACCAGTTTTCATTAGAATTTTCATACCAGGTGTATCTGGCTTCCCAAAATGTGGACATAACTTTTTACAAGAGAGAATAAGGGTATGTAATTGAGATAATTTTTGTGCTTCTTAACTTTAAAAAAACCCGGAAAATCACTTAGACGTCAAAATGTAATATCCTGGTTTTGAGGAATGCAAATATTTTCTGGTTTGTAACAGAGTATTTGACTAATACCACAGTAGCTTCCTCCTGTAGAAAACCTAGACTCTGGAAACAAGTGTCTGATGGGTAGCAGTTGGAAAGCAAAGAAGTTTCAGATGATTCTCAAGATCTCTATAAAATGTGGTTTGAATGAACCAGAATGTTTTTGGCAACAGATCGAAGATTTGTGAGCTCTAACATCCAGAAAAACATTTTAATCCATTAATTACTTTGAAACTAGGCTCTGATGGAAATAACTTTTTAGAAGATGCGTCAGTTTAGCAATTTATTTGGTACACCTAGATATTCAGAATGGGTTACTGAAGAGAATTGGGAGCCCTGTCCTATAGCCACTCCTAGCAAAAGGTGTCTTGGGAAACTTGATGTTTCAGGCAACCAGTGTTGCTTGGCACAAAGAACCCGATTTTCATGACTACCTTGTTATTGCTTGTAATTAATGTTTTTTCAAGAAGCTGCAGAATTGATGACAGGAGCAAAATAGAGGTATCTATTGCAAAATTTAAGGCAGCAGTTAGTAGAAGAAAGAAAGTAACATTTCAATCTTGTTTCTTTCTTGATTTGTACTACCTTTTCAGATTAAATTCTCAACAGTCTTGAAATTAATACTGTGCTATTATGCTCAAACATAGGCTGTTATTACAACATTTTGAACAACTTTTATAATGGTAATAACAATTTTATAGACGTGAGAAAAATTGTGACGGTATAACGTGTCAAAGTTGCATGATATCTGGTGGCTACTGTGTCATATTCAGATGAGTTGGACTGAGGCAGAAAGCTTTAGAAAATACTGTGAAATAAGTAATGCTTAGATGAGCTAAACTTAGTTTTTATGAGATTGGAATTTCTGCAGGGAAGGAAGGAGTCATTCCGTGTGGCATTTAGAAACGCTGTAAAGTAGCAAACAGGCTGTTATGGAGAAGTAAAATTAAATAGCCCATATTATTACATCTGGACCTATCTTTGCATGAAGGTGGGCATGACTTCTAAATGGGAAAACAAACATCCCTGCAAGCCTATGTAAAGCTTGCAAAAGTATAAAGAGCCCGCAAGTAAATGTGTTAAATACATAGTGACTCATAGTTACCGGTTTGGCTGGTTCTCTGCTTTAGTGTTTCATACACTAAACATCAGGGAAAAAAGCATCTGATTCTCCACAGATGTACCTAGCTGATAAAAGAAGTAAAATATTAGAAATCACAGTGAATCTCTATCAGCTAATCATGCAAATGCTGTATTCTGAGTCTTAATTCTGCTTGAAGTAAGATGAAAACTAATGGCATATTTCACTTGGTAAGAAGGCAGTGCATAACACAAATGAAGCCAAGAGTAAATTAGAAGTATTCATTTCAATGTATATTTATTGATTGGAGATGGTAAATGACATTTTTATTTTATCACAGTAATAGTCTGCTGCTTCTTTCAAAAAAATGCATGGAGCACAGAGCATAAATCCTGTTTGTTGTACTGCTTTCTTGGTCATTTCTTCAGCTTGCTTTTGCATCGAGTGATGCAGAGCAACTGACATTGCAAAGGGGTTTAAGTGAGGTACAGAGTAGGTGAGTTTGAAAGAAATCAGTTTTTAAAATTGCTAATATCTAGTGAGAAGACTTACTTAAAGGATTAGATTTTGCTAGGAAAGAAGGAACAGGACAGGTAGAAGTACTGTGGTATAAGATATAAAATCATCAAGTCTAATGTCATAGTGCAAAGCAGATATGAATGGCCCTTTTGTTGTCCCTTCGTAATTACATCCAGGCTGTAGCTGATGACACACGAGTGACTGGAGTTTATGCAAAGATGTGACTCAATTTCTACAGCTAATGATGATGACGATCATGCTTTTATGACTGGAGCAGCACAAGGATGGAGTAGACATACATTTCTAATGCTTTGTATCTCCTCGGATGAGAAGGACATCCTGTTGACAACTGAGACTGTACCAGTATTAAAAAATATTTAAATTATGATCTTTTCTTCCATACAACCTCAGCACATCTCCAGTAGGATGTAAACGTACATGTTATAGAAGTGCTTGCAAATTTACTAATTTATTTAGACTAATTTGTTACGTTTTTAAAATGCTCAGCATTTTTCTCTAAGCTTAATTTTAGGACTAAGTGCTTGTGGTTTGGTTTGACAGTAAGTGGCTTACAAAAACCAGACCCTTCTTTGCAAGTATAAAATTAATTTGGCGCTATATATGATAGTAAACCACATTTAAGTACTTTCATCCTTTGCATTGAAGAATCTGTTTTATGCACTCTGAACACATTTTATTTAGTCTGTTATAACAAAATACTTTCTGAAAAAAAGCATCAGGCTAAATTTAACAATTTTCTATTCCTTTGAGTTCTGAGTTGTGAAATTACTTGTTTGCAAAGTGTATTGCTGATGAAAAGAGGCAAGTTTAGGTTACAGCCTTCCCAATCAGGCATTCCCAGTTATGCCAGTGAGGGGTTCAGGTGCCCTGGGAGCTGCCCGTCCTGCCTGCACACTCTGAGGGCTTGGTCTGGCATTGCCAGAGCCCTTCTGCACATTCCCACGTGATGGACATCCCAGCACTGGGGTGGACATTCCAGTACGGCTGCTCCATTTGTGTCACAGGAAATTCCCACCACACGGCCTGATTCCCTGGGGTATTTCATGGCCTCAAAGTGAGCTGTGTCTCTTCCTTCACCATGTACCAGTGCTTTGCAGTTCTTGGTTGCAGGGATCTATAATGCTTCTTATGAATCTGCTGCTGGGGTAGACTGGGCAACTGTGGCAGGTGGTTTACCACAGATGTGTCAGTGGAATATTACGGCTTGAAATTAAAAAAGCAAACAATTACTGTATTTTGGTATGCAAATGTGAACTTCTTATTATTGGCTCTTGTAAATTTTTCTTTTTTTAGTAGAGCTCCAAAAGCGTACATATTTTGTTTCCCAAAGGAGTGTGCTTGTTTAAAACGTGAACTGTGATGTTTGGATAATTACTACCAGATTGGGCAGTGTTAGCTTATTTGGACACACATACTCAAAACTCATTTTCTGTCCTGACTTGCTTTTTCATATTGTGTAACTGTTGAAGGACTTGCACCTCTTAACATGGAGGAAAAGCTTACAAATGTGAACAGGACTTTTTGACCAGGCACAGCTTGTCTGTGGCTCTCAGAGCCTTGTTTGGCAGGCAGAGCATGGGGCTTCCACCAAGATCACCCCACCTGGCCAGGAGCAGGATGTGCTGGGAAACCTGGAATGGTTAGTCTGGCTAGTTGCACATCCTCTCAAGGAAATGCAAAGTTGCCATTTTGTTGTAAAGCTTCACACTTTTGTATTTACTCTCTGCAAAGTTGCTGTGGTATACTTGAGGAATGCCCACCTATTCCAGCTTGAGAACTGCTCAGAACCTGATGTCTTGGAGGTAACTTGGGCCTGTCTTTTGTGAAGATTTGCTATAGGTGTGTAGGCAGAAAGGCTGTTTGTTTGTGTGCTGGGTACAAATATCCTTCTTGCTCAGTCTGGAATGTAGACTTTTGTAGAGCTTCCGGCTTTCAAAGCAGAGCAATGGAGACTGTTCAGACAGTGATATGTCCTCACCCTTGTTTGTATCTAAAATGACCCTAGGCTGATCTGTTTGAATCTCAAGCTGTAGCAAAAACAGCTCGTTGCCAGGAAAAATACTCTTACGCCTGTAATTGGGCTGCATAACTGCCAACAAAACAAACGCGAATGACAAACTTCGTAATTTATTCCATTCCTGACTTGGTAGTTTTTGTCATCTTGAAGCTGTTGTGTTCTTTAACCTTCTACCTTGGGCCTCAACTTCCCAAGTGTCTTTGCTGTGGGGCATATGTCTACCCGAACTTGTCAGATTTTCTAAATGTGAAGGATTTTTTAACTGGTTAATGTGTCTCAGAACAAGAAATGTCCAAGTCTCCCTCATTATGTTGAGAGCTTTTCTGTAGCATTCCATGGCAGAGGTGCACTGCTCTAGTATTACCTGTGGCAAACCTTTTATCCCTAAACTCTGTTCCTGTTCTTTCCTGTAGCTTCCATATTTATGGCAGGGGGAATGTTTTGGTTAAAGTGCAAGCTGCAATAGATTCTTTGTAAATAAGAAGAAAATAGGTACCAAATAATCTACCTGATCTTCACATAAATTCATAAATTGTACCAGAAGAAATTGTAAAGGGGTATGAAAATCCTTCATGAGTCTCTGACAACTTAAATGAGGATAGTCCTTATTGCTGGATTTATCTGAATAACTATACCAAAATTGCTCAATCCTGTGTGCTCCAACTTGGTGATGCTCTTCCAATTTCTGGTATTGATTTTTCAACCAGAATCTTATTAAGCATAAACTAGAAGGTTGCTGGATATTCCAGCCCAAAGCACATGCATGCCTGTCTTTACATTAAATACTGAAGATAGGTCCTTACTGGATTATTCAAGTGCTTTTGGTATTCTACTGTGTTTAGATTTCAGATTTTGGAACCTTTTAAGTTTTCTTGGGGAAACCTCCATACCTGCAGCTTCAGTTCTCTCAGAACTTAGATAAAACTGTAGTGAGTTAACTGCTAGTCAGTCGGACTACTTTAGGGGGCTGCTTATCCATATGAGGAACTTAGTCTTATTATGTTAGGCTGGCAGTTTTTTTCTGAGTGTATTCATGAGCAGGAGGTGATGTTACAAATCCATCTGCATTTCTTGGATTTGTTAAACTGTGAATGGGCAAGCTGAACTGAGGCAACAGGTTAAACAGCACCAGTAAAAAGCAACAGGACTTAGGAGCAGCAAGAAACATGAAAAAGATTACTAAGGCAGTGTTACTTCATTTTGTTTTGGATTTTTTGTCTTAGCCTCTTGTTAATCCTTAGTATGTGCTGATTGCACATGCCCTTTTCTCATCAAATTTCTTAACTGAAAGCAAATACAAAACATGTAGACTGTGAAGAAGCCCATTTGGGAACACTAAACACAAATGTTAGCATGTCCAAAGGGTCTGCAGCACGGTACAGCCACTAGGGAGAATTTGAGATGTTTTACTAACAGCGTGGGCTGGAGGAAAGCAGGTTGTGTCCCAGTGTGCAGGGCTGCAGCTCAAATAACTCACTGCGGCATCCCCGTTTTCATCATCAGATGCTGTGTCCGTAGCGGAGCACTGGCGTTGAACTGGAGTGAGGTGACTCATCTCTCCTTTGTGAGCAGGGCAAGGCCTTCCAATAACTGAGCTCTCTGCTCTCCTGAGAATTTACTGTGGAGGATGAGGCGTGGTTTTCAATCTTAGCCCACTGACACTGTAGAAAGCCTTTAAGTGCTTAATATAAAACTGCAACACAGCTGCTTAATAGCCCTACCAAAGTGTAAAGTGTCCAAAGAATTGTTAAGACTGCTTAAATTGAGTGATTAAAAGAGAATCTTTCTCATACAAAGTCAAAAATATAAGTATTTCTAAGGGCTGTCAGTTTCTTCTAACCAGCCTTTACAGCTGCATAATAATTTCCTAAAACTTGAAAGTGAGTGTATAGCATTAGAATTACTCATTTTGATTTGTCTTGTGTCAAACCCTAGTACATGAGTGGGTTTTGGGTGCTCATTCTTTCTAGTTTTTCTTAAGAATCATGTATTTTACTGGTTTATTTGTTCTGCAGGCATGCAGTGAGTATTCCCTGCCTCCGGGATGGGGTGCTCTTAGGATGTAAGCCTGTGATCAGGCTGCAGTGAGAGTGACCAAGGGCAAAGGGGGAATTTGCTGTTAGGGTGAGGTTTACCCTGGGGAGAACCAGCTGTAGGTGTGGCTCAACCAGTCTGCAAATTCAGCTGCTATGCTCAGTTGAGGACAAGTCTGTGTGATTTTAGGGCCAGGGCTTTTTTTTTTTTTTTTCCCCTAATGTGTCCTCGCTAAAGAAAACACATGCAAAGTCAGTTTCAAGCTATTTGCATGCACCGGGGCTATTGAATATAAACCCGAGCAATGACAGCAGCAAAGCTGCTCTATCTGTTGCTCTCCCATTCAGTTTAGGCCTCCTGTGGTTTATTTTTGCATCAATAAATGAAGTGTGGAGGCAGCATACAGCGAGCTCGAAACAGCTAAAATTATCAGCAGGGAAGGGGCAGTGTTCCCTCAGTGATCCCGGTGCCGTCGGAGCAAGCGGAGATCGATCGATGTGATGTCTGGGCTCGCCTTTCATAAAAGAAGGGCTGTGGCTTTAAGTAATCGCTGGCTGCTTGTGCCAATTGCAGAAGCTGCAGTGTCTGCCGCTGTCGGGAGCGCCGGGCGCGGACGAGGATAACCTGCGGAGCCAAGGTCCAGCCTTGGCGCTCGGCCCCGGCCGGACCTGCCCGGCTCGGCGCTGCCGCCGCCGCCCGCGCGTCGCCCATGAGGGCCGGGGGGCCGAGCGGGGGGCTGCCGGCGCTGGAAGATGGGCTGCTCTAGCAGCAAGCTGTGCCTCTATTCTCAGTGTGCTGCAGCAAGGGTAATGAGGGCTCGTTTCGCAGGGAGCCGGCCGGGAGCACGGGGAGCGCCGTGCCCGCCGGGCCGCGGCTGTGCCTGCGCCGCTCCGGGGCTGCGGCTCTGGGGCACAGCGGCCTGGCCGCCGCCTCCTGCCGGGCACCGCTCCTGGGGAAAGCAGGGACAGAGATGGGTGCTTCTGCTTTGTTGTGATCGTTCACACGTTCCTTACCGTTCTCTCGGTACAAGAAACGCTGTCTGTCTTAACGTTAACAACTGCGAGCAGCAGGGTGGGTTCTATTCAACTTTGAACAGGATTGTGTCTTTTCTTCATGGAAGGCTGCGCATTTAGCAAAGTTCTTGGTTTTGTGTTTGAGTAAGCCTAAGATAAATATTTAATGCATGCCTCTTTCACATATACACTATACTTCTGTGCCCTTGACAGCTATCACTTGATTTGTTCTGGAGCTACACCCACCATAAAATATATAATTAATTGCTGCAAAGTAGGATTTTAATTGCAGAGCTATCCTGGAAAAAGCTGTTCTTTGTTTTAAAGTATAACTTCCTTAACAACAAAAGAACATCTGTGTATATTGTAACAGCTGAACTGTTATCCTAAATGAGTCATATCTTGGCTTCTTGCTCCTGCCTCTTGTTTTTCCTACAGAACACATATAAGTTAATTACTGGAAGGTGCCATGCTCAGACCCAAATGTGTGGGGTTTTTTTGTTCTTTTCTCTGCAGAGGGAGGAAGCACTGAAGCAGCGGAAAGAGTTATCCCAAGAACTAGTTAACCTTCGAGGAGAACTAGGTAAGGATTTATTTTTGTATTCTTCACAAGAACAGAAATGCAGCAAAGCAGATCTGCAGAAGGCAGATGCTCTGGTATTGTAATGGCAGTCATTTAATTCCCTGACTGAATTCCGCTCAGATGCTTTAAGTGCTGCGAGCCCTGACAGCGTGACCCCAGGTTCACCGAATTCCTGGCACTGATCTGACTGTGCCTTGTGGGGCCTCCTTACAAAACATCCGTCTGATGACCACAGCACTCACTTCTGAAACTGGGAGGATGGCTGACAGCATTTATACTTTTGATCCCTAACTTATTTGTATGCTGTCTTCTAGAGATTTGCTGGCAAAAAAATTCATAAACCTGTAAAGCATACTGTGCAAAATCTACATTTTTGCCTTGGTGACCTGTAGGTGAATGAGTATAAAATTAACAGAAGGAAATGCTTTCAGGTTGACAAGATTAAATCTTTGAACATATCCTAGTGGACAGCTATAACATGAAATTGAGCTGTAGTGTGCAGGGACTGGTTTTGCCAACTTTAAAGCTTGATTTAACTGCATTTAGTGGTAACTCTGTGTAACGTATTTGAACTCAGCAGTTTTTCCAGGCAGGTCTCAGTAGGGGCTGGATTTGAAAGAGCCTGGCCTTCGCCTGCCTTTGCATCCCTCTGTCCTCCTGTGCCAGCATTGCTGCTGGGGCAGCCATGCCCCCACCAGTGCAGTGAGATGCCTGGGGACCTAAGCCAGCTGAAATTATTGTGCTGTTTGGTCAAAGCTGCCTGGCCTGCCTTCAGTATGTGACTGAAGGAGCACTGGGACCAGAGCAGAGAAAGGGGAAGGAGTAGCAGGCTGCAGGGTCATGTCCCCCATGAGCTACAGCTGATGTTTCTATTACACTAAAGTGACAACAGGACTAGTGTTTTAATGTGGAAATGGCCTTCTTGCATCACTAAAAAGATGTGTTATAAACTTTATAAACCAGATTTTTTTTTTATGTACTTAATGTGATTTACTGAGCAACACCATTTGTTTACCTCAAGAAAATTACTTCAGAGGAATTGCTATTAGAGCAAGAAAGTCTCTTTCCTTCTCTAGGTTTTCATCTTCAATATTATTTTTCCTTTATCAACCTGTTGTGTTTATCTAGAAAGGGAAAATTCTGCTTATATGTGTAGACCAAAAGCTGGCCAACACTTCTGCCCATTACCACATTTGAGGCTTTTGGTGGAGTTTGGGTTTGTTTGAAAACTTAGCTCTTTGTAAGGATGCCTCATGCTTAAATGAACTTTCCATAAACTTGTTATCTTCCTGCTTTGGTTAGCAGCCTGCTGATCTCATAAATGAGACTCCCATTGCGAGCCATTCAGTAGGCTGATAACTGAAAAAAACTTTAAATGCAACTATGCCTGATGGATCTGACACCCAAGTGCACTGAGCTCTCAAGGATGGTGGCTGATGTGCTGCTGGATGCCATCATCAGCTTTTCCCTTCTGACCTTCCTGGGTCAGTTCTGCAGGAGCATCTGAATGGCATCCTGAGGCTCACTTCCTTTTGTAAGGTTTCCAGACCATGGTTTCATGAAGCATTTATTTATCTTGATGCACCTCCATTGTCTTAACCATGGCACACATCTACCCTGTCTGTACTGCTCTCCTCAGCATGTAAAGGGAGTGGATTTAATTACAGAAATGGAAAACTATCCAGGCCTTCAAGCCTATCTAGCTTTAAAAAGAACTGTTTCCGTTTGTTTTTTTTTAAAGTTAAATTAATAATTTGTTGACAAAGTGTGAGAAAAGCATTCTTATAACAGTAGCTTTAGCTGAAAATCTGCTTAAATACATACCTGCTAATCAGCTTTCTGTTGACACTGTTAAATGGATTCAGCTGAACTTGAGATTTCCATAGATTATTTTGACGTAAGTACTGTGGATTTTCATTCACACTATGATCTAAGCATATGTTTGCAGTTTGAATCTTCTTTTGGCCATGTAGGTGTTCTGTGGAGTCCCAGCTGCCATGTTTTTAATGATTGTTGATTTGGGGACAGGCAGTCACAGAAGAGGAACCAGGTGTGCCCAGTCCAGTGTAGCCTGTTCCTGCATGCTGCTGAGTTTGAGAGGAACATCAACTCTCCTGCACAGTTTAGACTTTTCAGTGTCCTAGTTTGAAGTTTGTGTACATTCCCAAGCTCCTTGTTTACCTTGCATGATCAAATGGATTTGCTGGCAGATGGTCTGTTCTGCTGGGTGATTGTGTAGGACCCTTTCTACCAAAATACCTTTTAGTTTAATGGTTTGAATATGCATTCTGGTCCCAGAATGTGTCTTTGGCAGCCACCATGTGACTGTACCAGCCATGGGGCTGATGGTGCCACACAGTGGTTCCTGCTCTCAGTAGCTGGAAACATGTGCAAGGATTAGCAGTGATAGGTGTTTGGGGATGGGCCTTTCCAAAGGGAGTTCAAGTTAGTAACAGTTGAGTTCTGAACGTTGACTTCCTTAAAATCTCCAGCTACAAAGACTGAATCTTGTGGTTGGAATGTAAGCACCATAGTTCTGGGAGCCTGGAGCAGCTAGGGATGTCCTGCTTGTCAGCTGTTTCTCTTCTTAAGATGCAAGCTAGTGCATAAACTTCTAGTTACTTGTTTAATTATGTAAGTAGAAATTGCAAGGGCTGCATATTTCTTGTGAGGTACGAAATCATTCCTCTAAACTGATTGCGCTCCAAATTGTTTCAGAGCCTCCTTGCAACTATGCTGGATGTGATCCAGCTCAGTCCTGCTACAAAACTGCAGGTGCAAAGCTGCCTCAGCCTGTGCCCACCTTGGCCCATTCATGAGCCTTTCTCCATGGCCTGGAGAGGCCTGTGTGTACCCTGGACACAATGCCAAATGCCAAACCCCTCTCCCACCTCCAGCATGGCAATTGATCAACTGCATTTTCTTCAGAATACCTTCATGTTCTTTTTTATTAATAAATTATTTTCAAGATGCTTTGGAAGTTCAGATAGAGGAGATTGTTGTGTTTTACAGTGAATGTGATTTGGTTTTCAGGTTAAGGTGATCCTTAAAAATACTTAATAATAGGTAGATGTTTCTTTCATTTATTTGAGACAGGGCCTGGCTTGCCACACTTTATAGACTTGCCTGTTTGCCTGCTTGAACACTCAGTCACTTGTAGTGTTTGGAGCCTAGAGGATGTGAATTTACTTCCCAACAGAGAAGTGAATGCTTCATGTTATTTATTAAATCATACCTGCTTAAATGTTGTTTAAAGCAGACTTTTTTGGCTACCTGCCTTGTCTAACTTGCCCAAGAACAAATATATGCAATGTGGTTTAATGTCCTGTGTAATTAGTCTCATTGTGGAAGTAACACCAAGAGAAACTTGGTCATAAATTTGACAGCATGTTTGGGTAGAAGAATTTTCAATATTGAGAATCTGCCAATACCATGAATTAATTACTATATACATATAAAAATATATATTGTATAGAGAAGGAAATGAGCCTGTCTATAGCAGACTAACTGGTCAATTGAACATACAGCTTGCAGTGTGAAATACAAGGTTTGAGCAATTAAGTGTTAATGCAGTGTATTATCACATAGTACTAAATACTTGGGCTTTTTTGTGGTAATTATCCCCATTTCACATCCCCCACATCTATTAAAATGCTGACAGTTTACTGTCCTAGTGAACTCTGGTTTAGAATTTCAGACAGTCTAATGCCTTTTCATAAATCATAACTAGGCCAGTGAGTGACTTGGACAATTTCATGAAGAAAACTACTGTTTGCAAAGAATTTAATTCAGGGTTCAAAAAAATCCATTGTATTTTATCTTAGAGCTATGGTTATGGTAGCTTTTAGGGAAATTTAAGTTGAAAAATGTTTTATCTAAGCAGTTTAGCCATAAGGGCTGAGTTGGATGATGGTTTTATAATTAGAACAAGGAAAAAAATATGAAAGGAGATGCTGCACAATTGTAAGGTCTTATCTCTTGGTTACTTTTAGTGAAAATATAGAATAGCTTTCTTGGAGGTTTGTGTTTGCTACTGGAAAAGCACCTGTTCCAGATAAAAATTTTTCCTCCAAGTTTAGCATGAGTTCCATAAGAATACTCTTCAGCTGAGTAGCAGTCGAGTTTGGTTAATCAGTGGCTAAATGGCCAAATTAAGGAATTTGGGACAAATCATGAAAAGGCAACTTTTTAAAAAGAAACAGAGCAGTCATAAAATACATGATGCAGTCTGCAGATGGATAGGGCTGTAGAGAATCCTTGCTGCAGACATTTTAATCTTGAGCATTTAGACAAACTTTAGTTTGCGGGACATCTCACAATTTCAAATAAGCAATTCTTTAGTTAGTGTTTTTGCTGAAGCCTTCCACACTCAGTTTCTTGCACCACCATGCCACTGGGAGCTCACTGGTTGTGTAGTAGTTCTGCTGCTTGTTTGGATGGCCGGGATTTAAGTCAGGCTTGTGATCTGCAAGGACGCGTTGCAGCCTCCAGCCTTGTGGAGGCCAGAGTTACCTTTGCAGTAACAATTTTTAACTGCCAGTGAGTTTTAAAAGTTTTTTGTTTGTCTTTGTAACATTAGTCTTCTCATAAGTCTGAATTGCAAACTGCCTGAAGGGGAACTGATGCGTCTGTTTTCTTTGACAAAGGTGTGGTTTGCTATTTGCTTTCTTTCTGAAGTGCTTTGCATCACCTGAACTTCTGCGTGCTGACATTGAAAGATAAGGCAACGATAGGCAGCACATTCTTCTGGCTAACTGGAGGCAAACGAACAGCTCCTTGCAAATGAGGAATTTGATGCTTCTTCCTCTGTTGGTTTTAAATGAAGTGGATCATTTGAAGCATTTTGCTGCAGTTGCCTCAGCTGAGCCATGCAAGTTGCCTGCTCTCAGCTATGCCCTTGCTCTGCTGTAGAAGGTCAGCTCCATCTGCATGTGGGTGGCTGTGTAATGCCTCCATTTGGCTTGCTGCCTGGTTTTCAGCTTTGTAAAATAATGTCCCCTAACAATGATGTTACCTCTTCTCCAAAAATGTGGCAGTGCAGAGTATATATATTCAATAACTTTGTGCCACTCCGATATGGTAGAAGCGTGAAAGCTAATTTTGTTTTTTTTTCCTTTCCCTAAGGGAGTGATTTTAAGAGAAGTTAGTGGAAGAAATAAAAACAGGGGAGTAAAATCTTCTTTTGGTGCTGATGCAGAAAGTAGCAAAAACTGTGAAATCTGCTGGAGTTACAGAGAATGTTGTGGTAGGTTTCAGTTGAGCCTCTGTTGCATTGTTACCAGTCAGAGAATGAAGAGCTTGGCCTAAATCTGTCCAGCAGATCTTTAGCACAGACCCAGCATAGCTAAGCTTACTGTTAAGCCTAGTTCAGGTAGACACATGTGCAGATTGATTTCCATACAGTACAGCTCACTCTCTTAACACTTTCTAGTTCTACTGCAGGTTCCAAGTGGTGGTAGCAGGGCCAAGACTCTTCACAGTCCTTAAAAGAGGATGCAAGTATCATCCATGGAGTTACTCACATGCTTTTAATGAGCTGTAGCAAAGAGTAAGACACGTGTAACTTGAGGCACTCTGCTGGGGTACACTACTTTCCCTTGAGCTGACCCATTCCTGCTTTGGAAATCAGTCCTTGAAGATACTGTAATTTATTTATCTTAAGGCTCAAACACAGTTGTGATGAGAATTTCCTGTTACTGCCTGTACAAAAATCCTTGCCTCTTCCCATGCTTTTACAGAGAGTTTATATTTACACTCTTTGGGCAGTGTGCCAGTCCAATGCATGACTTCTCCTGCCTTTGAAGATCAAGTTAACATTTTAGTTGATTTTTCTCTTAAGAGGCGACTCATCTGACTAATTTATTTTAAACCATAGTACTGGAGTCTGTATTAGAACCAGTTGTATAGAACCAGTTTTGCTCAAGGTCAGTGACCACACACTTGTGTTAGAGATGCTGTTTCACCTTGCTTCCAGGCTTTGGGTGCAGCTGGAACTGCATAAGGCATTTGCTGCAGTCATATTAACGGTAGGAGAGTGACTCCTCCTATTCAAGCCTGGCTGGCTGGACCTGGGAATGCCAAAATTCAAACTCAAAAATGCAGATTGCTAACTTCTGTTTTTGCCTTTCAACCAGCTGCAGATATGGGGAGACAAACCTAGCCAGCCTTCTTAGCAGACCTGTGTTAATGCACATATAAAGAAAATTGCACAGCATTTCTCTTTTCTTAATACTCTGTGCTTTTTTTGCCTAAAACTATTTTCTGTCTTGCATATTTAATTATCTCAGGCATAAGCACATGAGCAGTACCTTTCAGATTGGAAGATCTGTATCAAGCTTTCCATGTCAGGCTAGAATTGCTTCTTTCCTGTATATCTGAGTATAGGTGTCATTAAACATATAGTTTTCAGGATATTAAGACTTTCAAATTTAGCTAAGTGGTTTATATGTTAAAAAGTGAAGTACTCTGACAAATATTCCACAGATGGGATCAAATAAGGTAAAGTAGCAAATGCAATTAATTTTTTTATTGGAGCTCTTCAGTGTCTCTCATGAGACATTTCTTCTTCCATGTCATGTCAATATGTCACACTTGTGTTTTTTTATGTGGGCTTCTGGCTTAACTGGGTTCAATTAATTCTCAGCCTAAGAAACATAGAATTTGGTATTTTTGTGAAGATCTTTTCATGTGCCCTTGGAAGCACACATTTAATGGATAAATCATATTTGTATATAAATAACTGTGTTGCTGTGCAGTGTGTTCACTGTTTTTAATACCTGTAAATGAAGATGTGACTTTAGTTTTGAATTTGATCCAGTAATTCTTTTTTCTTTTGATATCTTCAGTAACCACTTCTGCAGCTTGTGAGAAATTGGAAAGAGACAGGAATGAACTGCAAGTTGCATATGAAGGGTTTTTGCAGAAGTTAAACCAGCAACATCATGATGACTTAGCTGAGCTGGAGGAGAGGCTTAAACAGTTTTACACTGCAGAATGTGAGAAACTCCAAAGTATCTGCATTGAGGAAGCTGAGAAGTACAAAGCCCAACTCCAGGAGCAGGTTTGTAACACTCAAAGTAGAAAAGTTCTCTGGCAACTGCTTTCTGCTACAAATGAGCCTTCAGAGAAACAGTTGTTTTATTTAATGTGAAAATAGCAATTCCAGCAATAAAAATACTGCCACAGTAAGCTGTACAGATCTTAAGCTTATGTTTAAATGTGGTGGAGATTGGTTGTGCTCTGCCAACTTAAGTAATTTCTAGAGCTCCGTGGGGTATTTGACCCAGCTTGAGTTTTAAGATTTATAGAAACACCTGCCCTCTGACCTTGCATTGCAACTCCATGTGTGTGACAGATGCACACATTATCCTGTTGGTAGTGGTAAACTGTAAGGCATCATCCTCATTTATTATGTCTTGTACATGGCTTAGCTTCAAATTTTGAATCCTGCTAGACCATTTAAAATATACTTGACATAGTGCAGGAAACCATTGAAACAATGCTTTAAACAAGGGTTAAGCTGATACATGTAAGGGGAGAAAAATCATGTTGTCATATTGCAGGTGGACAACTTAAATACCACACATGAAAGCTTTAAGCTGGAACTCGAAAACAGACACTCAGAAAAAGTAGAGGAAATGAAAAAGGAGTATGAATCCTCTTTTTCAGGCAAGTATTTTGTATTTAAGTACATATGCTATAGTACTGCTAGTCACAAACAAAAAAACCCACAGGCTTTTTGATCATTATGTCCACTTTAGTGTTCTTTGTGGCCAGCTATCTTTAAAGACATTGGCTGAATTCCTCCCTTTGGAACTGACAAGTCTGATTTTCCATACAGCAAAAACCATGATCCCATTGCAGTTGAATGAAACTTTGTTATAAACAGTTCGAGTGGAAGTGACTTTTTCTTGCAGTGAAAGATACCTGAATTGCTTTTAAAATTTCATTACAATGATATTTCAAATTTCAATTCAGAATGATTTTTCCCATCCCTTAGTTCTGTAAGGAGCACCTCAGAATTGAAAATGAGGATTATGCTTTCCATAATGACATGGAAATGCTGAGAAATATCATACACTGTGTACAGTACACTGTGGCAGAGGAGATTTTCAGGGGGGGGATGGTGACGTGCTCAGGTTTAAATGCATTGCACATTGCATCTCATTGATTGAAGTGATGATGGTTTCCATCCTCCATCCAACTCCAACTGGTAGCTAACTTTCCAGTGATACTTTCTTGAAGGCTAGTCATGCTTCCATTACTTTCAAAGAGCAAACTCCTGTGCTTGGCATCCAAAGTAGGAAAATAAATGTTTTTCCAGAAGTTTGTGGAAGACACAATTTCAATTTTTGCTGTGTTTCCTTCCATTAACTCAACTTCTGACAGATGTGGCTTGTGCTTAAGTCCATTTGTTGCATGCAGATGAGTGCTCTCAAAACTGACAGGCTGTCTGCTAATGAAATGGATACGCAAGGGAACACTCAGCAAATCTGAAGTGGGAATAAATCTGATACTTCATACATGCTTTGCATCAGTTAATGATAAATGTTTTTTCTGTCTTGCCATCAACTGTATCTATGCATATATATGTAGGCTGGCTCGTTAGGCAGGGTTTTTTTTCAAAAAGACTTTTCATTTCTTATATGATATTAAAAATCTGCAAAAATAATTTGTTTTAGAGCTCAAGAGTACCCATGAATCTGAAAGGAAGTTGCTTGAAGATTCCTTTAAAGAGAAGCAGGAATTGCTGGAGGTTTGTTAAGGGCTGGGTTCATTGCAAAGTTTACAACTTGAAAAGCAGTTTGGAGATGTACACTGAATTCTTGGCCTAATGATACAATATATTTACATTTCAGAAAAAAATCGATGAACTAAAAAGTGAAAACAACTCTCTGAGTGAGAAGCTGAAATTAGAAGAACAAAAACAAATAGCCAAAGAAAAAGCCAATCTTGTAAGTCTTGGTCTTCCAAAGTAATGTGGATGAACAGATCTTGCTTGGGTTTATTTTGCTGCATAATGCAAAAGATTTGCAATGAAGCTGATAGGGCTCTCATACTTAGTAATATATTTTTGCAAATGGCTCACCTGCCAGAGGCTCTCTGCAAGCACTGTGATGTGTAGTAGCTCTACCATTATGATTCTGTAAAGCTGTTGAGTACCTAAGCCAGGGCTGTAATAGTAGCCTGAGCTAAACTGAAGACCCACGTGTGTAGAGGAGTTGTACACAGCATTTTTCTGGACTGTCAGTAACTGTTGTACCAGTGCTATGGTCAGTGTGATCAGGGCTTGCATCACTACTGCCAAGCTCATTTCTAATGCATTTATTCAAATGTTGATTCATACTTTTTTGCTGATTTATTCTTCAAAGAAACTTTAATTTTGTCTTGTCTTTCCTCCCAAAGCTGCTGATGCCTCTGATGCTCCTAGATGGCATAGAAATGTGTTCTGAGTGAGGTTTTTTTTTATGCACTAGGTAGGGGAGTTAGACACAAACATGCATATCTTTCTGGTTACCCACAAGTAAGTGGAATACCAATGGTATTGCTTATTCCACAAAGAGAAATTCCACGCTTTAAGACTCACTTAGATTGCCTCTAGTGGAAGTTGCCCTAGTTTTCACTGGAATTTATTTTATTTTCTCTTTTTGCTTATTCTAATGGCAGGACAGAGCTGCCACAAGAAGAATCTGCAACCACAATGTGTTGCTGTGGCAGTTGGGAGTTTGAACTGTAATTCCACAGGCACGCTCAGATGTTGCTTAAATTAAAGGAGCAATAGTCAAGTGCAATGTTTACATAGCTGCAAATGTGCTTTGTGCTTTCCTGACTGATCCATGATATGCTTGAGACTTCTTTTTGGAAAAGCACCAGTTTGACTCAGCATACTCTTCTGTACTAAACACAAATTCTGCAGTATCAGAATTCCCAATAGCCTTTTGAAGACAGAGATGTATATCCACCCCTCTGCTATCATTTAGATAGTGTCACTTGATATTTCCAGGTTTTTTGCTAAAAATGTATGTAGGCCTTTCAGTCTTTTTATTTGGCTATGTGTCCTCCTCTGAGTGTAGCTGATATGGGGGCACAGACTTAACTTTAAAAACATATTTTACGACCTTTGGACTTGAGGAGGGAAAGTAAGTAAATTGAATATTGAACATACTGTAAGCTACATTTAAACTTTTCAGGATTGCTTTTCTTGCTAGCTCCTAGATTCCATGTTAAAGTCACAAAACAGGAACAAATTGTCTGCTGCCTTCACTGAGGCAGCACAGCATGCTTCATTCACCCTCACACAGACTTCTCAAAAGAAGTTAAACAAGAACCACTAATGCAACAGGCCTTAAAAACAAGCAGGAGAACGAGCTGTGTATGTGATGGAGCCCCTGTTACCTGTGACATGTCCTGGCCCTGTCCTTCTGGGACCACACCCCACAAAACTGCAGGCATTGCCCTGCTGTCCGAGCTTCCTGGTGTGGCAGTGAAGCTGTTACTGCAGTGCACCTGTGTTCTTACCCAAATGCACAAAAGCAAGTTTTGTTTGATTTTGAAGATAAACTTAGTTACACAACATGCTTAATCATTGATTGATTTCAGCTCATGTTCCATTCTCGCTCCCTGGAAATGGACTAAGATTTGCTTTATTTTTCCTTTGTTTTGTCTGTGACTGCCTTGAAATGCAGAGAATTTTTATGTGTTTTACTCCGCAGTAGTTGAATGGTTTCTTACCCTGGAAAACAGGTCCTTGAGGAAACCACATCTTACCCTGCTCTGGCCTCCTCCTGCTCTCCCTTCCACCTCCCAGAAAACAACAGAAAAAGGAAAAATAAAAAAGTCCTAACTTGCTGTATTGTAGATAAGTCATGGATGTGCACCAGAGCAAGATTTTTATGTATAATTGCATTTTCAGGCTTTAGAAGTAAAACCAAAAACTTTCAATTTCTACTTATGACCCAGCTACCTTCAGACTCAAACCAGGGAAGATAAGCTACAGTCAAGTTCAGAACTTAAACTTCTGGGGCTTTTTTGAACTATTCCAGTACCAGAAAACTCTTCAAATGTTTACTCTAATTATCTCTGGGGATGGGTTATGAGTAATATGAAATAAATTTTGGAACTCCTAGCCTTAAGGCCTTTGGGCACTCCTGTGAAACAAGTTTTGCTGTGACAGCATTCATGCCTTCCTTTGATTTGCAAAGGTTTTTCATGTCTGTGCATTAAGTGTTTTCTGAACAGCTTCTAATGAAGCAACTGCAACTGTCCACCCACCCTGAAGGACAAACAGAAACTGAGGAGAAAGTGATACCTGATCTTGTTATTTTTCTTGTGTTTGACTTCATTTCACTTAGAATATGTAACTTGTTACCATAGTTATTTTCTTGTTTTTTTTTTCTAAATAGCAGAGAAACATCTAAATTATTCCTGAAATTCAGGGTACTAAGCAAACTCTCTGGCAATCTTTCAGAAAAACCCACAGATTATGTACCTGGAACAGGAGCTGGAAAGTTTGAAAGCAGTGCTGGAGATCAAGAATGAGAAACTCCATCAGCAGGATATAAAGCTAATGAAGATGGAAAAGCTGGTGAGTGGTCCTTGGGGTCTGGCAGGCTGGGGCTGTGTCTCTGACTTGTGTTCCAACAACGAACATGGGCTGGACAGACTTACATGCAAGAATTAATCTTTTTTGTTTAAAAGGAAACAGGAATTCATGATGGGACATTCTCACATTGCAGGTGCAGCTTCAGGATTTATGTCAAGAGGGGAAAAGAATGACCCAATGCTCTAAAGACATTTTAATATCTTAAGACAAGTACTGGTTTGCATGAACTATTGCTATGATAGTAGAGATTGTCTGGGAGCCTCTTCCCCCAAAGAACCAAATCCTTACCTGCTACATTACATTGCTCAAGTGGTATGGAAGATAGATTGCAGTGTCAGGAAAACATTAAGAAGGAAATTATCCTAATTTAACAAGAAGGGATCAAATATGAAATGGAGTAAGTGTTGTTTAGCTTCGGCCAATCATTTTACTTGTTAAGCTGCTTGTTTAGCTGTGCAGCTGTCTTCCTGACCTGTGTGTAATTCCACATGAAAAGTCAGTTTTGGAGGCAGCACTTTAATCACTTATCATGCTCTTATTTGTGACAGGACAGGGTCCCTCTCCTGGGTGGGGCCTTTGAACACTGTTGTAATACTTGCTTAAGCAAGACTTTGAGAGGAAGTATAGAAAGAGGTTTGGATACAAAGGAACCCATTCACATCAGTTGTTGAGTATTGTGCAGCAGTGTATGTTACCCTGGTCTACAATTACTAGCAAACCTTCATCTTTTCCAACAGACATTGGCCACAGTGTAGAAGGCCTTGGACCATCCAAGCACTTTACCAGTTTTTCCTTTTATTTTTGATAACATCCTCCAGTGATGACATGGAATCAGAAGGGCAATTGGGAAAACTGTTTACTCAGGGGAACTCTTGAATTTGTTGTGTTATATCTAGACAGTCTTCTGTCTAGAAAAGTGCTACAGTGTCTAAAACTGCTGCCCATCACTGGCAGAAATTACTGGAATGTGCTGGTTAACAGTGGATCTCTTATCCAGTCCTCCTTATTGGCATCTAATCAGTGGCCAAGTGCCAGTGTTATGCAAGGACAAGGTGACTAGGATGGTTTGGTTTTGTATGTATTGTAACAAGCTCTGCACACTCCAGATTGCCAACATCTGTGATAGCTCAGTCAGAATCTTGATGAGTGCACGTATGGGTTTTATTTCAAATTGTGACTTTCTTTCCAAGGTGGAGAACAACACAATCTTAATGGATAAATTAAAGAAGGTTCAGCAAGAAAATGAAGAATTAAAAGCTCGGATGGACAAACACATGGAGCTTTCAAGGTGAAAAATATTGGTGGACATTTAGATGCCCTTAATCAGGGGGAAGGGGTTCCTGTAGCAAGAAAGAAAATTCTTCTGAAGTGTACTGGTGAATGCAATTTGCAGTACTTTTTGAAAGAACACATGCATTTCTTCCCCACTTGTATCTCTACAAATGTCTATTCCTTTGTAGAGTAACAAGCAGGAACATTTTGAAAGGGGGGGTAAAGTTTCACAATATTTTGGTGAAGAAAAAGTGAAGAAATACCATCCTACAAAGATTGTCCATTTTAAGTACTACTGGCTTGTAAACTAGACCTGGGTCATGCTTACAACCACTTTAGTGAGTGATCTGTCCCCAGTTTTGTTCAGCTGTTTATTTAGCAATAGCAGTAATATTTAACATGAACAAAACAGGTCTGAGGTCCTCCTAACGATTGCTTTAATGGCCAGACTCCTCCAGTGTGAAGAAATCTGTAGCTTCTGTGTTGAGCTGAGCCTGCAACAAGACCCAAAGGCTCCAGCACAGCCTTTAAAATCATGTATCATTTTAAGCAGCACAAGCCTCACTTTTCAGATGCTTTTTCTGACCCTTAGGGATGTTTCTTACTGGGACTTTTTCCTGCTTTCTGCAAGCTACCAGTTTAAATATAGCTAGGTTGAGAACATGCTCAGTCCTCCTATTAAAGCTGGAATTAGGTTGTGAGCCAGGCAAAGGTTTATGCACTTTCAAATCTTTAAGTTTCAATACTGCAGCCTCGAAGTTGGGTTCTGTGCTCTGATGTACATCTTCCATTTGCAGGCAACTTTTTACAGAGCAAGCTGTTTTACAGGAGTCACTAGAGAAAGAATCAAAAGTAAACAAACGCCTGTCAATGGAAAATGAAGAACTTTTGTGGAAATTGCACAATGGTGACCTATGCAGCCCAAGAAAACTCTCTCCCAGTTCTTCATCTGTGCCTCTTCAGTCCCCACGAAATTCTGGTAACTTCTCTAGTCCTGCAGTGTCACCGAGATGACATCTCTTGAGAGAAAGAGGGACCTGCATTTCATTCCTGATCTGCAGAACCTTTCCTAACTTTAATCACAGGAGCAAGAGCTATATTAGCCACCTATGACAACTAAACATAACTGGAAACTATTTGGTGCAAAAACAGCGATAGGAGACTGTGAATATGGGAGTAAGATGTTCGCTCCTCCCAGAAAGACTTAGGACCTCTATGGACATCGTTGCACAAAGCACTTATAGAGCAAGAAAAGACTTGTTTGTTGCCTTCTCACCTAACCATAAGAAGAAGCTCAGGGGCTTAGAGATAAAGATCACAACCTTTATAATATGTTCCTTATCACCGACACTTTTTTAAGGCTGTGTGCGTGCGTGCGTGTGCCGTGGATGGAATGGGTGGAACACACTGCGTGTGTCTAATGCTGCCTTCTTTGCTGTGTACGTAATAAAGGATCAAAGACTCTACATTGACATGTACTTCCTTGATACTGCTCTCAGTATGCATGCTTAACAGAGTACCCTTGCCTGGGAATGAGGAGAAACTGGTACTGTAGGATAGTTTCCTTCATCATTCTGGCTGGTAAAAAACTGGCATGAAGACCTTTCTCAAATGGCTCATTAGTGTCTTGGCCAACTTGAGTATGCAGCTTTGAATTCATTTTAAAAACAAATTAAATTGCAGCTATATTTTGTATGGGTTCTTGGTTTCATGTCCATGCACAGCTCTGCCATTTGTGAGAACTTTTTTTTGCAGGGTGCAATGGATTTTGGATTTCAAGTCAATAGGGTTGTAGTCAGAACCACAGTAGCCCTCAATGTCAGAAGTTCTTAGCTGAGTTGCAAGTTTAAAAGCCTAGACCTAGCATCTTACCTGCTGAAAAGGAAGTACTAATTTGCCCAAACTAGCATGTCTGTTCCTGAGGATAAACAAGATGCAGATTTGAAAGCCAAAGAGAAAAATGCAATAATTGTAACTAGGTGCATTCTTAATTCAGTTCTCAAGAAGACTAATTTGTGAATTCAATGTAGCTGGTGACACACTTTGCCTTTTTAAGCATTAGCATTTGTATTAACTTTCCTCAGGGTTGGCTAAATTCACCTGAGGAGAAGGTGGTATCTGTGTATTTTATCTTGCTAATTCTGCCATACTTTCCCTCTTAGACTGCAGGATATTGGTGTTTTGACAGTTCATCAGGTGAAAAATCCTGTACAGAGATTCTGTAGAGTAGGGGAAAAAGTTGTCCTGGCTGCTGGAAGTGGAGGATGAGGGTGTCAGCATTTCTGGAAATTTCACACGCTGAGTTTCGGCTTCAACTGGGTAATTGGATAGCCTTGCTCCACCCTTGATCAGACCTGTTTTAGATGACTGCTCTGTACCTACTAAACCAGGTTCAGCTTCAGATTAGTCTTAGAAAATACTAATGATGCTTACAGTAGCTTGGTCTTCACAGTAGGGCCAGGACATTGTTACACTGCTAATGCTGGTAGCTGGCTGAGTTTCCCTGTCTTTTTCAGTAGCCTGGGGACAGGAATCAAGGGCATGGGAAAGCATTTAGGGAACTCAATGGAGAACCACTTCAAACTACTTTACCTAGGACTTGCAAAATCTTGGCTAGTAAGGAACACAGACATAGAAACAAGACTGTTAACAGTGCTCATACAGTAAGTAAATTTGTAATATATTTAAACTTGAGATTGGCTGTTTCATCATTAAATTTACGTAAACCTCATAATGTACAAGTTAAGGATGCCATTTCTATGGAACATTTTGCTTTCTTTTAATCCTTTTTAGGGCACTGTACATACCACTTACTGGTGGTGTCAGTACTTAAAATGTTTACTAGGAGGTTCAAATTCAACTATGAAAATCCTATGTTGGCTACAACTTGGCTTTAAGGATGTCTTGGAACATTCTTACTTCCTATGGTCAAAGAGATTTGATTGCATGTATTTGAGCTGAATGCTTTACAATAAATTTTTTGTACCAACTGAAGGGGTTTTTTTCTGCTTGTGTTAGTCAAAGGATCTTTAATCTAAGGAGGAACATTTTTCCAGCTACTAAAAACTCTCAGTATCTGCTCAGCACAGCAAGACAGCAATGGTGAAGTTTCATGGCACAAATTATTAGTGTTCAGCTAATCCTTAGAAAATTTTCCCCTTGCTACTCTGCTTGTAGGCAGAAGATACATGGAGCTTGCTTGTGATTCTTCAGAACATTGTGCGTGTGAGAAAAGCCACGGTTAGAGGTCAGCAGTGTAACAGGTCCTGTCACAAGGACACTTACCTAGCCATGGGTAAGAACTTCCTCACTTCAGCTGCAGTGTCATGCCTCGAATAAAACATGCAAGCAGAGTGCACACAAATGTCTGATGGTCAAACAAGGCACATCCCTTCCTGTAGCAAGAGCAGGGAAAGCTTTTCCAGGCTACCCTACAGAAAAGTAAGTATGGTATCATAGAGAATACAAAGACTGTTAATTTGTTGATAATTTACCTCCACAATACAGCAGACTCTTCATGTCTAAACTGCTTGCAAGCAAACTCTTTAATGCTTTTATGAAGAAATGAAGACTGCTTGTATGTAGAAGTCAGACTACAGAAATACCTGTTTAGTGTTTGTCCTGTTGGTCTCAACAAATAATTCTGCTAATCTGTAAATACTGTTTTAATGTTTTTCTCTGTTTGGCTATTAGTATTTCAAGCTTTAACTTAAGTACCATGTGTTAGCAAAGGCTCTGTACAATCCAGTAACTTTTACATATTTTGGGTTTCCTTCAGGAAAAGCTAGAAACCTGCTCACCATCATCATAAACCAAAGGTCAAGCAATTGAACAAGTGATTTTCTTCAGATACTCAACGTTCCTCTCAGTTCCAGCTCTAGTGCTAAGTTTCAGAGGAAGCTCCATTTAACAGCTGTACCATATAGTTTGTTGCCATTCAAACTATTCATAGTGTGGTTCACCTTCAGTACTTTTCTCTGAAGGTCATTGTATGAGTGACACTGTATTTTCTGTAAAATTTGAGGTGAATCATTTCCTTGAGCTAACTGAAGACTTGATGTTTTTTATTACCAACACCAAAGACACTTCCATGTAAACTGGTATCATGCAATTCATACAGGAAATTCCTTCTAGACAGTAACCAACCACTGATCTCATCTGACAGCCAGGAAATCATTTAGGGCTGAGCTGCAGCTAAAAAGGTCATCATAAAATTGGGATAAACCACTGAACCCTTAAGGAAAAAATACCTTCTGACCATTGCTGCTGCTTTACCTTAGAAGAGCAGTGACACAGGTATGGAAATGGAAATAATGGCAGCTTTAGGCATGTAACTTTGACAAGTCACTTGAATTTCATTTCCAGGGCTTTATTCTCTTACCCTGTCACTGTTCATTTAGGTGGAAATGTGCAATTAACTGTGTCAACCTAACATCAGCTGTGCCCAGGAGACTTTTGGTAAAATAAAAACAATGAAAATACTTAGTAAAAGAATTCTCACAGTTTTCAATTGCAAGAATTATTTTGATGCCTGGTGGGAGGACAAGGACAGAAAGGGTGGACAGGACGTGACACCCACCAAAAC
This sequence comes from Thryothorus ludovicianus, assembly GCA_013397245.1. Classification (NCBI taxonomy): domain Eukaryota; kingdom Metazoa; phylum Chordata; class Aves; order Passeriformes; family Certhiidae; genus Thryothorus; species Thryothorus ludovicianus. The sequence goes on along the minus strand of VZTB01017968.1, from coordinate 242,146 downwards.
CTCTTCCTTAGAGGCACTGTTTCTGTGTCAGTCTTGGGACCTGCAAGTGACAGTCACACATAACCATCACACCTCAGGGGAACAGTCAGGCAATGCATTCACACCATCTCTGCCTCTCCTGCCACTGATGCCTCCACTGTGCTGTTGAACAAGGGTGGGCAGGTGACATGATCTCCCACTTCCCAGATACTTTGAAGGAAATAAATTGTTGAATTACAGGCTGAAATGCACTTTGAAATTCAAAAATCTGGCACAGCTCCTTTAGTTCAAAGGGAAATACATTGTTCTGAGAAATGAAAATGCTAAAAAGGAACTAACACATTCAGAGCCTCATCTGGAAGCTCAAGGATTTTTAAAGCTAATTTGGTCAGAAAAAGACCAAACACACATGGTGCAAGGATATTTTTTCCCTAAAAGAAATGGTACAAAGACATTTTTTAAGTATTACCATGAAATTGTATAACTTCCTTAGTCCTTTGGATTACAGTATAATGTTCTTGATATATTTTAAAAGATTAACCTTGCCTCTTATGCCTTCAAAGTTAGTTATATTGCATGGTTTAATTTTTTTTTTTTAGCTGTCTTATTTTCACAGGCCAGAGATGAAAAGAACCTCTTGGGGAACATTCTCCATGTAGCCTATTACATGAGACCTTTGATTTTTACCATGGGTATTTCTCTTATCAGTTAAATTGGTTTATGTTCCTGCATGCACTCAGCAAGCTTGTTTAATGTTTTCATTAGCTACACTACTAATCAGATCATTGACTTTATTGGGAAGCTGCCATTTTTACATTAGCACTTGGAGCTAATTCCAAACAGTGCTGTACACATCTGCCCAAAGGTCTGAACTGTCTGGAGCACAGGGTTGCCTCAGGCCTCCAGCAGAAGAAAGCTTTAGGAATTCCAGTCAGATGCAGGCTCAGACAGAGGGAAGTGTGTGACCAAGGGACCAGTTCCTGCTTTGCTTTCCTGTGTATTCAGAATAAGCTGGTGTTCACTTGCCTTGTAGATAAAATGGCATACATTTTTTTTATCAAATTTTTTTTGACAAAATTTGTTTTTGTTATTTCACTACTAAAGAGTAGATTTGTATTGAAAGTTCTAACCCATATAAAGTTGGTGCTTGAGATGAAGAAAAAATTGCCAAAATGCCCAGCATTGTTGTTACCAAGTTCTAACCTTCTGCTCTGGCAAGTTCTTTCCTTGTACTGGTAACTGAACCCAGGATGAGAGAAGCAGTGGCTTATTTATCCAGGCATAGTTCTGTGTAAATGAAAATATCTTTCCTTTTCTCCTAAGTAAATTAATACAATGCAGTTGAACTTGTTATTGACCTAAGAAGAAATTCTGCTGTAAAACTGAACATTATCGTGTTTGCTTTTTTGCTTTTTTTTTTCCTTCTGTAAATGTTAATATATAAATAAATGCAAGTTTTACCTTTAGCAACCATAATCTGCTACATAATTTACTAAACATAATACCAGACATCTACTGAGGAATGAACTACTAAGTAAGATAAATATTGTAAGGTTGTAAGAATGCAACAACATAAGGAGAATCTAGCACACCCAACTTCTTACCAGTCTGTGGAGGTATTAAATATATATTAAGGGGCTAGAAGATAGTAATCTTCAGCAGGAGAGAAAATTTTATTTTTGTCTTTACACATATATGAAAATGAGCGCACACACATTTATGTTTTCATAATGTTCAAAAAATTTAATTATTCTTGCAAAATAAACAACTGCTATTGGCTAACTTTGTTACAAGGCTTTTTTCAGTTTGCTTTTTTGTTGCTGTTTTAAACATGTACAGTATTGGTAATGTTAAAATTGCACATTCCTCACAGCGGGCTGACCTCATGCAAGAGTCTGAGGGAAAGACCAGATGCAAAGGAAAGCCCAAAGAGCACCTCTTTCTAAATATGCACACACCCTGTGCATGTTCAGACTTAAACTGCAATGCTTCATAATAGTTTCATTAACTCACAACTCACTACTGCTGGACAGAGCGAATGCTGTTGTGGCCTGTCAAGAACAGTCAACAGGGAGTGCACTGACATATAAAAGAAACAGTGAGAGAGAAGCAGTATTTAAACATTAATAAAGAAAATTCATGGCTATAACGTCAAATAACGTACAGGTCAGTCCACATCCAGAAGTCTTTCCTATCACTTCAGTTCAGCTTTGGTAGCTACTGTTGTTTCTCCTTGTAGGTTCTGAGCTATACAAACATAGTTTCCCACATCTATGTCTTCAAAATCCTCCACAAGAAGAACACTCTTTGAGATTCTTGTAGTTTGTCCAATTCCTCTGTTTATCAATCTCCAGAAGTTTTGAATAATCACAGGCCTCCCAGACTGTAAAAAAAAAACAAAACAAAGCAAACCCATCCACATGAAATAGGTGATTCCACAACGGGTATTTAGTGACACCCACCTCATCACCTTGAAGCAAGAGGTTGGAGAGGAGGAGCCTATATCCAAAAGTCAGCCCTAAGTGAGGGAACTGAAGGTGTCTGGCAGTGGCAGCAACATTCCTGCATTGAATACTGATGGACCAGTAAGGTTGCCAAATAAGGATAATACAATGGCTCTTCCACTCCGAGCACAGTACTGGGCTTGCCAAAGCTCGGCCTGGAGCCTGTGCATGAGCTCTTTTACTAAGGCTGCATCTGGGTGCCTGATCAAATAGGTGAGATATCCTGGGGAAGGTGTCAGGATAGATGTGTGAGCTCATTTCCAGACTTCAAGCATGTCTCAAAAAGAAGGCAGCAGTGGCTTGAGGTAGCTGACTGAGCTTTCATTTACCACAGTGAATAGCTGTAAGTCACATGCTGATAGTTAACCAACTCTTCCTCTGGTTTTAGGAAACACTACATTAGATAACATACAAACAGTAACAGTTCTCAAATATTTCTGAGTTAATCCTCACATTCTGCTTTGCAAAATGTATATGTAACTTCAAAGCCAGAAATACAACCCTCCTCATGTCTGTATTGAAAAATGCTTTTTCAGATTTTTTTTTTCATGATTAAATAAAAGGCGCTTTTTTTTTTCCTAATTATGTAAGAGAATTCTCTAATGGACTGGTCATAAGGTCACACTGCCTCAGGCATAGCAGAAGGTCACAAAATACTGGGTAAGAGAAATTGGCCCAAAGATAGACCAAGGCAGTCTCTTCCAAAAGCCAGCAGCTGTTAGTCATCAGCTTTAAGCAAACTGGCTTCTGCTATACCAATAACTGAGATAAAAATGCAAGAGAGGTTTCTGCTTGGAAACCATCTTCCCTTGCTTCATGACATAGATGAATTAAACATTTACCAATATGAATGCTCCCAATATGAAGGCTTAAGCTAAAGGTAGCAGTAGAGGAAGTTAGATGGTTATGCAGAGTCAAAGCTACAATCTCACACTTGCAAAATGACCAGAACGAAGGCAGCTCCCAGTCTTTCTGAAACTTAGGGATGACTCACAGTGCAGTCAGGGAATGCCTAGGAAGTGGCAGGCATTATAAGTTTTAGAAAAAAAATATAAATATTCCTGGCAGTTTTAGATGTAATAGAAATTCTTAAATCTTTAAAAGTAATTAAGCCACTTAGCAAAGCACTACCTCCTGTTCCAAGCCTAAAAATTAAGTGATACCCACAATCAAGTAATACTGCACACTTAGTTCTAGTCTAAGTTACTTCTAAAATATAGCAAGTGCAACTTCCTTGACCCTACTGAAAGTGAAGGTAAAAGCTGTGCAAGGTGGACCCTGTTTGCCAGGCTGGGCTCTTGCTAGTCAATTTTTCCTCAAATTGCCTTCTGCTTTGAAGCCTGTCGTACAGAGTCAGATTAAGGGTGGATCTGTGTGTGTTCACAGCAGGTGAAGGAGCAAATGCAATTGTCAGGGAGTGGCAAAGGGAAACAAAACAAAAAAAAAACCTGAGTGGGAAAAAAGCAGAGGTAGAGGCCAAGTGACTACAGAGATAAAATGAGGATCTCCACAATGCACCATACCTAGGGACAAGCAAGGATTAATGTGCTGCTTCTGCTCAGGAATTGGGCAGTAGGTAAGGGCCCAGCTGCTGGGTGGTGTGGACTGGGACAAAACTATCACTGAGCTCCCAGCACTGAAAGCAGCACCATGAATGGAAGCATCCAGTGAATCTTATAACCATGTCAGTCCTTTTCCTGGCATACAAGGCCTATATGGCCAGCAACACTGATGGTCCTGTCTCTTCTCCTTCCAACCCACCTGTTTTCTTTGCAGTATGTGAACACTCTTAATAAATGCTAAGTCTCCAACAAGCATACAGTGCTTCTACTCTGACATTTACTTGATCCTTTTGCTGAGGCAGAAACCCAAACACAGCTCTCCTCTCCCTACCCCCAGGCCCATCTGGAGCTGAGATAGTTTACCGTGGTGGATGAGCACATCAGCCCTTTCCAGGGCAGATGCAGGCCACAGGCCAAAGCCTCTCTCACCCCCGTAGTGGGTGCAGTGAGAGGGTGTAGCCCTCTGCTGATAGAGCATGTGCCCTGCACTGCAGTTCTAGTATCCATAGCAAACAAGGCAGATAACCTGCAAGCTTTAGCTGTTTATACTCAATCAGTGCTAAGAGCTGTAAACATGCATCTCGTGCTGTAAAACCACTGGGAGCAGCTAGGCCAGCAACAGCCAGCAAACCAGGCTGGGGCAGCCTGGGAAAGATGCAAAGCTAGGGTGGATGCTAATGAGGTACAGAGTTTTGGAAGGCCAAGCTGGGTCTAGAATGAGGCTGCTTAAGAAATGAGCTCCTGCTGTAACAAGTGAGGGTGGTCAGAGGGAAAAGAGAGGGGACCTTCAGTGATACTAGTCAGATACATCTTATTTTGTGCAAGAAAAGAGACCACAGATTCACATTGTGTATCCTGTGGATTCTTTCAAAGGAGGCTGGATAGAAGCAGATTTTGCTTCTGGATGTGGGCAAGCTTAAAAATTCTGTGCTGGGATAATTCGTACACCCAAGCCATAAAGAAGGGATATCAAATGCAGAGGCATCAGTGGGCCTTGTGGCTTGCCCTAGGAACAGCCTCCTGATGATGGCTGGCTTTGACCCTGTCTGAGACTTTCTTTGGAAATGCTGCCAGAGGCCAAATATCTCTGGAATAGATATCTGAGGGAGGAGTGAGCTTTCCTGAATTTGATTTTGACTAAGAGGGCTCTCCAGCTTCATCCCTGTGCTACTTCTCAGGGAGATGCTCAGGGAAAGACAGGCTGAAGTTGAAAGAGGGTATGCTGCCTCCTCCTGCCAGCACACCTGAACTGGCAGGAGCAGTGAGAATGCTGCCTTTGTGAAGAACAAACCATTTCAGGCAGGGCACACACCTCTTACCTCTTGCCCTGGATACTGCCACCTGAAGTTCACATCCACATCTGGCTCCCCAAGGACTGTGCAGACGACATGAACTCTGTCACTGAGTCCAGCTCTACTGGATGACACCGCAATTGTGGCTGAGGGCGGGCCCTTGGGAACTGAGATAGTGTTTAGAAACAGAAAATGAGCTGCTAAAGTTCAGTACACTGATAAAATTGAGAGTCAAGTTTTGACTCGGTTTGCTTAACACAACAGGTGTTTTACACCTGCAATTTCCCCTCTAAACTGGGAAATGTGCTGGAATTTAAACCTGATAAATGTTTAATAACACATACTTTTCATCAAGATTTTAAAACTCTCATTACATTACTTATTTTACTTTCTAAAAATCATTTTCTTAATGTCAGCAGAGGAGTAGGTTTAAACACAGAGAAAACTGCACTTTACCTTCCACATACAGTAGGTGATATTTGATGGAAATCTGAGGTGCTCCCTGTGACTCTGCTTTGCAGTAGACAATACCTTTATGATCAGAAGTAGGGTGCTGGAAGACAAAACCCTTCTTTGCATCATAAATAATATCAGTTCCATCTGTTTCAATTTCTTCTGCTGGAAATTCCCTGTGAAGAGTCACTTTTGCTGAAGGAGTAGTAACACGGCATGGGATGACTGCAGGTTTATCTGGGTTCAGGTAGACAATCTCAAAATAACTGGGAGTAGGTACAAAAAGTTCCTCTTTGTCTGTGCAGAAGAGTTGACATAATTACAGAAATATTTATGTCTTAGCTAACAGAAAGAAAAGTACACTTGACAAGAGAAAATGGCAGTGAGCAACATTTAAAACAAAAAGCTTTGGTTTAATTTTAATATGCACACACAAAAGAAAAAAGAAAAAAGCTTACATTAAAAAACATTAAATTGAAAACAAAACCAAAGTATTTTTTTAATCTTAAGAAAATTTTTGGAATGTCTTTTAGTAAGCTTCCAAATACTTATCTGGATCCCATTACCACTGCTAAGATAAGGACTATTAGAAAAAGATACTTTTTGAAGCTACAGACTTTTTATACCTATGCTTTTAGGCAAAATATTTGATTTACTGTCCTAAGTAGATGAAAGATTTAGTGCCCTCAGAATCATAGTTAAGGAGAATTTCCATAATTGGCATGCTTCTTGGAAATCTAAATCAGAAATTCCTCCTTTTAGCATGAGCATTTATATAATAACCTGATTGCAAAGTTTATTCCAGCCTTTCTAAGGAATGTATCCTAAAAACACTAAGCACTTCTGTCTCATGGTCCAATTTAACTCCAAAATGTATTGCAAATAATCCTATGTTAACAGTTTGTACTGAAATGTTTTCTACCCATGAATACTTTAGCTCTAATGAGGCACCAAAGGTTGTTTCACTACTCAGAACAGTTTCCAGAACTAAAAATGAACCATTTGATTTCAGCTCTGCTGTACCAAGCAGCAGTAAACTGTGCACAGGCTCTGGGGGACATCACATGCACTTGAAGAGTGTTGTGCCTCTCAACATGCTGTAATGACTCCTCAGAGAAATTGTGGCCTTACCAAGGCCAGCAAGGCCAAGTTTTTTAAGGCAGTGCAAGTAACTGGAATGAAGTGGCAGTGAGGGAGAGTCCGTGGGGTCATCTGAATGTCATGATAAAATGAATCTTCTGCACAGATTTATTTTCCTTAACAAGACACATTTTCAAGAATTAAAACATTTTTTTATTCGTTTTATAGAAAAATTCTCAGAAAGTGTGTTACTGTTTTCTAGGGTTTGTGCTTTTCATTGCATTATCTGTTACTTTGGGTATTTTGCATAATCTGTAGGGAAAATGGACTCAAAAAAACCCACACTAAGCAATTAATTTTCTGGCCACTAGCACAGTCTTCCTTAACTAAAATAGATGAAAACTGTGGCAGTAAAATCTTGACAGTGAAATCACTGATGTAGCTTTATTCCTGTCTTATCAGCAAATATATTTCCATTAATAATCCCCCAGTGAGTTAATTACCTGTGAAGAAGATGTACGTTGACCCTGTTTTAGTCTCATCCTTCCTGCATTTGTTACCATTGCACAGCTGAAGCCAGCAGCTGTATTCACCTGTGTCTGCTGCAGTGGAGTTTGCAAGGATCAGCTGACTATACCTGTCAAGCTGCTTTATGCTGTGGAAAAATAAAAACAAAAGGCAAAGACAAGCACAGATGTATTTCCTTGTATATTTCTGTCAGCTCATTTCCACTTTTGATTTTTTTATTTCTTCTCTGCAACTGACCCACTTTTCACTTTCAGAGCTCTGTTGCAACCTCCCCTTTTGCTCTGGCAGAGACTGTTTACATGAGTAGCTTTATTGATTTTAACTACCTAGAAGAGGCTGTAAGCTTTTGTCTTGTACAGTGCATTTCTGCATTCCTTGAAGTCTCCCTTTTGCAAGAGGGCTGCGACTGTTCTAGGCCATATGTTCATCTATGTTTTGTCCTCATTTGTCCTTGTATAGCCCTTCCCCTCACTCTACAAGTCAACCCAAATGCAAATCTCAAATCTTTTTCAATACTGCAGCACTGCTTCAACAGTATGTAGCAAAGACAATTCACAAGTAGTTAGTAGCAAATTCTACTGAGAGTTTGTTTAATAATTTCTACCTGCTTTCAGTGTAAATGCTTTACCAATCTTTAACATACTGGTCCAAGTCTCCACTTGCAAAGAGCTGCTACCTCAGCTTGGATCTGTCCTATAAGTCATTCTGCATCACCTACTCCTGTGGTTTGAGTCACCTTATTGGAGTTTCCTCCACATCCCTTGGCTATTTTAGAGCATGACTCTGAGAACTACTGGAGGTGTACTGGCAGTACCATCACATAACTACACAAAATGCAGCCTGTGTGATTATTGCAGACTTGATTTGCCTTTTTTTTTTTTCCCCTGAATTTCCCAGGAACATCTCTCAGTGGACTGACATCTGTATATGTGAAAATATTTATAAATATGTAGACATATACATAGATACTGACAATTTTTCTAAGGGGCGAAGGTCTTATGAAATACAGCAGCTACAGTCTCATCTTGTTCTTTTTTTAATATATTTTAAGATTTACTTTCCTGGCTCTTTCTGGCAGACAGATGGTGGTGTGGTTGGCAGTCTGCTGGGTTGACTTTTGATGGATTGCAAAAGCAATGGTCTGAGAGCACCAGTTCTCAGGGAACCCTGTCAGCACAGCCACGTGGCAGTACTGACACACCCTGCTGCTGCTCCAACCCTTAAAAATGTTCTTTTCAACCAGCTGCCTTTCATGGTAGTGGATCTAGATCATGAGGGCTTCCCTCTTTCCTCTGCAAAACATTGAGTTACAAGGGAATTTCTTTTCTAACCAAGACAGGAATGATTTTTCCAAGTTTAGGTATTTGATAACAAACTTCTTTTTACTGTTTTAAAAGGGATTTGGACAAATCCATAGGTTGCATGAATTCTGAACAGCTCTCATTCAACTGTGGGCTTCTTGAATATTTATTACCCTCCTAATTCTTACTAATGTGACAATTACTCTGTAAGGCAGACACCTGACTGAATAATTTCTTACTGGGATTAGCATCTTTGAAGAAATTTTTATCCTCTAAAACACCTCCCAACTGAGCAACAGCAGTACTACAACCACACCTGAGTGTACTGTGTTATCTAAATGCTCTGTTTTGCTTAACTCTCCACTGCAGGCAGAGGAACTCCCTAAACAGAGGCCACCATTTCAGCTGCCCTGCTTCCCTGAAGTTCTGACTCCCCAGGTGTTCTGCCTGCAGTTTGCACAACTACCAGCAATCACTGGCAGCAGCTCACATAACCCAACACACAGCCTTCAGTCAGGCCAGCAGCTTGCAGATGTAAAGCACAGCAAATGCACACCTCAGAACAGAGGTAACTGAGAACTGCCTTCTCCAGTAACCCTCAGTCACCACTGGAACACGGATCCACCACAGGGCAGTTCTGAGGCCTGCCTCAATAAACAGGAAAATCACATTTCCTATCCACTAAAAGCATTGTCCTACACAACCTTGTCTGATTCCAGTTTTTAGAATCATGTAATTATGGTGCACTAGCCTTTCCATTTTATATACACTACCTTACATTATAAACTATCTTCAGTTTTTGGATAACATTTGAGAGATTCCTATCTGTGCAAGAGAACATGCTGTGTATCACACCCAATAGGAAGAAAAGATAAATCCAAAACAAGTCCTAGTCTGTTTTATTACCATTTGGTTTCACAGTCCAAATTTCACGGGCTACATGACTACCTCAGAATGAAATGTTTTCCAAGGATCAAATGCTAAATGTCAACAATACAGAGAAACCATATGCCAGAACACTTTTGCCTCCAATCATCCTATCCACTAAAAGCATATAGCTTGAAATCCCAATAGATAGCAAAATAAGGTCAGAGTTAATTAATTATTGTACAGAGTGTTCTTCTTAACTGAGAACAAGCTATCCAGTAATCAGTGGAAATAACCTAGCAAGGTAGTCATCCACAAACATGCAATATCAAAACCTGCCATCTGAGAATGCAAGTGTTGAAACTTGAGACATGACCATATTAAACAGGCCATATAAAATAAAGCATAAATGGTAAATCCAGCAGCTGACCAATATTTCCAAGGTAGCTTATTATTTCATTAGTATTTCATTAATATCTTAGGTGCTGGGAAATCTGACCCAGAAGCCAAAACTTTGCTGTACTGTAGATGTCACAAAGTAAAAATGTTTTATATACAAACATTACTAGACTGTTTAAAGAAACTAGAAAAGTACCCCAAAATCTTATCCCATACATTCATCTTATTAAACTTTATATAAAGTTCAGAAGATTTTTGCCAGAAAACTATATCACATTTAGAAGCAAAAACATATATTTATATAAAAAATAAAGACAGTGTACATAGCATCATTCAAAAAGCACCTACAAAACTTCCCCCAAACAGCTGCATTCACACTGACAAAAGAGAGCTTATCTCAAATACATGCTCACTAGGACAGGAACATATCATCTCACTGTTTTACACAAGGAAAAAATCCTTAGCTTTCAAACTTCAAAGCACAAGCAGCAAAATCAAATTCAGTTACACACACGAGCACAACTGACATCCCACTAAGCCTGTGGGAGTCTGCACTCAGTGAAAGCAGTCTAATTTCAGCCTAATTTTGGCCCCTACCACACCCAGTTTCCTCAATATTTGTGAGAGTGCTCCTCTCCAGACACCCTCCTCTCCCACGAATGTACACGTGATGCGTGCCCAGCTGTCTGCCCCAGCTTCTTCCATCAGAGCAGCTCCATTTCAGGTGAGTTTACTTATCAGACAAAGTTAAATGCATCTGCTCTTCAGCAGGGGAGAGACCCACTCTCCAATCAGGCAGCACAGACTGTCTCAAGTCAGAGAAGCTTTCTGCTATAAACCTTTAGAAAAGGGAAAATGCACCTGCCCTTATTTTTAATTTCATCCCTCTCATAAGTTGTAGATCCAGTTTCTGGGTGAGCCTCCAGTCATTAATTTGTTATTCACAGTCTTACAAAACAACATTCCAGCCCTTCCATATTGGGGGTGCAAGAGCAACCTCTGACTGACAACACCACCTATGTTTTTGGCAAGTTCAGCCAGCACACAAAATTTTCAGACAAAACGTATTAATGTGCTGTACAAAGCAAGAGAGCATTACAGATAATAGGCTAGTTCTAAAATTCTGAAGCAAGCCTGTGTGTGTCCTTAAGCTGAGAACCATGTTTGCATGATCTGAGCTTTCCCTCAGAGTTGTATGGCACACTACAGTCTCTGAAGCTAATTTATTTCTGTGTGTACTCTTGTGTACTCAGTTAGAACAGTGGGAAGACTAAATTTCTCCTCCAGCTCAGCAAGAAGCAGCCAGAGTCCTCCTCCTCCTTTCATTCAGCATCTCCCACTCCCTCAGTATAATTTTAGCACATGAAACAGACCTATTAAAAACTGAGACTCTCTAGTAGAGCAAGCAAAATATTTTATTTACCAGGTTGTAGAGTATGGCTACAAAGACAAATTGAATGGAAGCACAGCCACCAACACTACAGAATGGCTTTTCTAATTAAAATCTTCCTCCTTAGAAAAGGCATATTGTCCCCCACATTGTGTATTCTCCTTACCATATGGCTGAGTTAAAAATGTGGTAAGCATAGCATGGAAGCAAAACACCTGGTTTTTATCCCTACTTCTTTTTGCAACCACCCACACAGAAAATACGACAGTGATGCTAAATTTAACTAGTTGCAAACCAAAAAGCCAGAGTAGTTGAATTTGCACATCCCTTCTATTATTTAAGGGAAAAATAAAATTGGATGCCTGAGCATCTGTTGCTATAGGGACATTAAAATGAAGAGAATTGTAGTCATTAGGGCCCAGCAACTGCAGGGATCTCATCATCAGTGTCTCTCCTCCTTTTCCATTTTCCTCTGGCACACCAATACACTCCTTCTTCATTTTCCATTACCTCCTCTTGGCCCCATCATGCCCCTCTGCTGCTGCCACCAATTCTGGTTTGCACCAGTGCCCAAACTCCAGCATGACCCACATAGGTAAAAGAGGCATAAGGTAAAAAAGGCCCAGCCCAGTTAATCAGCTTGGGTTTTGCCCCACACCTCACTAACTGATAATGAAGGGATTATTTTTTTCTTGGTCTTTAAGTACTCAAAAAAATGTTAGAAGATACTGGACATATTAATTGATTAAACAATTTCTGCTGTAAGTTATTATTTGCTAATAATTTTTCTGACTCTCCCCCCTTCTGCCTTAGATTCATCATTTTGTTTTAAAAGAATGACATTAATGTACTAATAATTTTTATACATCACCTATTGCAGTTGATGCTTGGTGCATGGTCTTGCATATGCCATGAGGAAGATCTAAGCTCCTCTTGAAACATCACAGCTTTGCTGGGGCCAGCTCACTTACAAAGGCTGCCAACTGAGCTAAGTAACCTGGTACCTTTATGGTACCTCCAGTAAAACTCCATCAAACCTTTCTGAAACCACAAAACACAAATTCCAAATTTCACATTCTATAGAGCAGATTTTGTTTTATAGGCATCTTTTAACACTACAGCAAAGCCCTTGAGATGATTACCAAAGCCATGCTGAAGATATGATGAAAACGTAACTGCACAGAATTCTGTCGTCAGTGTCTCTAAATTATTACTATCCCATGACTCTGAAATCTGCTTCTAATCTATGTTTTCAATTTCTCTAGTTAATTTCAGGATCTTCTGCTTGCATTCAAAACTGCTGATTTAGTCAAACACAGCCTTACTGCTTTAACAACTTATTTCAAAAGCAATGATCATTATATTTCAATACAGATCCCTAAGTATATGCCTTCCATACTTCTAAAAGAAAATAAATGCTTAGGCAAGTTACATCCACCCAGCTGAAATGTTTTATAGCACTTATTTTGTGTGGCGTAACTTTCGTTGTATGGTTAAATTACTACTGTTAACTTGACTGAGTACAGAAATGTAAATTGCTGAGTCTACAGGATCTCAGGCTACTTCTAACAGAAAACAGAAAATTACACAATCATGACATAGATACCTTTTTTCTGTTTTCCCAAATTATCTCAATTTCTTGTATTTTGTCCCACATGCATCAACAGAGAACACTTAATTTTGCATGAGAGGAATAGACAGTCAAATAACCAATTAAGAAGCATTCAGATTCCTCTCCAAAAACCCTGAATGCTTGCCCTGCCTTCTGCAATGCCAGAGTCTGACACTCAGCATGGCCTGGAGGCCTACAGGACCAAACCACACCAGCAAGCTATTTGCAAATGCACAAAACATTAAGACAGACTTGAGAGCGCCAACCACCACCACATCCACAAGCACTCCCCGTTGATTTGCACATCCAGCTCTGGCTTGCTGCGAGGCCAGGTCTGTACTGCAGCTAATAAATGCCACCTGCTGAAAGAAACCTGGATAGAACAGTAGTCCTTGCAAAAGAATAAGCAGTAGCAGCTTAAAGCAGCCACTCAGCCAGGGTCGTTCTTGAGCACCTCAGCCAACAAGGGACAAGAAAATAACTGCACAGAGAATGGGCTCATGAATTACAGGAGGATGTGCTAGAGATCACAGCATGTAGCTGCTATTCATCAGCACTCCTCCTGGGAAAGAGAAGTGGAAAAAAGAACAACATATCTGAAAAACTAATTAACTGGGAGTGATTTTAAGCTAACATCACACCTGTAAATAAGTGAATAGATCACTGAGATTCAAATAACCTGAGTTACTTAGAGAAAGCATACACAGTTCTACGTAACTTAGTAACAACAGGACAAGAGCAGCTGGTATCTTGACTCATACTTCTGTGTTCCTCTCACCTAATAATCAAAGAAAAGCTCCTAACAGTCCTTTCTTCGGGTATCACTCACAGTGCTTCACTGTCTCCATAAAACACCAGGTGAAAACAAACACTTCTCAGAGCAATAAAATGCCAGTGGAAGACATCCTTAAGTTCCTTATATGCCCCTTCTCTCTCTAATACAGAACTAAATTACTACATTTAATCTGCATTTAGCTATGTGTACTATTCTCAAAAGCCAGGAGGGCAATGTGTGGAGAGTCTCAGAAAAGATGTTCAGAGCAACAGCACACTCACATGGTGGGGCAGTCAGTTCATCTTCCTGTTCTAACAAGTCTTTATATGGTTTTCATTAAAATGTCACAAGATGAAAGAAAAAGCTTTCCTTGATTTAAAGTGACAACCTTCAGCTTTTAACTGATGCAACACAAGCCCTGCAATTTCGTTTTGCATGCAAAGGCAACTGACTGAACCACTACTCTCACTTGCTCCTTAGCATGAAGGCTGGTCTATTTTTTGCTAGTTAAGAGATGTGGGTTTGAGTCTCTTCAGGAAATTAACCTTGCTATCTCATGTGGTAGCCACATTAGCAACCAGTACAGCCCAACACGAGCAGGTCTCTGCAGAGCAACCGAGTTGAGCACCTGACATCCACACTCACACGTTTTGAGAGTCTTACTTTGGACCAACCCTGTTTGTGCTTGGAGCACAATGGTGAACATCATCTTTTAGATCCATCTGAAGGAAACAGAGTTCATGCTGTAAGACCACCCCACAATGCACATCACAAGGCAGGAACTGGTGACAACTAGAAGTTGCTCATCCTTTTTGCTGATACTAAAACTATTAGAGAGAACACTGTGATTGTAAAAATGTAAATAAACAAACAAATAAAAACACCAGTGGTGTTGAGTACAGTAAGGAAAAAAGTCCTGGATTTTTCCTGCAAAAAATGAAATATAGCTTACCTGAGTCTGGAGTCTTTAAAGGTGTCTAAATAAGAAGGATAATTCCAAGTAACATTATTCCCCTTGCATCGCAGTTCTATGCCTTGTCCTGCAGCCAGGCTTATGGTGGCAGCTAGTTTCTGGAAATGACCTTTATCCATCACCTGTGTCAGTATGGACTGGGACTTCAAAGAGGAGTCCACAGACTCTCTCTCCTTCATTTTGGGAGTCTTGGGTTTTACTTTCTTGTTAACAGGCTTAATTTTGTTTTCTCCAGGTTCTTTGGGACGCTTACTCTTCGCAGGCTGTCCAATAACTGGTAAAATAAAAAAAAAAAAGGCAATGTTACTGATTAGAAAAAGTTTATATAGTCTTCTGGAAAAAAAAAATATCTTTCTTATTATCCCAGAGAATAACTGAAGTTTTGTTCTTCCTAGGAAGGAGGCATAAACTTAGTAAGAGTTAATTTCCTTAAGTTTTTGAAGTCTGCCATGACCTATTTTTCTGGGAAAAAAATGGAAAAAGACAGCTTTTAAGAACATGTGGAAAATCTATACTTACATAAACAGAGAAATATGCAAGGTATGAAAACTTTACAAATTGTAAGGGAAAGAAATACAGCACTTCTATCTCCAGCCACTTTTGCCATTTCCACCTCCTGGAATTACCATGCAGCACTCAGTGCTACACAAGCTCTCCACGCTCATGCCACACAGCCAGCACTTCTGCACGACCTCTTCACACACCACACTTCCACAAGGGACACAGGAAGAAGTCACAGGTCTAGAACTTCACAACAATTTATAGAATACTGACTAGTGATGCAGTCTTCTTTGTTTGTAGTAATTACTGAAATGCAAGTGATACTTCAGTCTTACTTCTGTCAACTTACTTAAGTTGTCACTTCTCCATAAGGGACATTTATTTTGACAGTCCAGATAAAGACAGAATCTTATTTAGAGAAAAATAATAAGAGATCTCATTACCTCCTAGGTGCCCAGTTGCCTTAAGAAACAAAGGAAACAGAAAGAAAAAGCGAGGCATCTCAAATATTTAAAAATAAAAACAAACAAAAAATTCCAATTTTAACTGACATTAGGAAGCACAGTCCTTTTGAGAGACAAGCCAGACACCAGAAGTGTCACTAACTGCACCTGACAGCTAATTCTTGTTTTTCACATGGAAATGCTGAGGTATTTCATTGTACAAATCAATCAACAGCTCCCTCTGGAATGAAGAACTCAGCATACTCATATACTCAGCATCATTAAGACTGGTACTGGCTGCCAGTCAGAACAGCAGGAATCCCAGATTCCTGCCACTGGTGGCTCCTGTGACACTCCTCAAACCCCAGCAGGACACCTTGCACGGTGTCAGCTCTGACTTCTCCATGCCCAGGCTCATGTACAACACATTTCTTTCAAACAACACAGTGCCTTGTGAGCACAAATTTAAAAACCAGCAAACTCCAGCATTTCTTCCTTGCATTACATTAGAAAGGCTACAGTGGGTCAGGCCAAAATTACTTGCACTGACACCGCCTAGTGTCAGACGCCAATCAGGGAACAGGACAAGCATCTCTGCTCCTTTGATACTACTCTCCTAAGCTTCCAAGAACCTTTGGCTCAAGGGGTCTGTGAACCACAGTTATCAACATTTTACTGTGCTTGGCCGGTTTTGGTTTTGTTCCGTTTGTGGGATTTTTTCCGTTTGTAATTTTTTTTATTGTATGGTCCTTGGAAGTCTTCCTTCATTGATTTGTCAGGTCAGTTTTGAAAATTGCACAAATTACTCATAAGTACTAGATGTCTTCTAGTTCTTGTATTAAATAAATAAATATCCATGTCTCCAACACATATACTTTTACAAAACTTGAGCATTTTTGACTCATTTTCTTTCCAGACTGACAAGCTCTACTCTGCCTCTGTTCCTATAAAGACATCTTACAACAGTTCAGCTGCACCACATTTGGGTGATGGCAAGAACACAAAAGCAGACTGCACAACAGGCTCAAGGTGTGCTCAGATCCAGTTGTACATAATAATGGTGTCTTCTTTCCTGTCTAAACAGCTCATTACTTTTCAAGATAGCAATATTAGGAGCTGACCTTTTAAAAAATAATCAAGTGTAGTTCCAAGACTACTTTCCTAAGTAGGAAATATTGGTGAAAAACTCGTAAGTAAAAACTCAGCAAGGCATACATGAAGTTAGAACAGCTTGTGTTATTTAGCATCTACCAACATGAAATCTGAAGTCCTATTTTCCCTGCCTAGTTTTTCAAAATTGGGAGATCATTCTACAACTCTTTACTGACAGTTTTCTTTTCTTTTAACAGATACTTAAACATGCTGAAAAGCATGTGCCTTGCAAGATCCCTGTTAAATGCAACTGGATAAAAGCAATTCTATCTATATTGCAAAAAGACTAATTCCTACTCTTTATTTCCTGTTACTGCTCCATGAGAGGTTTTCCCTTGTCTCTCACAGCACATAGCTTCCCAAGGAATCTTTTACAATAGGCTCAATATAAGCCTTTGGGAATCCAAATACATCAATCAATTCATCCATGGCCACACTTATAAAAAGTCCTCAGAGAACCTCATCAAATCTGAAAAACAAAACTTCTCAAGGAAAAAAAAAAAAAGGCAGTCATGCCAAAGCCATACTGACTTTTCAGCAATTTCATGAGTTCAGAATTACAGAACATCTGGCTTTATGCCTCTACTTCCCCCAAATATTGTAAAGTACTGGGATGTTCCATTTCCCTGGAAACGTACAGTTACATGATACAATATAGTGATGTGTAGTGACATCCTAACCAATTCAGCTGGAGAAGACCTCTGAGATTGTGGAGTCCAACCTTAGACCAAAACCCGCAGTGTCAATCAGGCCACGGCACCAAGTGCCACCCAGTCTTTCCTTAAACACCTTCAGGGACAGTGACTCCCCACCTCCACTGGCAGCTCATTCCAATGTCTAATCACACCTAATGTGAAGAAATTCCTCCTAATGTCCAACCCGAACCTCCCTTGGCCCAGCCTGAGGCTCTGTCCTCTCACCCTGTCACTTGCTGCCTGGGAGAAGAGGCCAAACCCCACCTTGCTACCCCTGTCTTTCAGGGAGCTGTAGAGAATGATAAAGTCACCAGTGAGCCTCCTTTTCTCTAGGCTAAGCAACCCTAGTTCCCTCAGCCACTCCTCATGGGACTCACCCTCTAGACCCTTCACCAGCTTCACCACCCTTCTCTGGAAAAAGATAAGTTATGACAAGCTATGCACCTGAGTTAAGGCTTCAGATTAACCTTCAATTTCAGATTAGAATTTCTTTTACACCTCAGGTGTATATCATAAAATCATGACACTTGAACAGTTTCTGTAGTTAATTTTCTCTCTCACTGATTCTTTGGGCTTGTTAATGAGATGTCATCTAATGATTCTCCCCATAGAGAAAAATTTTATTTCAGAGTCTGCTCTTACAGTGCTTTGTAGGATACTGCACTTTAAGTTTCTTCTATGCTTATCATGTCACCATTTTCCATTGAAACCTTTCTAAGCACCTCCATAGTGAACATGGGTGCACAAAGGTAAATTTTTATATTTTACTTTCTATAGATACTCTTTCTTATCTCCCATTCCTACCAGCCACAAAAATTCTTTAGCAATGTCTCCCTGCCTCACCATGGTATATCAGAAGAAGAAAAAGAATTTATGGCTGGTTTTATCCTTTTGTAAGCTGTTTCTCAAACTCTTTTTGTCTGCTTTATTCTGGTTTTTATATTTAACCCACATGTGAGTTAAGGAGCCTCCTCCTCTTATGTATCCCCCCTTCCAAAATTAAACACATAATTCTTTGTCTTTTATTATTCCTGCAAGAATATTAGAACTACAGTCTGACTGTTCCACAACATCTGAATCCAATTACCTGAGTACTGCTCCAGATCAAGTCAAGAATTGCTGCTTTTTTGAGGGGCTCTCTGAATAGCAGCTCTCAGTCATTGTTTGTGGCATCTAAACAATTGCATCCTGCACCACACCTCGATGTGTGTGACCCAGCCCATGTGAAGGGAAGTTATTCTCCCCTTTCTTCTTTTTTCTGTCCAGTCCTTGCTGCCCCTCTGGTTTTCCTTAGCAGAGCAGTCATTACACACTGGGTGGTCAGTTAGCAGGTTGGCTTTTCTCCACAGGGCTGGTATTTCAGTCCTGATGATTTTTACCATCAAAACCCACCAGGAAACAGATTTAACATTAAAGCTGCTCTTCAACACATACTGCCACTTGCCCTTGGGTAAGCTATTCCATCTCAGTGGAATTCCAACACACTAATGTGCCCTAATACTGGGAGGTTCCACTGGTAGGTCTGATAAACCTTTTGAATAAGTATTCCCATTTCAAATTGGCCACTCCAGTTTCTTGCTGAACCTTATAGATTACTCTACAGCAGCACACAAGCTTTGGTTCAGCTATCCTTTTTCATTTCCCTCCCCACAAACCCTACTGAAATTTGTTCAAAATACTCTTTGACATTTTCACTACTTCTTGCCAACCTCTATCCTGACTCTATTTCAAAGGCACATGGATCCTGCAACCTCACCCCTAGGAAATGCTTCATCCCATACTGTGTACTCTGCCACGCTTTAGACTCTGCCTTTAGGAAATTATTAAAGACTCCCCTATGAAAGCTTTCCAGTTTTAAGTGCCAGAAGCCTGGTTTTGATTTTCTGAAGATTAAGTTTTTTCTCTCCACACAAGCTCCCTCTGTTCCATGTTTCTGCAGTTCAGCGAGTCTGAACACTTCCTACAGCACACTCCCAGGGGCTCAGTGAGAGCCTTGTCTGCCTGACCTTGCATTTCCCTGCAGGTGACAGCAGGGGCATTTCAGGAAACACAGCAGATTAGCTTTCATCTTCCTACACAGAAAACCTGGTTCTGCCTCTGTTGCAGCTCCCGGGAGAGGTGAGTTTCCAAGCAAGCTGTGGCCATACTCTTTCCCAACACTCCCTTGTAAGTCTGCCCTGATATCTCCCAACATCACCACTTCTGCCCCTCACAATCCAGTCTCCTGTCCTAGCTGAATTAAGTCTTTCTGTGCCAGGGAACTAAATCAACTGCTACAGTATCACACAACTAAATACCTTCAGGAACACAGATATCATCACCAAGAATCCTCCATTTCCTTACCCAAGCCGCAAGGCCTTCCCAAGAAAGGGAACAAAGTCAACTATCTCATTTATACAAGCACATGAATATGCCATGTTTGGGATATTTCACTATCTCACTAGAGCTATGCACTGAGCCCTCACTGTTTTAGTAACATTGCACTGCCTAATGTGGCACTGCTTTAGTGCAACAGCACTTCTTATATATAAAAATATAATAAAGACTTAGAAAGATATTGAGAAAATGCCTCATTTCTACCTCTGATCATCTCCTAAAGTCAGTTCCATGAGGCACTGTACTAATTTCAGCTGCAGCAGCACATTCGGGGTCCCTAGTAACTCATCATGCCAGAGTAGGAGACTCTGCATCCATGTCACAGAAATACACCATGCAGCACTTTTGCTCCTGGTTCACAGTATTTGTCTGACCCTATCCTTTAATGTTTGTCTCCCCTTGTTCTCACAAATGTCACACACACAACGATTTCAAAATGGGTGTTATAGAACCCTAAAAAACATTTGGTTTTTATTTGCACATTCCACTGGTCTCACAGCTGCCCCTGAGAAGGCCCCTGATCTTCAAGTGTCAGCCTAGAGAACCTGAGAAGCAGTGAGTGAGCATGGTCTCCCACAAGTACAAAGGAATTATCTTCACTGTCCACCAGACATACCCATTCCACAAGGCAAGCCCCATGCTACGTCTTGGCACCATCAGACTGAAAACTCTCTCAATTTAGACTGATAAATTCTTCCATGAGGTGAAAATAAATCAAGTGTGAGGTTGCCATAAAGTATAATTGACCTGTAGGATTACTATATGAGGAAAGAGTCTTTGTGATTATAAGTAATGAAACAGAATAAGTTCGTTGCATCTCATCATTTGTGATACTTCAAACAAAAAGTTAATCATCCAAACACACAGCCAATCTGGAGGGGAATATTTCATTAGCCCATAAAATAATATAAGATAAATTAGGAAGGCTATTTTCAATTACAATTCCTGCATTAGGACTTCTACATTTAGCTTTAGACAAGGAATTCTTATGAAACAACACCTGGTTACTTTCTCCCATTGCTAAGCTTCTGGATGGCAGAGTGGGAAGCACCCAGTCACACCTCAGTATAAACATGACAAACTGACAGAAACACAGACTTGAGAAATCCTTAGCCCCAGTTACAACTCATTTCTTATTCTGTGTATCTATTGTCTACTTCTCAAATAGAAAACACTTTTCTTGATGTGGTACACCCACAGACCAGATCTATCAGCAGAAAACCTCTCCCACACCATTCTGATGCACAGTGCAATTCCTCTGCATGTGGTCATGAGAAAAACCAGGTTGGAAAAGGCTTCTGAATGTCCCTTCCTATCCCTATTCAGATGCTCTGAGGCTTGTCCAGTTGAGCTCTGACTTTCTCGAAGTCTGGAGACTCTACAGCCTCCTCTGACAAATCCTTTCTATATGCGTGGAGGATTTTTATGTTCTTACAGGAATGTTTTCCTTATGACCTCGCGAAGTATCTGTGGGAACTGCTTCTTCCTTTCAGCACTCACCTACGAGCCTGCCTCCATTTCCCTACAAACCCTTCCATGGGCTACGCCGGCCTTGATCCCCGAGCCCTTCCACGGTGAAAAACAATGGAATTATTTCCTTGTTGTTTCTTCCGAGTAAGTATTAATAAGTTCATTCACATTTTGCAAGAGGGAAAGAGCGTCTCTTTTGCTAGTTAAAGTCTACCTAAGTCAAGAATTAGTTATGAATGTCCCTTCCCAGAAACTTGCCTTTCCCCACCAAGACCTTCTCACAGCCTGAAGCGGAGTTATGAGTAAAGTTCGATGCTCTCAATCGAACAACGATGCAGAAAGCCAAAAAAATTTTTTGGTTGTTTTCTGAATCCATGCACTACGTCCAGCGCTGTCCCTTCCTCAGGCTCCACGGGGCTGGACGCGGACGGAGACGCCTCACCCCAGAGAGAGCGGGCGGCAGGAGCAGCCGGGGCAAACCAAACCCGAAACCCAAACCCGCATTTTCGCCCGAAAGCTTCGGGGACCTGCCAGCCGCACACGATGCGAGCAACCCGCCTTCCCTCGGCCTCTGCCCGGCGGGACCGCAGCCCCGCCGCCCCCCCGTGATGGCTCCCGCTCCCGCCCTGGGGACGGTCCTGCCGGCGGGTACGGCTGGGAACGGGGAAGCCCTCGGCGAAGCGCGGGGACCCGTCGTGGCGGCGGCTCACCGTGTGACAGCACTGCCTGCAGCAGCAGCACGCTGAGGAGCACCCAGGGCCGCATGGCGGGAGCGGCCCGGGCGCGGCGGCNCCGCCGCCCGCCCATCCTCGCTGGGCATCCCGTGTGCGGAGCGGGGCTGCGGCCGCAGCGCCTTCGGGGACAGCCGGGAGCGGCTGTTGTTGAACCGGCCCGTCGGTGGCAGCCGCCCCTCGCCGTACGAGGCGCTGCCCGGGTCCGGCTGCTGTTGGCCGCCCTGGGGCCCGCGGCCGGGCGGGCAGAGCGGAGCAGCGAGAGCGCACGGGCTGCATCACAGGTGACCACAGGGCTGGCCTAAGACAGCAAAAGTACATGTTTACGTCAAACTACTGCACTCGTAGCAGTGTGGCACAGCAGAGAGATTCCCGGTGGCTCAGGAGGAGCTGTGGCAAACAGGAGGTCCCGCCTGCGGCCGTGACACGGTTTCTGTGGGTGCCCGCTGAGGCACACGGGCACCGCGCACATCCCTCCGCCGCCGGCAGAGATCAAGGTGGCTAACGGGATGTTTGTCCCATGTGTGTTTCTGCCCACGATGAGCTGTAAAAAGCCATTCCTTGAAATTTAGAGGTTTCCTTGGAATAGGGGGGAGAAGAAAATATGACTGGTGGCGTCACAAATGTAGATGCAAGGCAAGGTTGGACTTGAACGGGGGAAAAAATAACGGCTGTGAGAGATCACAGGCAGAGCTCATAGCAGCACATCCACAGTTCAATGTGAATAAAAGTAAATAAAAGTTGTGTCCCTGACCACAGCTCCAGGGCCACAGCAGATGTGAGAGCAGAATATTTACAAATTACTTAAAGGAAGCCTCGGCTTCATCTGCATCCACACAAAAAAAGTTCCATGGTCCCTGCATAATTCTTCCCCACCCTCAGAAATGTACATGCAGAGTTTGGAGACTTGCCTGTCTGACCCTGCTCTGAGCTTTCACCCTGGGGCACCTGGTTGGGATAAAGAAGCCAGTAGGGCCCAGGAGTGGAGTAAGATGATGAAATTTCATGATCTCTTTTTCCATTCCATTATCAGTGTATCATAAACAGGTCATCCATTATCTGTAACAAATTAGGAAAAATAGTATTTTTGTTGCTGCAGGGTATTTTAAAAGTGTTTCCCTCTTGAAACAATTAGAATACCAAGTATTATACCTGAAAAGGTTATCAGTCTTTGTTTTTAGGTAAATGAATCTCAGAGAGAACTCAGAAAAGTTATGTGGTATAAACTGCAAATGTGCAGTGGAAATATTTACAACTCTAGCTTATGATGAAGAGTGGACTTTTTTCCCCTTCATCTGCAAAACTACTGGTTGCAATCCTCATGTGCCTTCCTAAGTGAAACTGCCCTTTTGCTTTCACACGCAGGGTAGGTCAATGATCTAATGGTGTCTGAGCTTCAAGTATTAGTGTATTATGGAAAATATGGTAATAGCACATAGGAATGACACTCAGACTGCGTTAATTTTAAGACATTTAAACTGACACATTTCTTTTTCCTATGAAAATGTACACAATTAAGAGAGAAAATTATTTTATGAATTTCACGTGTCCTGCTTTTACAATGGGTATGCAAGAAAAACATTTTCATTTACAGCTATCAGAAAAACTAATGTAAATTTTCATGTGTTGACCCCAGTCCTCCACATGAATAAGCCGGTAGATTAAATACAGCTTTTCAAGAGACATTTTAAATGTGATGAGATGCTTGCAGAACAACTTATCCTCATTTGAATCAGTGTCCCTATTCCACTGCTTCATGGGATCAAAGTTTTCAAGACCAGTCTTAGTACATCTGTATGTACAGTAAGGTGATTATTAATAATTTGGATACTATTATATCATTCCTTATAAAGAATATACCTCAGAAAAATACTGTCATAGCTTTTAAGTCTGTTAACAAAGATGATTTCTCAAATGTCATTGAAAACAGTGCCAGGTGATAATCTTGCCCTGTCAATAGGGTTCTGTGTCTTGTTATCCATTGCCTAGATACATGCTTTTATTCTCTTGCTATACTCACAGTACTATTCAAAATTGAGGAATGTTTTCGGGTTGGTTTGTTTGGGGTCTTTTGGGGTTTTGGAGAGTTTTTTTGCTAGGATTGGGGTGGGGTTGTTTTTAGTGTTGTGGTTAGCTGATTTGGTTTGGGTTTTTTCCACAAAAAGGGAACAAGGAGACAACAATGAGTTTATTCATCCAACTCTGAGGTTGGGTGAATACCAGAAGACTTGGTGCTTTAGCAAGTTGAGCATGAACACTGAGAGCTACTCGCCCCCTCTGGAAATCAAACCTAACATCATCTCTGGTTTGGCAGCATAACACAAAATGCCCAAATCAAAGGCTGTTATTCTCTCTCTCTCTCTATAAAGTGCATACACTGTTATCCTGTTATTTATTTTAAATGTGCTATGATTTGTGCTAATGTCATGACATTAGATGTCTGGCATACTCATGATCTTAAGTCACTATGTTATTTAGTGTTAACTAAAAGTATAGTCATGGTTAGAGTTACAGCTGCTTTATGAAACACATATAAGTGATATTCAACTTTATTAAAAAAAATGGAACAAATGCACTATTGTTATCCCACAAAGCACGTTTTACAGTAAATGAGGAGCAATGTAATTTCCATTAAAATTTGAACTAAAGTAACTAAAGATGTCACTGATAGCAATTCTATTGTAAAATGGGGAAAAAGCACCATATTCTTAAATACAAGCATTTTTACATTCATAAAAATTCAAGACTTCTCATTTTGGTAGAGCACTTCAAAGAAATATGAATTTGTAGTTTAAATTGCATCATAATCATTCTATCTACACTTTGAATGCTCAGCAGCATACAATAGAGAAATAATCACTAAATGTACATACAAAAAAAAGAAAAGATGGATATGAATGCTAATGTTTTTTAAAATTATGCACACATAATTGTTTTTAAAGATATGTAATACATAATTCATGCTTTCCTTTCTGGTACCACAAAAGAAGAAAGCTCTCTTAAATATTCAAATCCTCATATTCTGACTCCAACTAAATTTGGTGAAGCTGGAGTTGACCTCGCACAATGAAAACACACAAAAACAACAGAATTTGTCCAACTGACAATAAAAATATATATACACAGACAATTCTTTGTAATGCACATCTGCATGCACAGAAATCCTTCAACTTAGCTCATGTCAAGGAAGTTGATTTCTAAGATCAAATGGAAAATAGATCAGCACCTGGTAAAGGCATTATATTTAGCTTTGAAAAGGGCGAACTATTAAAAATGCAGAGGTCCTCTAAATATATACCAGAAAGAAAAACTAAAGGTACAGGAAATTAAAAACAAACACAAAGATCTTATACTATATGAAATACCTCTTGCTCTTTCTGTAAAATTTATATTTGCTGAACACTGAGTAACCTCAGTGCCTTCAATGAACATCCTGCAATTCATACAGAATTCCCAGCATGTCAAGGACCAAGAATATTTAAATGGTGCTTTGGTTTTTTTTCTTTATGAACTCAAGTAAGACATATCTGCCTTCTTGTGAATTAAATTCCTACTGTAAAAAAATGTGCCACAATGTCAAAGGCCTCATATTCAAAAGAACACTCCTACACAGGTTTCCTGCACTGTCACCACCTCAGGGTGCTTACTGCACATTGAGATTGGCACTTATTAAAAATTATATGAAAACACTATACCTTATATTTCTTAAATATAGATTTTTTTAAAATAAATTTTAGGGGAAGGGTGACTAGACTTGTAAATTTATAATGCAATAAAATACATAATATATATTTAAGCTTTACCAAGTTTTGCCTCTAAATTCATTGTATTATTCAAAGTTTCTGGATGACACAAGTCACTTTCTGATTAAGTACATAAGTAAATCTGTATCACTACTATTGACATTTATTGCCGCTAGTTCTCCAAAAGCAGGTAACATAAATGGCTTTAACACTTGGAAACATAAGCACAACATGACAGATTTCAGGAATCTGACCAGCATTTGCTGTGCAGGAAAAAGCATACTATTATTAAAAGAATAGTTTTATCCATGATA
Organism: Thryothorus ludovicianus; assembly: GCA_013397245.1. NCBI lineage: Eukaryota > Metazoa > Chordata > Aves > Passeriformes > Certhiidae > Thryothorus > Thryothorus ludovicianus. The sequence goes on along the minus strand of VZTB01017968.1, from coordinate 216,006 downwards.
ACATACAATGAACTCAAAGTTACCCTATAAAACATCCCATTGCAGAATGAGGACTGGAATACCACAGGAAGATCACTTCAGTTAACAGGAATTATTCAGAAATGTTTTATACCTCCTGTACATCAGAACAAAAATATGTATTTTCCTCTTTTAAATATACTTTGGCTTACTTTCTTAAAGCCAACTAAGTAGGAATAATTCCTTTATCTAATGGCATATCCAGAATGTATAAAAAAAAAATAGTTTATGAGAACCTTTTTCTACAAAGGAAATAAAACCCCAATAAGTTACCTTCAAAGGTAGATACTTTGTATTAATACATACCATTATTGTTTGCCCAGAACAATTTACAATATCAACAACTGTGTTAAAAAATAACAATGATTTAATTCCAATGGACTTGTGCTTTCAGCTGACCTTCCAGCAGGTACAGAGGTAGAGCAAATGTGAGAAAAGATGAGGATTTCTTGCATCCATCACTCCTATGCAAGGACTAGCATGGCATGTCCTTTGCTTCTGCAGTCCTGCTAGAGCATCTGGAATTTTAAGGCTGCATATACAAATGCACATCAAATTTACCATAAACATCTTGCTTCTGGCTTGTCTGTTTGCACTCAGCCACTGATAACAATAACTACACACACATATAAATATGCAGTTGAATATAAATTTGTGCAGTTGAAGCAAATGAGAGTACCCAATGACTTTCCTTTAATTTCATTTTATATCTCATTAGTTATGTGGATAGTTCAGGTGCTGCAGCTCCTCCCATCTGTCTTAGCAATGCTTTGTACAGGCACATCCTATTATTTTAAAATAATTAATTTTGCTAACAAGGGGCAAGAAATATTCATATAAATGAAAGGGGAATCTGTCAATACACAAAGTGCTGACACATCCATCAGGTAAATAAGCTAGAAAATTTACTTCCTTTAGTTCTCCCCAGAGGTCTTAGCTAGCACTTGCTATAGTCAGAAGCTAATTATATTGGCAGAATCCCTTCAAAGGAAAAGTCCAGTGCAATATAGAAATTATTTTAACCAGTACATCAAATTCACCACGTGCTAATTTCAGACCAATGCAAATGCACAGACAGGTGTTCTCTGTGTTTAGGAGGGAATGGAGTCTTCCTTGCACATCACAGAGCAGCAGCACTTTGTGTCTTGGGAGCCTGGCTGGGCTGATCTGGCTTAACAACCATAGCAAAAACTTAGTCTGTGCTTCCCACGTGCTGGGATGTGGGAAGGAATTTTAAAAGCTGTGTTTCACTGTTGGCTTGTAATGATATCACACAAAACCTTCACATGGATGCAGCTGACTTCTTCCTACAGCAATGGCATTTTCTGAAGCTGAGAATTTAAGACTACTGGAGAAGAAGCCATTTTAAGATTAAAAAGAGTGGCTTACTGCTCTGAAAAAGGAGAGAGACAGAAGCAGCCTAACTAGCTTGTTTTGTTTTGGTTTTATCATAAATTCCAGCTATTATAAAAAGTAAGGTGCTCTTCACTGTCAACTAACATAGCTCATGGCATCTAAAGTTCTTATCCCTAACAACAGAGATTAATACCAATGGTCATTACCAGCAACAGATTGCAACTCGCCATGAAAAAGTCCAAGATAGTTCTTACTCTAGGAAAGGATTTTCTGTAAATATATTCTCACAATATTACTTCATATTGTGAAATCCTTCGTGGGACTTGAACCTACTCCTTGCTGAGAAAAAGTGTTAAAATATATGGGTGCCTTTGACAGATAACATGACTTAGTTGAAAGAAGAACATTTTCTGGTTTTACCAGCATTAAAATAATTGTTTAACCAGCACTGCCAAACCAGTTTGGTTCTTTACATAAATTAGCATTTAGACATCAGACCCACATGATGGGATTTGTGGATGTAGGCTTGGCTCACAAAAAAGTGGTATGCAAAAATACATTTAAGACTTTATGAAGCACTGAAATCCTGTTTTGACAAGATTTCTTTCCAAAGCCCAGAGGTTTTTTTAATCTCCCCCACCATCTGAAAAAAAAACAACTGGGATTTTGTGCATTAAGTTTTCTTAGGAGAAGCAATATTGCTAACCTCAGCAATATCAGTCCTGGAATATGTATAAAGGAGAAAATTTGAGGGAAAAATGAGTAGTAAGGAGGAAAACTGGATAGCTGCTGCAGGTAAGTACCAAATTATTTAGTCAGATTAAATTCTGGGCCTTCTGAAGTCAAAAGCACAAAATTTGCTAAATCACATCTGATTGCCACTGTCAATAATGTAACCAACAAATTATTTTCCAGATGATTTTGCAGAAAACAAAAGAGTTTCTCTTGTAAATATTATTCTATATACACAGCATCCTTCAAAGAAAAGGTATGCACTTCAGTAGAAATCTTGAATGCTATTTAGAGGGACTAAAAACCTTTGAAGTATCTTCACTGCTTGAGTTCTCTGACTATGGATTAATAGTCATGATTGGTAAAGATAAGCAATTACTTCTTTTGACATAAATAAATGCTCCTCTAATTTTTACAAAATACCTAATCCATACAATTACCATTCATTTTGCAAATACTTTCCAGGCCTCCATGAATTAAATTTGTCTCCCATCAGTTACTTTAACAGAAAGAAGGGAATTTAGATTGTTGCCAAAACAAATAACAAAGTTAAGGAGAAGGCATGAATGACACTTATGCTCACAGTGCATTGTCAAATACTCAGAACTTCTTGCAGACAGTTCTAAAATTCTTCATATCTGATGATCAGTGATTTTGGATGACACTTCAAACAAGATCTCCAAGTTTTTGCTTTCTAAAAAAAATTCAAATATTAATCTCCATGCTGTCAGTCCTGAAATGATGAAGATGGATTAGCAGCTTGTCCAAAATATCAGTTAGGCCTTGTAGTAAACAATTTCAAGAGGCACATGTTGGCAGAAAGCTTCTGAAATCTCAGTCTGCAAGTAAAATGCCAATTGAGGGTTTAAAAATTTGCGTGTTTGCAGAGTTTAACATTTACTTGTCCTTTCATGTGGAAGAAATTGATCCCTTTCATTTGCATTTTCAGGGTCATCCACTGGGTTCTTTTCTTGCATCCCACTATTTTCTGAACAAGAATCATCATCTCCATCACCATGATGACCTTCAACACTATGTCTGATGCCATAAGCAAAGTAAATGAGGAAGCCTTCCAAAAAGAAAAACAGTAAAATTCATAAGGTTTTTAGGCAAGTAATGCATTAAAAAGTAGATATTTAGCTCTAGATGAACAGAATTTTGCAAAACAATAGCCTTCTTCAGATATCTGAATCAGAGCTCACAGTTCAGGTCTTCCCTGCTACCACAGGAAATTCCAGTGCATCATTTTTGCATAATTAAATGCTCTAATAACTTATGAAAATTATTATCTCTAATTTATGTCTAGATGGAATTAATACCATTTCCTAGATCTAAAAGAGGACAGACTGATATACTGAGAAGGAACCTGTTACAAAGTTTCTACATAATTTTGGCTATACTTACTAGGAAAAAAAAATCATGGCTTATTGGAATTCTTCCTATTACCTAAAAGCTATATTTGCAATTTTGACTGCATATAAATACTTCTTCTGAAGCATGTTCTTCCTTTTGATCAGAAATATTAGCTGATTTTTATTAATCACAAAGATTTTTTTCAAGTATTTGAGGGAAAAGAATGTTCTGAGATGGGAATAGATGGGAATCATGAGTTCTACTGTATGAAGTGACTGAAACAAACAGAAGTACATACCAAGTAACATCCAGAGGCTAAATCTCATCCAAGTCTCTCCACTTAATTGTACCATCAAGTAAATATTTACCAGTATACTGAATGATGGCAAAAATGGCAATAGTGGAACCTAAAAGGAAATATTTAATATGTTTCTATTAAACATAATTTTTTTGCATGTCACACTTCAGGTATGTAACACAAACTAGTGGTAACATTTAATCACTTATAAAGAACTGAATTTTTTTTTTTGCTGTTGTAATGAAATTTTCACTGGGTTTAACCAACAATTTCTATAGATCTTCATCTTTTAAAATACATTATGCTTAATATACATTCTCTAAGGCTATAGAAAAGCTTTTCAGCTTGTGTGGGACACATACTAATGTATTCTTGTATTTACAGATGAAAAATAATATATGTATCTCTCTTATTCTGAAATGCTCCCCCAGCTCCACCAGATTCCTTGACCTTCATCACTATACTCCATTATTTCCATTAAATAACTGATCTTAGAACATAAGTGCAAGTGCAAAGTGAAAGGATTTATATGCTGTATTAGGTCCAAAGGATTGCAGATTACATAGACAGGTGATTGTACATTCAGTTTCTGACTTGTTTTCCAGCTTTTAAGTTCTCTCACCCACTCCTTAGAATCTATCCAAAGCTCTCATCAGAGAATAACATAGAAAATAAGTTATTCACCATAAAAGCTACTTTCTGCTGGTTCTGAGGCTGCCTTTGGATGAAGAGAATGGTAACTATGAAGAATATCACCAACAAAGCAAGAACGCCAGTACTCCAGGGATTCAAGTTAGCAATGAAATGAATTCCATATGTAAGGAGGACACTCAAGCAACAAATCCAGCAAGCTGTATGAAAAACAAAATTATAGAAATAGGTTACTTAATCTATGCATTGAAGAGGAAATATAGAAATAGGTTACTTTATGCATTGAAGAGGAAGTAGTGACTTTTAAGAAGAATGATAGCAAGCTTTAACATGTACTGTTGTTATGAATATGCTTAATTAAATGAAAATGACTACAGATTAGATTGATTCATCAGGAAGAATAAAAGCACAGAACGACACATGTATGAATGAAAGAAGACATGTGATCACTGGATTTTTAATTCTGTCTTTAATAAAATTCCACTATAAATGTTAATGCATACATGAGTTTGGACAGCCAAATACTTACCTAAGAGACCCACTAAAATTTTAACTATAGTTGCAGTCTGCTTAGTTGGTAAACTGGGTGGATTAATCAAGGCCTGAAGACAGAAGTGATTCTCTTCTATCATGTTTATCTGTGACGCACTTGCTGCAGATTCCCTTTCAGCTGCAGCCAGAGCTGCTTTTTCTGGAGAGTATTTTGGTTCCTCGTAGATGGGTTGGTACCTGTGCATAAAATAGAGTAATAAAAAGCCATAAACATACTTCCAGATTTGCAGCAATATGACTCTATGAATGTACTGAATTTTTTAGGATTTCCCAAGTTATACCACTGCAACAGCATTATTAGTCACTGTCATATATAAAAATACTATGGCAACTCACTTTTTGGATTGGTTTGTTTGGAGATTTATTTTTCTTTGGCAGTTTTTAAAGCTATCTGAATGCACCAAGAGCTCAGATAAACGACCAGTCCAGTACAGAAAGAAAGGACAAGGTCTGGTAGTCAACAGCAAGGAAAGAGTAAGGGATCTTGTTTCTGACTTGCTTCCCATACTATAGGAGGCTTCTAACTGACATTAACTGAAAACTGACATTGTTAGCTTTTAAGCAAATTTTTAAAAATATGTATGGTAATTGAGTCCTTTTAAAATAGAATAGGCTTCTCTTTTAAAGTGTAAAATTATAGCAACTATGAATTTGAGCTGAATTTAAGCTGTTACACTTTTCAGAGTTAATTACTTAGCCTTAAGTAATAAAGGCTGACTTCTCTAAAATAAAAAGAGCAATACATAATAAATGAGCTCTATGTAGCTAGCAGTATATAATTCCATAGCTTTACAAGCATGACTGATACCAGAGTTTTACTAAGAAGCATTTATAATCTTCCTCATTGAGAGATAATATTTGCAGTCTCTTCTAGGGCTACCCCATCTTAAAACACTTGTCTGGTCTTATATTTCTGACTAGGATAATACAAAGCGACTATTTGAACTTGTTCATCCTGTGAACCACCTAGAACATCTACTCCTTTCACATATAGTCCCCAAAATGCCTGATGTATAGCATAGATTGTATTCATATACAACTATCATTCACTGAATTCTGTACTCAAGCTTATATTTAGTACCTTTGGGACTAATGCTTGGACCAATACTTCTTCTGGAAAAGAAAAGGTGTCTAGATTTCACCAGAGGCCTGAATAATTGCTATACCTATGTAGCAATATATTGTTTTCTTTGAGGAGTCACTGCTTCTTAGAAACCATTCATATGCTTGCAGGTACTGGCTATCTAGCAAAAAATATGTCTTGTAAATATGACTGCTGTTTATTTACTGACCAACCCAAAAAACCCCACAGTAGAATACAGAGGATGTTTTTGACTTACCTAAGAATGAGGACACAGGTTGCCACAAGTGAATAAGCAAGAAGTGTGCCAATAGACATCATGTCCACTAAAGCCTTTAGGTCAAACAGAAATGCCATTATAGCTAAAAAAGAAAAGAAATGGGAAAAAAATTCCGGGAGACTGACATAGAATTGTAATATCATTCACACTGGGAAAGAAGTATAAGATCATTAAGTCTAACTAGAAGTGCCAAGATTAATATTAATTATATACTAAGCTAAGATTTTAAAATCTGTCCACAGCCTAACTTATTGTTTTACTGATAGTAATATGATTGAAAACATGATAATCCTTAAACCCACATTTTTTAAGGTACTGGTATAATTCAAAACAAAATCCTCTAAAGCTGGGAATCTCATTCATATAGATAGGCACTAATGAGTCATACAGTCATGCTGCATAATCAAATGCTTATATTGGACTTATTCAGAGAGAAGTATTTGCACACATATTGTTGAATTTGAGCTGTATAAAAAATACATTTTTACAGAATGAAGTTCAGATCCTGCAGCGGAATCTCACCAAAGCTAAAAGGATGGATCCCACTGCCAAGCTGAGAAAAAGTCATTGTGATGTAAAAACTTCTGCTGAGCTGGGAAAGAGCTCTATGTGAAGAGGACTTTCAGGAGTTGTCTCAAACAAAATAGTTTTGTTAGGGGTTTTTTAAATGGCTATCTTACTAAAAATAGTTTTCAAGTCACCTTCAGGAACCACCAGTAACATCTCTTAAGAATTAATAATTTTAAGATCACTGAACACAGAGGTGAATACTTCCATGACAGTGGAACTAATTATAGACATCTTGTGTTTATAAAAGCAAATGCCATATTCATTTGGAGATTCTGGAACATCTTTTTTTGTCTATGCTGTTTGCGTACAGAAACACATTATTTATAAAGAAATTAGAAGAAACTATCAGTAAATGAAAGGCTAATTCGAATTGGTTTGAAATCTATGTGCTCAAAGAGACTCTTAAAGTATTTGTTTATTATTATCTATAATACTATTATTATTATTATTAATATTTTTGAGATGCAGATTTTTTTACTCATCAGTAATCTCAACATCAAAATAAACTATTAAATGTAGTCTTTATACACTGTGTGTATATGCACATTCATATTATTCTACAATTCAAAATATTTATATTTAATATTTATAGTATGCATTTGTTAGTGCATTTGTAGAGAGCAGCATAAGTGCACAAACACATGGACACATACTCTCCTGGTATTTGATCCTAAAGGATGAAGCAAAATATG
>VZTB01017968.1:156965-205256 GCA_013397245.1 Thryothorus ludovicianus | reverse complement strand
TATTATTTAATTAATTTAGGTAATGAAATTGCTTCATCAGACAGAATCCAAATTAGCAGGATAACTTTTGCCATGACCATAGTTCTTGGGTGTTAATGGACCAGGAACATGTTCCAGATCACATTAACTGTGCAATTAAGCTTTAGTATTCCTGGAGAAAGTCTGTCAGTCAGCAGCAGCAAATAAATAAGCATAAGCAGCATCCCTTACACTCTATATTTTCATGTAAGCCTGCTGATTAACAGTAATTCAAAGTAAGCACCATATAAGTGTACTTGGGAAAATTAATTATTTCAATTAAAGCACCCCTAGGCAAGCTGCATTAAGACTTCCTTTTTTGAAGAAGGCTAATTAATTTATATTTGTTATTAGCAGAACACATAAAGCTTTTAAACTATTGATAACTTGAAGCTCTTAAACATACTTCTTGAATTAGAGGCTTTGTTTTCCTCAAAGAGAAATACTTTTAATTAAGAAAACAGAAGGTGAAATCATAGTCAGTATAGCCTCTGCAGCAAGCACACAAGTTTTAAGCCAGGTGAAGGGTTTCCTTTCTTACTTTAGAGAAACAACTATATCACCTAAAGAAGGCACAGCTCTTACTGTGGTGCTATGTACATCCAGTAACACTTGTGGGACACAAGTATTAAGGGTAAACAGGAGAGAAGTTTTATTGCAAATAAACTGATTTTGTTGTATGAGTGTACCTTCTGCAAAGAAGGTACATTCAAAAAAAATTCCAGAAAGTTTTTTGTTGTTTTAGCTTTGTGAAGTCCATTTATCCTACCCTTCTTTATGTATGTTTGCATACATATGCCAGGATTAACAAACATCTTTACCCTGGCAAAACAATGACATAGCACAGTAACAGGAAAAGCAATTCATCCCAATGTTTTTGCTTAATTCCACCTCTAAACTGAGGAGTATGAAAGAGTTTCCTTTGTTTTGTTCTAAACTAACATCAGTCAACAGATTGAAAGACTAATCTCTCCACAAGAGTAAATGTAATTCTTCAAAATACTCTGGAAAGAGACCAACAGTTCAAACTTCTAAAAAGACATTCTTACCATCTCAGTTCACTTTTTTTTCCCAGTATTAATTTCTTTAGTTTCTTACATGTAACTTCTACTATTTCTCAATGTAAAGAAAAAAATTTATGAAACTCTCCAACCTGAGGGAACCATGACAATTATATAGAAAATAACTGTATTTTGCACCACAACAAGGATGAACTGTATAATTGTGACATTCTTCAGTCAGTCCCACATTTCTTTTAGTGTCTGTATGGAACTACTTCATGTTTCTATGCCCTCCTGCATCTAAATGTTCCTTTCCTTTAAACTATTGCCCACAGTCAACAAACCCATACTGAGGCTAACCCCCTAAAGGGTTATGTCAGAGTGCTGTTAGTATTAGTGCTTCCACAGGCAACTTGCTTTCCTTTGTGGAAAGGCAGCCAGTGTTCTTACCACTGAAGCTCATGGAAATGACTCCTTACCTACATAAGCTCAGGTAAAAGATTGGCATCAACATTTTTCTATCCATATATTAAAGTATCAAGTAATTCTCTATTTTATTAAAATATTTGTATGATATTGCAATTGGGGTGTAATATTTTTGAACACATACTAATATATATTGTGCCCTTCCTGATCTTTTTAATCAAAATAAGGTTATATTCACAGTTTCACAAAAGGGGAATAAATTATAACATTTTTGCATCTACAATCTACATCTCAAATATCCACACAGAAACCACAGGATGAGGATGTCAGAAGACAGACTGGCTACTGGAAGAAAACAGAGACAGGCAATGAAGATGAGGAGCAGAGCTAGTTAATAATGTCTTCAATTTTGCCTGTAAATACACAGAGCCCATAAAGCTGCTGAGTCACTGGGAATGGACAGCAAAAAAGGACAAATGGGTGAGGTTTACTTTGTCTGTTTATAAAGATAACTTGCAGGTCATATGTTTGAAAATACTTACTTATATTAAAAAGAAAAATTGGTGTAATAAGCTTCCACCAAAGAGGTAGAGTTCAATAATAGTACAGTTAAAAAAAAAGGGGAACCTAATCAACACAGTTACTGTCATGTAGACCTGCTTAAGTTTAAGACTTGCTTATAATACTTACTGCTAATACTTTGCATGGACTGAGCTTTCAAAATGAACACACAAACATACATAAAAATGCAATACATTATTCATCTTTTCCCAACATAGTTAGCTTTTCAATGTCTTTACCTTGTAGACAAAGCACAGAGGGATCCCACTGCTACAAGGTATTTAGCAGGACCCCATCCAACATATTCAAATGCTACTGGCAGAGGACTTTTCTCATCTAGCAGATAGTACGGCATCATAAGTGTCAGTGCAGCTGAAACCCCAAAATAGGCCAGGAAGCAGACAAGTAGGGACACCACAATTCCTATGGGTATGGCTTTCTGAGGATTCTTGACCTCTTCTCCTGAAAAAAGGAAAAGAAAATGCCCCACCAAAAATTCATACTAATTTTCCCCTTCAGCTTTAAGAGATGACATCAAAGACAAATGACTTGCTAATCTAAGTCATGGGAATCATACCTGTAATAGAAGTTTTAAAAATATGAGTAAAATAAGCTGAGACACACAGAGCAGAACTCAGTATTTTGTTGTCAGAAATAACGTTAAAATAGCAGCAAATTAAAGGTCATAAAATGCATTGTATATTCAGAGTACTCCAAGCCCATAATTTTTAGTTATTTACCTACACTTTCAATGTACTCAATGTACTTATTCCCTATCAGCCATTGGGAAAGACACCTTATCTCAGAGAACTGTAAATGTGAGCAGGTGATCAACATTATTTGAGCAGCAAAAATGTATACTGAGCACTTTCCAGACTTTAAAAACAACAATCATTTCTTTAGAACAGGAATAAAATAAACAGGCCCTCCTCCTCCTTCCCAGAAACATAGCCATGTTCAGGAATGACCTTAGACTCACTCATTCTGCACTGACTGAAAGAGGTTTGGAAGAAAGCAAAGAAGAGTAGGCTGATTATTATACAGTTTGTGGTTCTTTGGGCTTTTCTTTGCAAAAATCTCCCCATGTTAAACACATATACACACACATATAAATACTATACCAGTTGTTGCAATGCAGTCAAATCCAACAAAAGCATAAAAACAGGTTGCAGCACCAGCCAATGTTCCTGTGAAACCGTATGGCATAAAGCCACCATTCCCATACATACTTGTCACATTTTCATAGGATGAGCAGTTCCTATAAAGAACAAAAATACAGCAGAAGGACAATTTTTTACCCCTATTATTAGTAGGAGAAATACATGCACCCTCCTACCCTAGAACTCTGAAAAAAGTGTGTTATCATCATGACAGAGGTTTGCTTTACAAAACTGCATGAGATGACATTTTCATGTCTAAGCTTGTAAGAAAGAGAAAAAAAACAGCAAAAGGAAGGATATCTGAATCAAGTAAGTATCATCTTATTTGTTTTGAAGTTTGTGACAAAACATATTACAACATTAGTACTGTTTATTATAATAAAGCATATGTAAGAGAAAACTGCTTGGAATATGAGCAAGTAAATAGATTTTTAAAAATTACTCTGTTAATGCAGTAAGGTTTCTGAGATATTCTTCACTTATCTTCCAGTTGTCAACTTCACCTTTCACAAAAGCAGAAATCATAACGAAGACTAGGACCAAGATGTTAATAGCAGTAAAAATTTTATTCACCCATGCAGACTCTTTTACTCCAAAAGATAAAAGACCTGTAAAAAAAAAAAAAATATAGATGTGAATGGCCCCTTATACAAAGAAAATGGAATTTTAAAGAAGGGGTACATGTAAAAAAACGCATATATATAAAAGTACTGTGAATAATACTGAAAAAGCATCACCAGATTTAAAAAAAAAAGAATTAAAGACATATAACCAACTTATTGGGCTCTTTAACAGCATGATAANTTTATGCCATAGAGTAGAAGTAGCTACAAGAATTCTATGCTTTGTAAAAACAGATTGGTAGAATATATTCCTTACAGAAGAATTACCTGCTTGATTAAGAAAAGAAGCATGATAATTAAATTAACCATGCAACTGATTGACTCTACATTTTTCAGGGCACATCCATCAGAGTAACTCCCATTTCCTAGTTCATTAATAAAAGCTTTTAAAGAAGTGCATGCCTCCTGTTTACAATGCTGATGCATAGAGATTCTAGAAAACAGATACAAAATACACATAGCTTTAGATTAGAGTAGAGCATTTAAACAATCTGAAAGTTAGTCCATCGAGATTCTATTTAGCATTAGATTTTTAACAATTTTAGTTGTTAAAGTGATAGCAGTTTAATGGAACAGGCAGTGAGCAAATCAGGAAAAATTAAATACAATTGGAAAGTTTTCACAGGCCCTTAGTGCTCTAAGTTTTCCACTAATATCACATGCATGCTTTCCCTCATCATTTAGAGATTAAGCCTGAAAATTTTTATCCTCTTAAAATAATATCTAAAAAGTTTCTGACTCCCCTAATGACATATTTGCTGTCTTATCAGAACACAAAAATTTTCTTGTGAGCTGGTCAGGTTTTCTCATCAATGACATTTCTATTGAAATAGATGTATGCTTTCTTCAGCTCAGTTTTTTCCCAAAAAGGCAGTGTCTCAATCAGCATAATGCAGAGTGAATCATAGTATGTGCATTTTAAAAATCCTTTCATCAAAAAATACAAAACAAAACTTAAATAAAACCCCACACAAAAATTCTCCCAAAAAACCCCAAAAATCAAACAAAAAAACCCTAGCAAAATAAAACAAAAAAAAAACCCAACCCCAGATTTCTGTGTACTTTCCCTTCTGCTTAGCACATAATATTTTCTGCAGAACATCACCTGCTGCTCCTGTGATTCAGCTTTACACAACTCACAATCCAATTACTCTATCAGGCTCAACCTACACAGTCCTGAGCCATCCCCGCTGCCCCTCTGTCAGCTGTGGGGAATTCCACCCAGTTCAGTCACTGGGGGTTTGGCTTCTTATCACAGACACCTGGAGAGGCAATTTGCAGTGCAAATGTGGAAGGGGTGAAGAAGGAATGATGGTGGGGATGAAAAGAGAGAACACAAATGAAAACTCAGGAACTGTGATGAACAACAGGGGAAACATTTCCTCTTTTTTCAAGAACCTCTAATTCTTATGTTCTGAAGCTGCAATGGAGAAAACACAAAAGATGTCAGCATCTAAAATTGGACTGTATAGTTTGGTTTGTGGAGTTTCAGTGCTCTGCTTTTCAGAGGGTTATTTTTTCCTCCTTTATTTGGAAGAGGTGAAATGAAAGGTCTGCTTCAGTTATATTCCACATCCATTCCCAACCCTCCTGAGGATATAAGGGTCTGAACTGGTCCTACAGGCAACTCTGAGCCACAAATGTGGCAGGAGGCTGGACTAAACCTAGTCGGGAAATTATTCCAGTATGCAAAAGTAGACTCTGGTGGAAAACAATGGGAAAAAGTATTTGGATGAAAAACTTTAATCACATCTACTAATATATTCACACTGTTTTATGACATTAAATAAGATGACTTGTGCTTTTTCCCCAGGAAACAAATTAGATGACTCCCTGATCTGCCTGAGTATAGGAAGCCATTCTTTTATGTACACAGACTTAATAAATCTTCAGATGCACTGGTCACTCATTCTAGCAGTTGGTAGAACACAAATGTTTTCCTGTGTCAAAAAAATCCCCACTCAGAACAAGAGAACCATAGATCAGGTTATATACATATAACTTAGTTTCACTTTCCAGAGAAGAAAAGCTCCTGCTTTGGTTTAATCCAAAGAGAGACTGAACAAGTACATGAGATATGGGTAAGATTTCTACTGAATATTGAATTGCTTCTAGTACTGCCTGAAAACAAACTGCACACTTTAGAATCCACTTCCCAGTTCCTTCACTCCTAGTGGCAGTAGCAACATTTCCATGTGGCAAATCATTGTTAAATGCAAACATGGAAAAAAGTTGCAGTATTTTGCTTTCTGATCCCTCAAATACCATGTAGTTAGTGTCAGTGTTTGCGATTTAAAAGCATGATACATGACTAAAGACAAAAATAGGACTTGGAAGAGGAGACAGGAAAGGTTTACTCAGGTTTCAGACTGTTCTGTTGGTCCATATAAGTACCTTGGTGTGCCCTTTAGATCAAACAAACTCTAGGATAAACAACTGAAGACCTAAAATGGGGAACATTATTATATACCAAAGAAGTGAACAATTCAGATGGGAAAACCCTGTTACAAATGCCCTCTACATGCACAATATATGATTTAAAGAGATCACATCACCAAATGACAGAGCTTAACCTCCAGGCCACTCTGAAAGCATTTATTGGTGATAAAGCCATGAAAGCACAGAGAACTGCGTAGTTTTCCTGTTACCATCAATCTGTATAAATTTTTTATAAAAAAAGTACTGCCAAGTGATTAGTTCATATCTCAGTTTCAAGAGAAGAGGGTGCATGTGAAAATTTGATTATATACATTTAATTCACAGAGTCATTGTACGAGTACAAAATGTGCCTCTGAACTTCCTTAAGGTACCTCTGGGGCAAAACCCTACAATTTATCACTTTTACCTGCAAAATATCACAACCATCATAAATTTAGCTACATACTGTCTTACCTGATAAAAGTAATATAAGGAGTACAGCGAAGAAGTCAGGATACTCTGCTAGCCCAGAGTAATTCATTTTGAAGTAGGTACTGAAGAAATGACCGATCCGTTTTCCAAGAAGTTCATCAAAGGTGCCACTCCAGGCTCTCGCTACACTTGATGTACCTTCATAAAACACATGCATGTTGAGGGTTTTACATCCTTACAGTGAGATATAGCTACTTCTACTAAAAAAGAAACAAAACTAAGCTTGTTGCTAATTGTATTTAAAAACGCAGAGCCCGTGATGTTTGTTTTGCTGAAGAATTTTAATGTTTAGGAATTTTGCTTGTTAAATGGTAACAAGTTTTTCTAGAACCAAAGTATACAAATTTTTGCCTCATTTATTACCAAAATATTGCAGAAATTATTTCTGTGTCATTTATGTCTGATCCTGGAAGAAGCTTATTTCTAGAATTACAAAATGACATGTGTTAAACAATAAAAAATAACATAAGAAAGCTCTTTAAGAAAAAACATGAAGGAAAGTTTGCCTACCTGTAAGTAAAGCAAAGAAAAAATTACTGGCAAGATATATGTTACTAGAGTGTGCATTTAATATTAATACTCTCCTGTCGTAAAGAGTGCATGGCCAAATGCAATCTTATTTGTATAACTCTCCTCTCATGAAATACATTTTAAGACAATACTGGGGAACATCAGTTTTTTAATGATTTGAGTAACCATCCTCTTCGTACACATCTAAAGCTAGACATGCTCACACACAATACAATGGAAGTTTAGAACACATTCCTCTGGGAGAAATAATTTTTAAATCCAAAAGTGTTATCTCTGCTGAAGCACTGAAATAGCTATTTGACTATCTGCCACATAAGCATTGATTTTATCCAGATCTGGTCAACTTTGTATTTTATGGGATTACCTGATAGGACAGCACTCAATTAGCACAAGGACATAGTAGCAAGTTCAACACCATGACTTCCCTTTAAGATACCAGAGTGGAGTTCCTGTAAACATCCCTGCTGTGTATATTCAGAAAAAATGCTTAATTGATTTTACTGTAATTAGGTTTGCTGACCAAAAATGGCAAAAAAATCCTGTTCATTCTTGCGCATCATCACTGAATTGTCTGAAACAATCTTCATACAAGGTATGTGGTTCATATGCCACTCTGTTACAAAAATACCTTGCAAAAATTCTGTTTGCAATGGTGATGCACAGAAGGAAATAACCTAATCAAATTATTTTCGTTATTTCATCTCAGCAGGACTAAAAAGAAACAGTAGCTAAGCGTAGAGAAAGAAAAGCCAGCCCTAAGTCTGTATCTTTTATCTGCTTTCTCGGAAACCCCTGGGAGCAGTGTTTGTTCTTAAGCTTACCTATAATATAGGATAAAACCAGATTCCAGCCAGTGATAAAAGCCAACAGTTCACCTACTGTAACGTAAGTGTACAAATATGCAGAGCCAGTCTTGGGAACGCGAGCACCAAACTCGGCGTAGCAGAGACCTGCCATCACAGATGCAAGGGCAGCAATGAGGAAAGAAACAACGATGCTAGGTCCAGAATCAGACTTGGCTACTTCTCCAGCAAGGACATAAACACCAGCACCAAGGGTACTTCCTACTCCCAGGGCTATAAGGTCCAGTGTGGATAAGCATCGGCACAACTTGCTGTCCTCGAGACTTTCGCCATCGATGTTCTTCTTCCGCACCAGACACCGAAAAAAGGAGAGAGCTGGTCCACAGGGCAACATGGTGGATGTGGAGCTCTGAAATACAGGAAATTATGCCAGTATGCAAAAGGTAGCGTAGATTCTGGTGGAAAACAATGGGAAGAAGTATTTGCATGAAGAACTTTAATCACATCTGCTAATATATTCATACTGCTTTGTCGCATTAAATGAGATGGCATGTGCTTTTTCCCCAGGAAACAAATTAGGGATACACTATTCCTAATTTTTTATGTAGCACTTATGTCCCCAGGGAAAGAGATCCATTCTCTTTAGGTTTATTACATTGCCATAAAAAAGAAGAAATTGTTTCTAATTATTGCTAATGGCCATCTCTTAACCACTTCTAAAACAGAAAAAGCCTATTATTTCATATATCATGACCCTTTTAAGATAAGGATCAACACTAACATAAATAAAGGGGTTTGGGATCTAAAACTAAGACTATAAACAGCAAAAGTTTAAAATACATTATTCTGACAGTGCCAATTCAATACTCTTTTGTCTTCAAATACATAGCTTTAGCTTTTAGAGTTTGCTCTAGTAAGAACTGCTTGAAAGAAGATTAAAATAGTATTTCCACTCTCTCATGCACCAGCGAAGTTTCTCAGATCTAAATTATCCTTATAAGAAATCTTCCACACCTATGCCTAACAATCATCTATCAACACCTGATGGGCTAACTGCTCATCCCATGCCAGCTGCAGTTCTTCAGTTTTCTGAGTGCCTGTCACAGAGTGGGATGTGATCAGGTTCTGTGACCAACCTGGTCCTGGAGCCCAGCAGGTGGCCAGTGCTTCTCTGGCCTCTGATATAGGTGCTTGCTATATGGATATAGGAACACCAGGAATTCAGTTTCCCAACTAAAACAAATGGTCACTGAGGGTCCAAAGCATTTGCTTGGGAGGGAAGACATAGGCATCCTACAGAAAATAATATTTTTAAGAGGCAACATTAATGTACAAGTTCTGGCTTTATGTATTTGTTTGAATTGTATTGTTGATGGCTAAGAGTTTGGTAAGAATCGAGTGATACCATCTGTCATCTTCCTAAACTGGTGTTTGTCTTTGCAAAGACAATAAATATCTATATGGTCTTTGTAAAGACCATAAATATCTATACTCTGTTCATGATTTTTTAAGAGGAACCCTCCTGGGAACTGAAATCTATTTAATTTAGATTAAGATATTCTGCTGGTTTATTCCTTCCTGGTCTGTATCAGTTTCCTAGAAGAGTAAAGGACATTTCTACTCACACTCGTTCAATCCACTAACAGCACTGACTTCGTATAAAGACTGGCTAGCTCAATTAACAGTGTTTGATGCTAAAGCAGAGGCAGAAGCAGAGAGGATCAGGTACTCTGCTTTCTCTACAGAAGATTGCTTGGGGAAAAAAAAAAATCACCTGAGAATAGAAAGAGCATTTTCACCCTATTCCTGTAATAACTCCCCAAGAACACTCAAACATGCCACTTCTGCATTCAAAGAGCACCCTTAAGAAAAAAGGTCTCCATCCACTTTTAAGTAAAGGGAATCTGACAAAGGGTAGTGAATGGAATTGAATAGCTGTGGACAGTGATGCTGAATCCCCTCAGAAAAGTGACAGGTGGCCCAGAACTGTGGGAGGAGGCAGACAGGCAAGTTTCCAAAGCTCTGTTGCAATTGGGCAGTCGTTTCAGCACACCAGGCTCCCAGAGACAAGAATCTGCCCATGGTACAGAGACTCACCCACTGTGAAGATTTCCCCAGTTACAGAACTCAGATGATATTCATATCAGCAGAGATCCACAATCTCTTCTAAGGGAATTAACACTGAACTCTTCAGGCAAGATCCCCTGCTGTGTCTCCTGAACTCTTCCGAAAGAGCAGCCTTTCTTTGGGCCTGAGGCTGAGGCAGTCCACCCCCACATAGTCAGGTTTATTTTTCCTGGGCTGTACTTAGACAAATATTCTGACGCCACTTTTTTTTTTCCCTTAATGACAGTTCTGAAGCTGTAACAACCACTTAGGATGTTATATTGATATGCTTATTAGTCTGCAGCCCATGTGGCAGGCAGCAACACTCTTGTGACTCTCTACCCTTCATCTCAGCAATTTCCATGTTGCAGAAACATAGCATTTTTTAATAAATTATTTCTTCCTCCCCTTAGACAATATTTCATTTGGTAATTCATTCACAGGAAAAAATATGCTGGTAAATCTTGTTCTCAGACCACTAAGGAATTTCCAAGACTCTTTTTATAAAAACAGAAACTCAGATTGTTTTGCTTCTTTGCCATTTGGGATGAGAAGTCCCGAAAATTGTACAGCCATTTACTGCAGTGGCCAGTAAGTGATATTATATTATGATTATCTCTGCTATTATATGCTATTATCTGTGGATATTATGTTTTTATCTGCTGAGAAGGAATCCTTATGGCAAAATATGAGGAGTTTTTCTGTTTCTAATTTCTGCTTCTTGGGGACATGGAAGAGGCTAACTATAAGACAATAAAAGACACCCCTTACTGACAGAAACCCAGCCTTTCTTCTTTAGCCTTTAGAAACTGGAGCACAACCAAAGTTCAACATACAAACTTTGTGTCTGTAGAGGAAAAAAAGCCATGTCATGTGCATGGCAAACTTCTCTTTGTAAGTATATCCATCCTAACATGGACTTGACAAACACATCCTTTTACAGCAACTACTGGAACTCAGCACATCTTCCACCATTTCCTATACTTAGTATGCCTAAACTCATAGCAGAAAATGCCTGATCCCTGCTTCACAACTTCTGTTGCTGCGTGCCAAGTGCAGCAGTATACCTCAGGTATGGTCCCCTTTCAGATTTGGTGGAGACATTTCAAGACTTCATATTTGATAAGACAGTGCACCAGAAAGAACTGGTGAGCTATTTGGCTTCACACAGGACGAAATGACATAAGTATGAGGTGACAAGTGTCTTCAGAAATAACTGACAAGTGTAATGTTTTTCTGAGGTGCCTCTTGTAAAGCAGATCCTTTAATGCACGACCTCTGCAAGAGAACAGCCTGAGCAATGGCTCACTGCTGACGTATGCTGACTCACAATCAGTTTATCAGAATGCTGAGGCAGAGCACATCTCATGCTAAAACACAAGCCTACAGAGCAAAGAAGGTAACAGCCTACTGTGCCTTTTGGTGGCAGCATTGTCCTAAACAAGCTTATACTGACAGCCACCATGCACTCTTATAAAGGGTCTCATTCCTGCAGACTCTCAGATCTTATTTCTGAGTTTGGACAAATACCAGTTTTCTTTTCTGCTTATCTTTATGATAGAGAGGAAAACGAAGTAGTGTAAGTGAACACATTCAAAAAATGATCTCTCCTACTTTTCAACTAGCAGGTTTCAGTATTTTCCCAACTGCTCCTTTATTCCTCTTTTCCCTGCCTCATCCTAGCACACAACTGTGGGCTCTGCTTCATCTTGGCCTCTATTGCTGTGAGCTCTGCCAGTGCTGGCCTGGGCCACAGCAGAATGTCCTGCCTCTGCTCTGAGCCTTCCTGGGAAGGCGCACTTGACAGCTTGGGAAAGGGGCATTTTGATAATTACACTGGGTAATCAATCAAGAAGGAAGTGAATGCTTTTGAAGCATCTCTGGTGCATCCATTCTGCATTTCTTGGAGCAGAGTTGGATATCTGCCTGCTTTTGAACAGCAATGTTTAGGCATGTAGCCTGCAAGGACACCAGTCAGGGTGGGCTGTATTGTTCATGCAGTTTAAGCAGAGAAAAGATTGAATCCTGATCTCATACAGTGTTTAAACACAGGCAATGAGTGATAAGAAAACACAAAGGAAAATGCCCTTGAAGTCACCAAGAGTGTGTATGTAGTTATTTCTAGTTAAGGTGTGGAGCAGACACAACCTGATGACTCTCTCATGCATTCCAACCTGTGCTAGGCTCCACTTTGAAGTCTGCTTTACAGAGAGCACTTAGTCCCAAGCAAAGCAAGTTTCACGCTGTCACAAGCAAACACCTGTGAAGGCTGTTTGTTACTGATGTTGGCACATTGCTTCTGCTGCTTGCAACTGAGGTGGCAGCTCTTTGGCTCTGCATGTGCTGGGTCGCTTCACTTCTGAAGTCTCTTTGGACTAAGTTTTAATTTAGCTACTTGTTATGCTACAAACACGGAATACGCCTCCAACAATCCTCCGAAAAAGGCAGGTCTCAGTTCAACTACCTTAGACTTGAGGACCAATGACCAGCCCTACGGAAACCTCCTCCTTCCTTGAACGAATTCCTAGAGAGAACTGCTAAGCCATCCAGCTTAGTTTTACTCCTTCAACCACCTTCAACAAAGATACAGACACAATTTAGACAGGAAAGGAACTTGACTTGTTTTTTTCCCCCACTTATCTAACAGGAGGAGGAAAAAAACCAGAACACCGTTCTTATGTCTGAGGGACTTTCACAGTATTTGTCAGAGTACCTGAATAAGCAGGTATTTCTCCAATCCCTTATTGTTCTTTATTGTCTTGGTTAATTTTTTTCTCTACAGTATTGCTGATAAAATCATGTTTATTTCAGCCTCTCCTGGCCAATTGTAAACCAGATAATTTACTGCCTGTCCACTATAAATCTGAATGCCAGTCCAAGAAGATGAGTTCAGCCTTACAATTCACACCAGCTCTTTATTCAGGTGGATGATCAGGAACATTTAATCATCATCGTTTACTATCCCTCTTCTGTCAATTTTGTAACTTAAAACACAATGCAAGGGACAAAGTCTCTATCTGCAAAGATTATATTAATATTTAAACCTACTTTGTCTGCTTCACAGTCATGTAAAATCTACCATTTCTGCAAGTTATTTTTCACGTAAAAATAGTCTAATCTAGCCTCCTATCCCACACAAAATTCAAAAATTATGTGGATACTGGAGCTAGAAAAAGGTAACTTACATCATGTGCCAATAATTTTATTTCCATTAAAATTTAATTTTAATGGAAATAAAACTAATACATGGTTTAAGTTAGCACACATTAAACCCAAGCTACACATGGAAAAATCAGAAGTTTTGCTGCAGTTGACATTCACCTTTTCCCAAATAATTTTCCATTAAATTTTCTAATAAAAAAACATAAAAATATAAGATGGAATGCAAATGTTATAAAGCAATATGAAACCTCTGAAAGTTTTAGTACTGTTATTGAGAGTTATGTTTAATGCTATTGAAGCCAAAATAAAATGAAGATATTTTACTCTAAACTATTCTGTTGAGCTAGTATCATATAATATACTATTAATTTTAGATGCAATAGTTAAATATTCTAAACAGCATACCAATTAAGGATAAAATACTTCAATAAGTTTGTAACAAAGTGAAAATGGGAAAACATGTTTAATACAGATTAATTTAGCATCTTTTTTCAGCCCCATTTTTCCTGAAAAACCTGTAAAAATTTATGAATTTTTTTCTTTTTAAGTACATGTAGCTTTATTCAAAATTGCAGTATTATATTTATTAGATCTTGTGAAATAATATATGAAAGTAAAAGAATTTAGAGATGAAGCAAAACCAGGTGTAGTCTATGATTTGTATGTGTATACACACATGCACAGCCAACACATTATTTTACTGCAAGTGTCCTAAAATTTCATGTGGTGCCCAAGACTTTCAGGAAACTCCTAATGGCTTAAAATATTTTAAATAGCATATTTCAATAATAAACCATACAATTGGAAAGCAGCACCTGTAACAGATGTATAAGATGTATAAAAGGGAAAAGCAAAGAAAGTTTATCGTTCAGAAGCAGAAACACCTTCTAGTCAGACTGGGAAGGAAAATATAACTGCATATGCACTAACACTGAATTTTTACTTTACCAAAGATAGAATACTGAAATGTAAACAAACTGCACACCACAGCTCTTGCTACTCAAACAGCACCTGTATTAAAGGCAAGGTTTCCTAAGATAAACTTATTACTAACCTGATTCAGAGGAAATTCTCCTGGGCAAATTTCTGCTCCTCTTAGTCTCGAACTCCTGCTGTCATAAATAGAAGAGTAATGACGTAAATTGATTTTATTAAAAGACTTGCTTTAAAAGCCAGCTACAGGTGGTACCGGAGCCCTTGGAGTTGAGAGGTGGTGGCACAGCAAGCACGGGTGATTGGCGGGCTGTGACCGGGCCGGCTTATTTGTACAGCTTAGGCATGGACGGGGGGGAGAGAGAGAAAGCCTTTCTAGTGTTCAGATAATCATATCCACTGTCTTTGTGATACAGAACACCTGTATCAGGGAAACTATTCACTCATCCTGGAGGAAATGCATGGGGAAATACCACTGCGATACCCAGCAAAGTCCTTCCATTGCCCTTGTGAAAAGCATACTGGTTTTGAAGCATATTGAAGGATGCTTTGCAATATTTGGAGACCTGAGTACATTTCAGAAGACTATAAGTAATTTTAAAAGTATTTCTGTGGCTAAAAGCAACACAGAAGGCAGTATATTTACAGAGATGGGTTAGAAACCGGTCTCTTGAACTGGGATAGATGTACCATAGATGATCTCCTTTATATTGCTTGAAATGAAAAATGCCGAAGACTGGACTTAGAACAAGCCAAACATTCCTGTGACACAACCAATAAATAAACCTCAGTTTCTTAAAAATTAGCTTCCAGAATAAACCAAACCCCAATGTATAATTTATAGCTCTATTTTTGTTACTTCCAATGGTGGACAACCCCACTCCAAACGTGTAGTAGTATTTCCAGACAGTATTATTCACAGCATATTGTTTCCTTCTAAACTTGTGTTTCAATCACTTTATTTTTGTTCAGCTAACATAAGATAAACCTTGCAGAAAAAAGGGCTATGCTTCTCATCATTAAAAGGTCCTCCCTAGGAAAATACGTAGAAAACCACATTGTGTGGCAGCCTGCTGCAACTTTCTCTCAGCTTTTATTTTTCCCTTAGTGTAAATTCTCCAGTGCTCCAGAAGCAGAGATTTCTCCTTTTTGCTTCACTAATATCCCTAATTCCTGCAGCCATACACAAGGCATTCCTCAACCAAGGAGAAATGCATTCTCCACAAGGATGGGTTGTGTTTCAAGACCAGGAGTCCAGATTACATTACCCAAGGCAATTATCTTCTTAAAGGCAAAAAACATATTAAGAGAAAAGGTCTTTGTTGCTGAAGGTCTGCTGATGACAGTGCTAATGCTTCTCCTCATGTTGACCTCATCCTTGTTAAAGATGAACTTTATCTCTTTCACAGTTAATACACAGTCAGAAGATGGAAACACGAAGTTATGCTACAGGTTAAGTTTCTTGTGCAGAAATGCATAACAACCACTTTTAAGGAACATCACTCTGACCTGTGAAAATATCTAGGCATTTTTTTGCCAAACTAGCACAACAAGCTCATGAATGACTCAAGAATTACTCAGATGGTTCTTGAATATCTCCAGTGAAGAAGACTAAACCTCTCTGAGCAATCTGTGACAGTGCTCTGGTCACCTGCACAGTAAAGAAGTTCTTCCTCATATTTAGCTAGAATTTCCTGTGCATTATTTTCTGCCCGTTCCCTTTTCTCCTGTTGCTTATCCCCTATCTGTGATAACAATTCACCTCTGGTAGCACCAGTACACTTATGGATGATTACAATGACAAGGCTGGGCTGCTTTGGTTTGGCTGACTTTCTAAAATTTAATCCTCAGAACAGTAGCACACAGAAGCTACACTGCTAAAGGTATTCAAACCTAGAACCCTCCTGGCTCCCAGTCAAGAGGCAGGGAGCACACTGGCAGGTGAAATAAAATGTCTCCATCTGTCCCACCTCGACCTAGCGCACTGTGGGGATCAGCGTATCCCCATCACGCAGTGTTCGGATCAAAGGTCCCATGGACAGACACCCAGACATAGTTCTGGGTCTGTTTTCAGTAACACATGCCTGAAACTACAAGACCATGTTGCCACCCAGCAAAGGTGATTTTTGTAGATCTCATCTGGGTGGTGTATTTGTGTGGCTGAGGGTGTGTGACAAAGCAGCATGAGAGAGATGTTCATAAAGGGCTGGGTCTAGTGGGGGATCAGTGAAGGATGCCAGGCGCTCTTTGGACAAGACTGAGCAGGCAGGTGCTGTCTGATGGCAGCATACCCAGCTTCTCTCCTGTAGGAGATTCTTGTTTCTCTCCAGGAAAGAGCTGTGGTAGACCCACTTTGTGGCTCCCAGTTTGTTTCGAGTTACAAATTCAGCTGTATTTGGACCAACTATTAAGTTCTGAAATTAGAGACTTTTCTGCTCCTTAGCAACTATATCACTTGGATTAATCTAAACAGCCTCATCCAAGAGTTCTCTGCTTTACATACTCCAAGGACTTTTGTAGCACATTCTTTCCATTAAAAAGTTGATCAGGAATTCTCTTCTTGTGAGGAAGCAGGTGGCCACATTAGAGGGAATGAATTGAAGGACATATTTTATCTTATATTCCTATGTCCTTTAAAGACACAGTCTTAGAGTATCAAAAGAGTGTGAACATATTTTTATACAGTTATGTAGAAATTCATGCTCAGGGGATTTTAATTTTACAAAAAAGAATCCCAGACCACTAATTTTGAAACTCTTGCACAAACTGAAGCAGAGTTCTACAGATGCCCAAGTGACAAAGTGATTAAGGGCTGCTCTGCTGTTGACTCTTACTTGTCTCACAGACACAACCTCACAGCTAAGGGGCCAAAAATCTGTGGAGTTTTACATAACTAGAGGTGCTAACTGTGCACATGCACATCCATGTGCTTGCCCATATAACTCACCAAAGTTAAACATGAACAAAAGTGCTTGCACTAAGGGCCTTAGTGAACCGTGACAATCCCTCCACTTTGCAATCAGCTGTAACAAATTCAACTTTTGTCATGCACAATTGAAACACAACATGTTTTGTACACTTTGTGCAGCTCTGATGGGTTATGAGAAGACGTACTGATATTCATAAGAGGATTCATCAAGTAGCCAGCAATAATATTTTCTAGATAATTACAATTGAGTGGTTCTGATTTGTGGTTCTGAGAATAAAAATCCAGTTCAATCTGTGTGCTAATCTACACAAGACCATAAACATAGAAAAAAGAAGGAATCTTTATAAAGCGCAACAGTAGCCATGTTGAGCTTTATAAAGAGCTCTATAATGTTATGACAGGATCATTTCTGAAGAGAATAAATAACAATTCAACACTTTTTAAAGGACTTTCTTTTTATTAAAATAAAAATATATGTATTTTAAATTGCTTGTCATGGTTTAAGCAGATTACTGAAACTAGTAATTTTAATCTGTACAATTTCTTGTACAGATTAAAATGAAATTATCACTTACCAATTCCATCAGCTTTTCTTTAATAATTCTTTTTTTTCAGTTTCTACTTAGGAAAATGCCTCAAATCCTGAACTTCTGTAAAAGAAATTTAATACAACCTATAAAAAATAATCACATACTACTAGACTAATTCAGGAAGGAAGAATAAACCTGAAATCCTGCATCATTTCATATGCAGCAAGAAGAAGGGATACATTAGCACAAATTCCTATTAGTTATTTTGATCCAGGAATGAGTAATTTAACCTACTGTTAAGCATGTCCCAAACAGCTACTAGCTGCCATTTGCTGAATTCCAAATATTCCCAGGGGTCTAAACGAAGTTTTTGTAGTGCTGACTCACAGTGCTGTCCCTAAGTCTAAACTCAGATTTTTCGAGAAAGATAGTAACTATTTAAAGCCATACTATCTATAAAAAGAAATCCACACATATTTTTTTTGGCCTTGAATACAGGATAAATATAGATAAGGAATGTAGATTAAAAAGTTAGTAACATATTCGAAGAAGAACCAAGAAAATCAAAGTTAAAACAAAGACTTGATCTGTAATTGAAAAAAAAACTATGATGCTATGTCTTGCCAAAACTGAAATGATTCTGTTTTGCATGTCCCTGAACACCTGGGAAAGGTGGGTCAGACCCAGCTCCACACTGCAGCTTGGGAAGGAGCAGGAGAAGGCTCCAGCAGCCTGCTGAAGTGTGAGTACACTTCTCCCTCAGAGGCACGAAGCCACAAATGGGCTTTCAAGAAGAGCAAGGAGAAACATCCACCAGAAAGCAAATGATTAAGGCACAGTGGCTTTTCTGTGGTGTAAGCTGTTGGGTAACATCTTATTCTGCTTTTTTTTATAAGCCTGTTTGAACTTACAACATATTGGACTGAAGCAAACGTTAAAAAAAAAGAAGTATTCAATTTCTGACAACAATCTGTGTTTGAGCCAAATGTGCAATTGCACATCTAAAGGCCACCTAGGCAGGTAATTAGGCACTTTTCATAGAAATCATCCCAGCCTATGGAAATGCAACTGACATTTAAAAGTAATACTTTATGTCAAAAAAGACAAAACACCAAGCTTTTTTACCCAAATAATAAGGCTCTGGCTTATTCATTATTAAAAGTTGTATTATCATGTACAGAAATAATAGTTTTTAGTTGTTTTGAAAATGCTTATTTTATAGCTTTTCAAGATCACCCTATTCTAGTTATCCCTTTCCTCATTACCTGAATTAACCAATTGAAAGTTCATTTCCCAGTCCTTCTATTATATGGGACTTTCTTCAACTTACTGTTTTCCACCCAAGTCAATCAACCTCTTTCCTCA
This sequence comes from Thryothorus ludovicianus, assembly GCA_013397245.1. NCBI lineage: Eukaryota > Metazoa > Chordata > Aves > Passeriformes > Certhiidae > Thryothorus > Thryothorus ludovicianus. The sequence continues at coordinate 186,198 of VZTB01017968.1, read as the reverse complement.
GTTTACTTGGATTTTTTATTGCTGGAATATTTGTGAGAGGGTTGGGGTTTTTTTGTTTGGGTTTTCTTGTTTGCTTGTTTGTTTGTTTGCTTTTCTGTTTTGTGGGGTTTTTTTTCTGGATCTGTTTTTATTTTTCTTTTAAAAGTTTTCAACTGTAAAGGCTAAAAATTATCTTCTTCCCTGTATCAAAAAGGAAAATCTTTCCAGTTACTCTCTTTAAAAAGCATTCTTTTCCTATAAAAAAACAATTTCATCCAGAAAATCTCTATTAACTCCATTCCTACTTAACAATCATTTTCCTTTCCAGATAATGATATGAAGGTTGCTTTTTTCACTTACTCTTTTAATCAGTAACAGGGCTTTACCTTTCACCCCATGGTTACCAAGTTTTCGGTAATAGCCTCTTGTGTAAGACACAAGCAGAAGCCTCTCAGAAAGTAACATCAGATCAATTCCATGTATTCTATCCTACTGAAAACCCGAAAAAAATAAAAAAAAAAGAAATCTGAAAAACTAGTAGAGATGTTTTTACAAATACAGTTCTGGAATATTTTTTTTCAGTGATATTAGGAAATATACACAAGGACTGCAGGATCAAAATTAAATCCCAAACATTTCCCTGACGAAAATTGTACTGATTGGCACAAAAACTGGTGATTCTTTAAAAGGGATTTAGACACTGGTTTTAAAGTAGAAAAAAAATTCTTTCACTTGCATAGACTCCTGAGGTGGCTTCTAAAATGTCTATAAAATCTGGATTTTTTAAATGGCTTTGCCTGTGTGCTCCTATGCACTTCCACAGGGGAGTTGAAAGGCCCAAAAAAGTAGACTAATATAATGGTGTAAGAGTGGAAATTAAGCAAAGAATTAATGAATCACCTCATTTCTCTCTCCTCCCTTCCCAACCTCAGCTGGCTGGTTTGATGGCTCAGGTAGCACCAGTTCTAGGGATTCCTACTCTGTTGGGATTGTCCAATCTCATCTCTCTCAGCCCACCTGACAAGTGCACTGCTGGGCTCCAGGGGGTCTTTTTGTTTTAAAAAATTAATATTCTGCGCTGAGTCACTGAAAAAGTTTTAAAGCAATTCAATTTCATATATATTTTAAAAATGGCCTTTACCCCTTATTTTCTGTGGGGGCCAAGAAAGGAACAAGAGGGATATATATATATAATTTAAGACTAAAAGAAATCACAGATGATCCCAGAAATAGGCTTTCTTACAAAAATATCATGGAGCAGAGGAAGGAAGGGAATTCCTATTACAGGAATTCTAACTTGTTTCTATATGAGTTTTTAAGGCATATGGAAAAGATGCCATCTCAAAAGTTTACAAAAACCCAATAAAAAACTAGGCCTAATGAAGGTGTCACAACTTTCTTATAATGGAACGTTTAAAATGAAGCCTGTTTTAATTATCTGCCAACTACAAGAGTTTTTAAAAGTTAAGTTTGCTTTCTTTCACTTATAGAAATCCAAGAATTAGATATACATTATTCATACTCTTTATTTCTTTTCTCTTAAGTCAAAGGCAGTAGGAATTAATTAAAGAGATTCTTGCATAGAAGTTTTAAAAAATCTCCTTTGAAACCAAATATTACTATGAAATAATGGCAAAGTATTTAAATTGGGATTCCTCACTGGATCTGTACTGGACTTTAAATATTAAATCAGAGAAGTAATTTGCTTCCATTCGAATGTGAAAATGGAACTGTGATATGCCCAGCACCACTGCCACATGTCACATACACCAGACATAACATGTCTGCTAAGTGCACTGCTCTGATTTATTTTAGGTTTATACATCAGAACAATACAGAACAACATAAACAAATGGTTAGTTCACATGATATAAATAAGCTGCATCTGCAATGCTTAATCCCAGAAGCATTAAACAGCATTCCGTGGTCTGGATTTACTGCTGTTAAGACCACCCCAGATTCCTTGCAGGTACTTTCTACACCCTGTAAAATCAAACACCACTTCTTTCAAATATGAAATCTCCAGAACAAGAAGGTCCCTGCACAGTCACTAGAGCAACCTTGTTACAGAGCACTACCCTTTGACATTAAATGTGGATGCTTAGACAGACGTTCTCAATATATGCTGTACATATCAAGATCATATAAATCCAAACATCTAACATGATTTATAGTTGAGATAACTAATGCCAGAGCATTCCCTTTTCATTCTTGGCTTTAAATAGCACCACTACATTTAATGCTTCAGAAACAGAGTTTGAAGAACATTATAACCTTCAACTGGGTTATTTTTTTGAAAGACTTTCAAACTTGCTAGTATTTTTTGAGCAAGTCAATAAACAGCTTGACTGCATATAACATTTCACAAGTAGAACATGACTAAAACTTCAAAACACAGCAAAAACCAGTACTGACCTCAATAGTTGCACACTGAGATCTTGCTCACAGATTTCCAGGGTGCTTAGCAATAGGTACAACAAGTGACCCTAACCATGCTTTCCAGAGAGCCCCACCAGGCTGCAGAGCTCCATGATGGAACATAACAGAGCACTGCAGTCAGCAAGGCCCTGTGCAACATCTTCTGAAGGTACATCAAAAACCCTCTGTGAATTTCCATTAAGAAAGAAGTATTCTTTTGTATTTTATTCATATCACAGCAATGCATGCCAATTGCATAACCGTGATGAAGCCATGCTTTCAGGTCCATGCACATTTGATATAACATATAAAGACTGAAACATTGGCGAGTGTGCCTGAAGAAACCTGATCTTCTCTTGATATAAATCCAAGTTCAGCAGTAACAGGAGAATCATTTCAGCAGAGCATTGAAGAAGCACAAGTGCTGGTTCATAAATCAATGAGTATTCTGTAGATAATAAATAACATACAGAATAACATAAACATTTGAGAGAAAAATCGAACTCAGGTGTTTGTGTGTGTTTCTGTACTCCCAGCCAGCCAGCACAATAGTTCTTTACTTGCAACTTTATCTTCAATATAAGTTGTCTGGAGGTATTGTAAAAGCAAACAGTTTAGCAGTTCCATAGTTTTTTCCAGAAGGCAGTTCTACTTATAAAAATCAAAAGCCATTTGAGCATTAGATTGCATTTACTGTACTCATGTATTTACTTCATTGACTACTGAGTAGCCCAGAGGAATAAACCCCATGAATGTTGCCTGCAGTAAAGTACTTGCAGTACTAACTGATGCACCAGTTAAATACTAGCAAATGTGTTTTCAGGACAATTTGTGTCACATAGCAAAAAGGAAATTTTTGGGACAGCCATTACTTCTCCCACATGAAGACTGGGTAAAATCCAATTTTCCAGTATAATTTTGTTGTGGCAACAAAAGGTCCTCTACATGAATAACTTTTTATTCTATCTTCAACAAACAAAAGCATCTCAATAAACATTCTATCCCACCTCACCCCCTCAGTAACTTTCTTACCTTGCCACATCCAATGATCCTGAATGGCATGACCAACTTCTGACTGAAAAGGTCAGGGGACATCACACAGATCATTCCCTCAAACATTCTCTGCTAACTAAGATGTACTGAATATAAGTGATAAAGAACATCAAGCCCATTTAGTTACCAACTTGTCTCATATTTTCTCTTTAATTCTATGTTCATATATCTCATTTCTTATCTTTCACTTATTTAAGTGAATTGAGATATTTATCCCCTTATTTATTCCTAAATCAACCACTTTTTCTAAATCAATACAAAAATTAGCCTCATCCCCAGACATGCTGTGAATAAGTTGTGGGGAAAATCCTACAGAATTCTAGATCCTAATACAGCCAAATATATTTGCTTAAAAAAAAACCACTCCAAATGCACAAGTCAGGCTCTCAGAAGTCCAGACACTGCAATAAGCAGAGCAGCTGTCACCAAGGAGATATTCTTCCACAGATGTGTATGTGGCTTTGTGTGTATTCATGAGTGCAAACTACATTATTTCTCAGCTCCTACTATGTAAAAAGATAACTGTTATTATGGCTGGACCACAATTTTTGAGTAAAAGTGTTCTGCTTGCTCACTTTCTTCTCATGAGCTCTGGAGGCAACAACAGCAAATGGAGTTCTGGCTACCTGTGTGAGCAGAGGTGGGGTCTGGCCACAACCCATTCCTTACTTGCCCTGGGACAGAAAAGAGGCCAGGATAAGTCACCATCCTCAAGAGTCACTACCTCAAGAGCCAAACCCAGAGAACGAGTTGCTAGTTGAAACACAAAGGTATAGGAAATTGCAGGCAAATGAGACACCTCATTTCAGCAGCTACTCACAAAAAGCTTCTGACATCGGGTACCTTTTTTCATAGAGTAACTAGAACACATGCAACCCCTTTGGGGTAAAATATTGAATGGAAAATGTCATAGAAATGACTTCTGATTTCAAAATACCCCCACTTGCCTTACTAGTACTAAATGGAATATTTCACCAACCTACTGATTTTTATTGAACATGATCATTGGTTAGTACCACCTGTAAATGATACATGTTTTCATAGTGCAAAAAGAATTTGGCATGAAGAGTTAGTACACATTTCTCACGGAAACACTATAAAAACATGAAGTTTTAATTGTTATATACCAGCAACAGATACTCAGAAATAAATTTTGTTACATAAAATTATTAGAATCGATGTGAAATCCTTCATGCCTAATCTAAAAATAATTCTTAGCTAGTTTAAATGATAATCAACACGTCAGCAAGAATACCTTGGCCAAGATCCTTTCTCACCTATCTACTGCCTTATTGCCCTTCAGAAAACACCACTCTGGCATGCATTTGTCAAACTACTGCTCTTTATTTCTGTCCCTAGAAACTTAGCCAGCAATGCACATGCATATCTCATGCATCTCAATTTCCAGCAGCTGAAGAGGCTTAAGAAGAACCAAATGTTCCCTGTGATCAGACTCCCATAACTTCCAGCTACTCTCTTTTATTTCCCTTTAATTCTGACCTTTTTTCACATTTCACGTACACACTAAGTTCAAATTTTCATTATTTTCTGCCTACTCCAATCTTGATTCATCAGACAGGAAAATACTTAAGATACAGTAATTGAAAATATTCTTTAAAATATTTTAAATTGCTTCTAGTTATATGGTAAGAAGTGCCTGTTTTGGCTCAAAAAGAACCCCTAACATAATTCTAATGTTCAGAAGAAAAACAATTTAGAAATACATCTGTTACTGAACTACCTAAAACATTATCTATCAATCTTTTGGTAAAGAGGGGGAAGAAAGAAGAAAAATGTAGCAATTACTGGTCCCTGCAAAATGCATTAGTAATAACATGACTTTCAGTTTACTTGGTCTGAGATAACAAACCATTTTGTAAAACACATCCTTGTTAAATGCTATTGATCTGGCATACTTAAAAGACAAATAACAAGCTCTAATTGAAGTAACAAAATAGGATGGAAATTTGGAGATCCAAGGCAGGAAGTCTGGGTCTAGATAAAAGGATATGAAGGACAAAGCTCCTTGTGATTTTTCTGGATTAAAAGCAGCAAAGTTTCAGTGGTGCACAAATTGGCCATGCTTTTTTGGTACTAGCAAAATATAGTTTTAGAAATCTGTCATATATACACATAGCAGAACTTCTGGCTAGAACAAAAGGTAAAAATCAACCTTGAAGATAATCCAGGTGACTCACTTGGAATTAATTGGCATCTGATTTAGGCAGGGATTTATTCCCTGAAGTCTAATTTCTTCTCTATTTTCAAACTTTAAAAAACTTTAAAAAAGAATACAAAAATCAATGAAATCTGATGCTCTGTTTCAGCACTGCAGATACTTAAGGAAACTGCCATAGCAGCCTGCCTGCTGTGTACAAAACACCTGCAATTACTTTACCCCTAAATGATGGTAGATGTTCTAGTTCCTCCAGGAGCACAAGCAGTCATCCAACCTCTCCCTGATTATCCCTGAAGATTAACTGGATGATGACACTCTAGTCTCTTGCTGACGTAATGTTGAGAGAAATTTTTGAAAATTGAGAGTACAAGTCTGAAAAAGAAAAAAATTCTGTTTTTCTAGCCATGCCCCTTAAACAGGTATTCTGAAATTTTCAAGACAATTCATTCTACCTGTTAGTTATTAGCTAGGTAATGTCCTGAGCAGGAAGGTTAAGACTTCACAAGGGTACAGTTGGACAGGTTTCCTTTTGTAATATCCAACAGTCACAAAGAGAAATGAAAAAAAAAACCCTGACTCCAAATCATTAGAACTGATCAATTATCTTCAAAAGAGGCTTTAAAAGGCTGAGTTTTTTTCTAATGGGAATTACAAAACAGCAGGCAACTGTGTGGTGGCCAGGCATACTTTTGAAAGAGTGTTCAGGGCAGGCCAACAGCAAATGGATGAATTGTCCAGAGCAGAAAAAATAGGTCTTCTATTGAAAGATATTGGAGAACTCTGCACTGGACTGCAATAATTCATATGAAACTGGTGACAGCTATTAGGCCAAAACATGAGAAAACAAGAAAAAGGCAATAGAGCTGCTGAGCCCAGAGATCAAACAGATCAAAGACAGCTACTCCTTCAGAAAAAGACTTTTTTTTTTTCTTTCATTATTTATAACTTTACTCCCTGATGATAATTGTATGTGTGTGACATTAGAAATTTTGTTATGACCTAGACATAAATCATCCAAAAGAGCAGAAAATTAATCTAAGGAGGCAGATACTTTACCATTTCATGCCTATCATCATAAAACACACTGGGATAAATAATGTGATGACATGCCATGACTTCTTCAAGAAATAATTTCATATTTCCTTTCATCCTACTTGGTCCTAATTCTCTAATGCAAACTCTGAAAAAAACCAATCCTCTCAGAAAGCTATTTCGTATTATTAAAGTTATGCTCTGCTAACAGGGTCTCTTCAAAGACAACACATAAACAGAGCATGAAAATACCATTAATCTGGGGAAATTGTTAGAACCATGAGTCTGGCTCTTCCTAATCTTAGCTTAACTCAATTTATTCACATCACTTCTTTTCTTCTCCCCTTCCTTCCACAAAAGACAAAAAAACAAACAGGACAAAGTTTACAGTTCTAACTGCTTGGAAGTAAAACAAAGCTTGTGTAAAAGTGAGGAGATGGGCTCTAAGTGAATGCAAGTTGTGTTCAGAGGATTTCTTTGTTCACAATTTATCGAAGTATTTGGCACACAAAAAAAGCACAGGTAACAAGAACATGCTGGATCAAAGGCTATCTGAAAAGTGCAATCAAAACCAGATGAGAAGACATGGATAAGGAGGAGTTAATTTTTGGCATTTGCATGAATTTTGGAACAGTATAAAAGATCAAAAAGAAGATACTGACCATAAAGATTGTGACAAAATGAATCAAACATCTCCCTCAGAATATAACTGGATATTACATGGACTTCTACTCTTATGCTGGCCATCAGATGTTAGCCACAAATTATTCCTTATGACATCTATGCTTAATACAATTTAGCAATGCACAGAGACAGCCAAAATTATTATACAACAGAACACCCACTCTGATGGGAAGTATTTTTAACACTTAGATTAACAGAAAATCTTCTTAAAAAAAGAAAAAAGAAAAACTGAGAAAGAAGAAGAAAAAAGGTTGAGCTGTAAGCAATTTTCTCAGCTTCACAGATTTTATGCAGAGTTTTGTACTATAGCTAACAATAAAATGACTTGGTGACCCCATTTATTTGGATAATTCTTGAGGTTGATGTAACTCAAATTCATGGAACTAATTTGTCTGGATAACAGCTTTACAAAGGTTCTGAAGAGTCTAGACATTTTCACTGTGGGAAAAAAAGATGCACAATCCATTTTATACAAACTTTACAAGTAATATCCTGCAGTCATCCTGTCATATTACAAATTGTACTTCTAAAGTCAACAGCAGATAAACTAAAGCATTTGAAAGTAGCTGTGTTTGTACAACACTGGAAGGTATCAAGGGAAATGGAAACATCCTTTGCTTCAACTATTTCACAAGAAATGATGTAGCAAAGAAAAAGATCAGTTATCTGCAGTGCTATAGACTCCACACAATTTTTAAAGCATGTGAAATTTGACCTAATATATGATGATATATGACATGAAATGAAAAAAAACCTGCTTTTCAAAGAACTACTTAACTATGTTATTTCCTGTCTACACTGATCAAGGCTCAGGCAGAAGAAATGTAGGATCCATGAGAAGTTTGAGTTCTGTTTCTTCAAGTCTAGCACAGCTTGACTAACTGGAGAAAGAAGAAAAAAGGAGGTGAGGAAAGAGTCAAATACTTTCTTTTGAGTTGCACATCACTCTCTCCCACTATAGCTATACTTTTAGCTCACAATTAGGTTTCAAATTTACCTCTAACATATTTTGGCTTTACTTTACTGTGGCATAACAAACTATTTTCCAAAACTGGTTTAACTAGAACTTTTTCAAACACTGCTGCCAAGATACTTAAGCTCCAGAACAGGAGGAAAAGGAAGAGTCAGGATTTATTTCTTTAAAAAAAAAAAAAGAAAATACTTAATTCTTTATGCTCGATCCAGAAATTCAAATTTATGCATAACCAAAAAGACTGAAATCTCTTCAAAATTAGGGCTTTGTCATAAAAGCACTTGAGTTTACTACAGATTGTAGCCACATGGCACAATTCTCTCTCCAAATATATTTTGAGCCCCAGTTAGTGAAACAAAACACTTTTCGACTCTGCTAAAAAACTTCTCTGCATTTATTCATACTGCAGTAATACTCAGCTCAGAATCAACGCATTAGAGCTTAATCCAAAAAAAACCAATAGCATGAGAAAAGTAGAGGTAAGCAGTGAAATGTGCATGTTTTGGCAGGCTCATCTGTCTTCCTACAGATGCACAATGACTGTCAAAATACCAAGAAGCTCCAGTGTAGCTACTGCTGGTCAAACAAGACCAAACAAGAATAAGAATGGAAACAGTCGGTACAGTTCATCTGCCAAGGGCACATCCAGGTTTCTTTCATTGGTGCATTTTAGATTATTCTGATTCAACATTTTCCTTTACAAAGCAAATGCAACACTTTCAAGCACCGTCTTTAAACATCCCTCTTTTTGGCAAAGTTTCATGGAGGTGGATATCTCCTTTCTACACGGAGTCAGATGGCAAAGACAAGGGGTAAGGGGTACAATTTGTTCCTGGAGAGATTTCAGTTAGACACAGGAGGAAAATTTTTCACGGGAACTTTCAGCCATCGGAATAACTTCCCCAGGGAAGTAGTGGATTCCCCAGTGTTGAGTAATGTTAAGATTCAGCTGGATGGGATGCTGGGCCATCTTGTCCAGGCTGTGCTTTTGCTGAGAAAGTCAGAAAGTTTGGGCCAGATGATCCTTGCTGTCCCTTCCAAACTGTGATTCTGTTTCCATCAGTGGAAGATCCACACTCAGTCTGGAATAAGAAATTCTCCTCTTTGGGTACTAAATTTTATGAGAACACACGTTCACATCAAGAACAATCTTACCAAAAACCTTTTATTTGATTTAAACTTCATGTTGTCATACTTAGCTTTGAATAGAATTTGCACAGAATACTGCCAAGGTAGATAGAGATGGGTGATAAAATGTGCTCAAAAATATTTCTTTTTCTGACCAGTACCACCAACAAAGAGTGAATGAATGCATCTGACCCCATCACTGGTAGAAACATGCAAAAGACAAATCCATTTTAAGTAAACTTGGACAATTCAGTTGTTCACTACACAGCATTGCTGGTGCAATTTAAGGGAATAGAGATTTTTAGAACATACCAATTACAAAACTTACTTTAAGTCTTATTCCATTCCAAGTTCTGTGAAATTAATTAAATACTGACACCACACCCTGCACCCTGATGTGGCATTCACTTATGGGAAGGCCAAATGAATCTCTGACTACAAATTACTTCATCTGAGATATGTATTAAGGATATGGCAGAAAAAATACAGATATTATTAGTTTATTGCTTTATTTATAAGAAAACACAGCCTAAGTTCTATTACAGCCTTATTTTCAATGTGCTTACTCTTATTTCAGTGCTAACTGTAGGAAGAAGCAGCTAAGAAAGACAAGGGCAGCAACCTACAGAGGCTGCATTTGTATAGGAAGAGTTATTTACTTTCTTATTTCAGTCTTCTGTTTCCACAGTTTCAGGAGAAGACCATTATGAAAGTTCATTCCTACCACATGCTGAGATGGTCTTAATACTTGAACTTGGAATTCAAGTAGGAAGTACTGCTCATATATCTAAATCCATACAAAGCAGACTTCTTCCCCTTCCTTTCAGTTATAAATAACTTATTGGTAACTGTCCACCTGGTTCACAGGGCTTAGTATGTGCCTTTTCAGTACACAGTATTTGCCTCACTATAACAAAAGGGCTGTGGCAGGCATACAGCCAGGACCTTCTTCCCACCACCCAAAAGCAAGCTGGTACACTGTACAAGCCTGAAGACACCCAAAACAACCCCTCCTCAGGGTGCAGCCCAGTGTGGGACCACATTCTGAAACATCAGTTTGAACACATGCTACATACTGTTTCACTATTTGCAACCTTGAGAGTGGAATTTTAACCCTGTGGTTTCTCTCTTGGTCTGAAGCATATCCCACTTCTCCATTTCTTGAAGGCTATTAAAATATCAATTTTCACCTCTTCAGGCAAGAAAACGTATTTCTTGTAATGGCTCCTACCTCAGAGTCTGTTCTCAGAACCTTATCTTTCCCATCCGCCCAGTACTTTACCCGATTTATCAGCAATACTGAACCAAGTCAAATACATTTCAGCAGAACTGTATCAGTCGTGAAAAATACTAATGTCAAGGACTGCAGTATTTCTGATGGGGCAATCCAAACTTTCCCTTCCTGGGCCTCCGGAGTAGAAATCCATGGTAAAATATTCAGCCTTATTCAAGTTCCCTGTCTGATTCAGTTTCATACTCAGGGAAACAACTTCTGTAGTCTATCCAAGTCACAGATTTATTTCCCAGATTAGTTTTGAGGAGATTTATTTGTTGTAGTTCCTGAAACCGTGCTTTCTAGGTTTGCTAAGAGAAATGCAAAAGTTCTTCACAGTCAAGCCAGCAGCCATGCTAGCTGTTCAGGAGAACACCACAGAAGTAGCATTGTGAATATAGCTGCTTTATATCACCGTTTCAGGTCTTCTTCAGCCTTTGGATGTGTTTTCAAGGGGGTGTTTATTATCAGAGGATTCTACATATAGCACTTGGAAGTGTGTCATCAACTGCTCTGACTTTCCCTTTCAACTGAGATGATGTTTTCCAGAGTTCATAGTCTCTGCCAGTGAGGTGATGAAATTCAAGGTTACATATGTCACATGCCCTGCTGTGTGTTTCCAGAGTTCTGTTTCCCTGAACACAGAAGGAATCAAAGTACTAGGAGAGCTTCTTCTCTTACAGTTGCAAGTTTCTTTCCAGCCACCCCAAGCTGCCACTCCAGGGAACACTATGAACAACATTCACATCATTCTGTTTTTCTGCTGCCTCTCTGCCATTGGCAAACAGCTGAAATTAAGCCAACTCACTGTCTGTGTGCTATCAGCAATGCCTGTTAGCAAATCCTTAGAAAGCATATGGAACACTGAAACCCACACTTCTATTCGCTAGGTTTCAGCCAAGCTAAAATACTGTATTTCACTGTTCTTTAATGAAGATTAAAGGAAGATACTTATTACACTCACCATCCTCTACAGGAGTAATTTGTACCAGTCATCACATAGCTGTTTGGACAAATATGCTGTAGTATTGCCTGTTTTCATAAAAAAGCGCAAGAAAATAATTCAGAAGAAAATTTTTTAAAAAGAAATTCTGAAATGCAAATGAGAGTTGAGATAGTGTTTGGGATGGGGAGGGAAGAAGAAAGATATTTGCCACTTTGGTAATTTCATGGGTTCCTATGAAAATATCCTGTATTTGCAATTCCAAACAGAGCTTGGAATCGCATCACATATGCAATAGAGGAGCTACAGTTATAGCAAAGATGTCACAAGTTAAAAGTAGGAACTATCCAAAATCCTTCGTTCAGAACCATTAGTTATTCATCAAGCCAGTCTAGAAGACTATAACTAAAAATGCACTTGGTAAGTGATATCTTCTTGTTTGAAAAGTTATTAGTTTCTTTAGTTTCAGTCCAAAGAAACAAACCTATGGAACTGAACTCTACAGGACTTCCTTTGTTGCAGGAAAATAATGATTCTAAAAGCCAGAACTTACTTCAAAAGTTTGAGGGATACCACAGTCATGGTCAAAGTTTTTCAACTAATGCTTTCTTCAGTGACAAAGATGGTCTAAAAGGAAGTGAAGACAAAAATCAGAAGGCATCAGAGAAATCATGGTATGTTTTACAGCTGTGTGGAGCATGTTAAATAGTTCCTTCCAATGACAGTGCCACTGATGCAGCTCACACTGCTCAGTCTCCTGTCTCCCCTGTCTGTGTCCATTCCTTATTTGTGGCTGCACAGCCACGTGTGTGGCCATTCCTACTGGAATAAGGAACTGATCCTCAACCAAAAGTAACCCAAGAAAAAAGGATTAATGTTTCCTAATCCAGTTCATTGCACAGAACCACAAGCAGCTGTGCAGGCACAGAGGGATGGTTACAGGAGCAGGAACAAGAGAGAGAGCAGCCTGGAGCACAACATAAGAGATCCTTCTGCTGACACAGCTTCAGTAAGAAATGTACAAATGGTACCTATAAGCCCATCCAGGCCTGGAGAACTCCTTGTTTCACAGAGCACAGTGGATACATTTTTATTCATTTCAATGAAGAAGTGTAAACATTCACTCTAAATAATCAGGAAGCTGACTTAATTTATTGTGTGTGAATAAAAATGCAACATAAACAGTATTTAACTGCAAATTCTGCTCATTCTGCATCTGGTTCATTGAACTAAGTGCAACCCATCTGTTACCATATAGGACAGAAAAGCTGTTAAATAGGAAAAAAAAACCCTTCTTATTTAATAGAACTCTAACGTTATTTGCTTAGACAACTAATGAAGTGGAGTACATAGGCAATTAAATACCATAGAAGACTTTGCAGTAAAATTGAATGACAGTTTATAAATGTTTGTAAGTGGGAGAATTAGAAATAAAAAATAGGGTTATTAAGTCTGATGTTGAAACTAATTACTTCAGAATAAGATACATGCATAAATTAAAAAATAAATTAAAACAGTCTAATAAATTATTTCAAAGAGCTGGAAATTGCATGGGAGACTGCAAAATATTCTGTACTGGACACTCAGAAAGACTGTTCCACTAAGGAATAAAAGTTGAGACAATTAGAACAGATTTCCTTCACTTAGAGAAAGTACATTACAGGTCTGATTTCCCCTCTCAGTTTCTTCTCTCTCCACCACGCAGAATCCACACAATGAATCCCTCACTGCTTTAAGACATTCATCCTACCAGAACACCTCATAGCAAATGATAAATTGCTACCACATGGTATTTTTCGGTATCAGGCTCCACCATGATGATGAAAGTTGCATTTTCATGGGACAAAAGGGATTTCTCCAAATGATACATTAACATCTACTTTTTAACTCCTAATAACTTACAGTAATTGTCTCAAAAAACTGAAGGTATCTCAGCAATAGCTGGTTGACATAATTCCCAGAAAAAGATGAGACAGTTTCTGAGGTTGGGCATTCAAAAGAGAGCAGGAAAATCTAAGCAAATGTGGAGAAATAAACAAAAAGTAAGACTGGTAGGAAAGCCATATATTAATATTATATTGTAATTGGCAAACCTACAATAATAATCTGTAAAATCCGAATGTATGATTTTGGGAGTTTGTGTGTTTGGGGAGGGCAGTGGAAGATCACCAATTAGTCTGCGTGATAATCTTGGCCTAGAGCATCCATGAACTCAAGTTCTGATATGATTGTCACGCACTTCAGCAAAATAAAGTAATTATTGTTTTTAATTAGGCAAGCAATTTTTAACTCTGTATTGTTTTTAGATAATAAACTATACTTAATAAAGAAAAAACACATCAATTGTGAAATCACAACACTTTACATATAAAACATATTTATGAACACATATTCCTGCAGTAATATGTATTTAAATACTTTTGATGTCCAAAGTATGCAGTTAAATAATTTTGGTGTCCATTGTGGGATTGTTCTAACCTATTTATTTTATTGTCAGGTCAGCAAGAGTAAAAGCAAAGACCACAAAGTAAGATCTTCTTCCTAGTGTTCTGTAGGCAAGCCAGCACTTAATGTTCTACTTATAATACATTTACTTTCTCTGCAATTTTCAAGAGACCTGATATGGTTCATAATGTACATTCTTGGCAGAACAAGAATTTACGCAGAATGTGACTGAAACCCTAGAGTTGTCAGGTGATCTGGATTTACCACAGGTATCAAACAAACCTGTTCAAACTCTCAGGAGCAAACACCATGTGAATCACCACTGCTTCTCTATGCAGCATCTCCAGCTACAAACTACCACAGGAAGTCTCAAAGTACTCTTTTTTCTCGTGGCATAACACAAGTTAGCCACTGCTCCACCTCCACACACTCCAAGAGGTCTTTCAAACATGATGGTCTCTCTCATTATTTTCTAGATGTTGCTTTGCTCCAACCATGAAGTCATTCTGCACAAACTGATGTAAACATGAAGTATAGCAGTTCTTATTGCACTGAAAAAAAGAAGCTGGGAAACAGCAAAAACAGCACTCTGAGAATATGAGGAACAGCAACTCACCTTGGAGGCTTCCTTGGGAGATATTTTAATCCTTTTAGTAGTAACTATTCTGGCCAATTTGGGTTTGGAGTATTGAATAAAACTAACAGAAATTATAAGATACTGGTCAAAGGATGGCAAGGTACACAGGCTACCTTAAAGCAGGTCTATTATATACATAGGAAGTCTCCACATAGATGGTGATTTAAAAAACACTGATTTCTATTTCTGTGGACTTCTCCATCTGACAGTGAATACTGTAATTGCAAATTTCATAGTATTTCTAACCAAGCACTCTGTACTTCTTGGTAATTCATGTATTTGAATTTATAAAATTGAATCTTTTTACTGATCTGGTTTAAGTGCAATTTTTCTCTTACTAATATGCCAGCATAGCAATTTACCTAGTGCATACTCATGCCTTCTTGAAAAATATTTTTTTTAAAAAAAAAGTTCATAGATGTAGAAGGCACCTTCTATAAACAGGCCTGAAGGAAGCCTCCAGCTCAGGACTGCCCTCTTTACCTTGCTATGGCTGTAGAACAGCCCCTCTTCACCAGAAAGTGCCCAGGGCCACTCCTTGAGTCTTTTTAAAGAAAGAGGGTGGGTTGGTAAACAAGTTGGTAAACAACATATAGAGATAAGGCATTAAGATTTTCTAAAAACATATTGCTGAGGAAAAACAACAACCACAGAACATATAAATTACTATGGATATATTATTGCACATAATAAACCTGGTGTTTCATGATATTTTTTCAGTACTACCCTAAAAAGTTCTCCCTCTCTTCAAATCCTTGCGGAAAGAACAAAGCAACTAAATTCTGAAACTGATTGTACTCACAGACTTACCACTACCTTAAAGTTACACTGTCATCACAAGGATCAAAAATACTGCCTACTCATCTAAACTACTGGCTCCAAAAAGCACACTGAAGCACTGCACCTTTGAAAAGAACCACACATGCATGCTAATTCTATATATCCACAAGACTTTCATCTAATTCACAGTGCTGAAACTATTTCCTGGCAAGTCACATCCCATCATTTTCTCTTAACTGCATGATAGTCCAAAAACATTTGAGGGCAAAATAAAATCAATATCAGACTAAATCATTCATAAACAGTGTACTCAGAGGAATTAATTTAGGTCCTCACAGACATAATCAGATATCTGCACATGTTATACCCAAATATCCAAATGTTTCAATTTCCTTAAATAATATGGAGATATTTCTCAGTCTAAGGAAACTGAAAGAAGGACAATAATAACCCCCTCCAAATTCTGTTTCAATTATTTATTCCATAACCACAGTGTTCATGGTACTGCACAAACAAAATAAAATAAGCACAATCACTTTCCAATGTTGTCAAGCCGCTTGCAATACTACTTTAGGTAAAGAATAATTAACCTCAAACAAGGTGGGCAAGGAACAGAGATTAGCTACATGAATTCACAGAACTATAGAACAGCTTATCCACATTGCTCACTGTTACTACAGTAAAGGAAATGAAGATTAGATTGCACTGAATCCAACTCCTTCTCCCTAAAAAAGTCACTCAAAGCATGATGTTCTCTAATGAAATAATACATTTATTTCATATGTTTCTCAAAGAAAAATATACTGGAAAGCAAAAAGCACAGGTGGAGTAAATTTGTATATTAAATACAGTTAATGGAAGAAAAATCTGGTACACTCACTTGGTACAATTTGTCTTTTTCTTCAGTCCAATCCCACCTGACAAATGTTCCCTAGTTAAGCTCCCTGCAGAAGTTTATTTATTTGCATTATGCCAACTGACACCTCTCTACATTTTGTTACCTTGCTACAACAGATAAATTCACAAGAATTCTAGTAACTGGTTAAGTGGATTAATGCAATCATCCCTTTCTAGGAGTTCATCTGACAACATAATTTTCAGAAATGAGGTCATTTAGTGAGAACAACGATGCAAGAAAACTCTGAAAACTGATGTTACCATCACAAAGGGGCAAAACTACCCTGCTATTAGCTATAGAGGGAACTAGAGCATAACACTGAATCACCACCACTGACTCTGCCAGAAACAGCAGATGCTGTGTGCACTCCACTGCATTTCTGATGAGCTGTCACAGGGAACTGAGAGCACCAAAACTCACCTTTCTCTAGCAACTGCATGGAGGTCTTTTGGGCTACAGGAGACCTGAACTATGGGTGTGGTAGGAGAAGGTGACTGCAAAAGTGAAAGGGAAGAACCAGAGCCAGTGAACAAGCATGTTGGTAAGGTGATGGTTTATACATGGTTGTTCCCTCCATTTTTTTCCCTGTGTGGCTGGTTTACTACTACTGCAGTGCCATGGTTTAGTTGAGGTGTTAGGGCATGGGCTGGACTCCGTGATCTTGAGGGTCTCTTCCAACCTAGTGATTTTGTGATACTTGTCAGACACTAAAGGGAGACTACTCTTCCAAAGTAACTGTTGTGGAAGTCATCCTATGGCCTGGATTTTCATGTAAATTAGTTTTAGATAATGTTTCTAGAAGCCATAACCCAAAGAAGAGTAGATAGCTGTCATCACAGCTCTGGTGTTACTACTCCATATCATTCAAAAGTTCATTGCTGTCTGGGCAAAATTTTGAGAAGCTCCATCTATCTTAGAGATTCTATTGAATTTACAATATGTGAATGGAGATATACTTTATTTGTGACGACCTCTGTTATTAAGTTGAACCATAAAATATTCTACTCCAGTTTGTTGCTTAATATTCCAAAACAGATGTTGGGGGGTTGCTTACATATATTCATAACCACCACACATATACTTAGAAGTCCATGTAGTCTAGGACAGAATCTTTACAGTCACAGTAAAGAAAGGACAGATATGGCAATTGTCTGTGTATGTTATTCCAGTAGCACCTCTCCACACAGGCTCAACACCAGCCATTAAACTATCCATTTTTTAGACTGTCACAACCTTCCCACCCTCATTTCTATAGGGGTTCAGTTCCTGGTCAAGTGAGAAAGAGGGATATTCATGTATGTAACTGCTGTAGATCATATATTAGCATAAAGAGACCTGCAATAATCATCTTGCAACCACAATGCTTTATTTGAAAGGATTTCTTCTCCAGTTGTATGTAGAACAAGATGTCCCGAACTCATCCTGTGGTCAAGTCACTTTTCCCATCAGTATTGTAAATCCATTCAGAAATCTCTCATTCTACACATATGCAGGAACTCGTGAAGACAAGGACAACATTCAGTGCATTTCTAAATGATCTTTTCCTTGGAGTATGTCCACCCAGATAAATAAGAATTTCAAGATAAGGCAAGATAACACTGTGCTCTTGGATGATTTTCAGCAATGACTAAGCTTAGGAGTCCCAGAAGCCACCTTTATAATTCTCAATGGAGTCTCAGTGGCAGATCACTTACACAAATGCTTTTCCCACCAGAAAGGAGGACACATTTGTCTTTTTCAGAAAGCTCAACTGTTTGATTCCAAGAGCCCTGTCAGCTGACTTACCAATACTAAATCTCTCAGCTATTAAACCAGTGGGATGAAGTTCTCCCCAAGTGGAGAACAAACAAAAGGATGAAGAACTGAGAAGCCTGAGGATGAGAATTGTATCATGATACTGAAGGATCGAGGGCAGTGTGCTAAATGGCAAAGGTATTGTGAAGTTGGACACTTTCAGACACGTGAAAATTTACAGACACAGAAATGTGCCTCCAAATACTTTTTACTACACTATACTTTTTAATAATTTCAGCAACATATAAAATTATTTTTAATATCTTAGTATGGAAAAAACTAATGTGAATGCATGAAGTTCTGTTTTCAAGTCACAAATATGCATTGAAATGGTATTGCTAGCTTTCTACACTTTTGGCTATATGGCCTTAATAGATCCCTAACTAAAACATGCTAAGTATATTAATTTATTAACACAATGCTCTCAGACACATGATGTGATTTTTTGGGGGGCTGTCCTGTGCAGGGCCAAGTATTGGACTTCAATAATCCTTGTGGGTTCCTCTCATCTAAGGATATTCTGTGATTCTATGATTATTATGAAAATTGAAACTCATTTCGATTTAATCTGTGTGTACAAAGCTAGAAACAGCTACCCTGTCATTCATCTTGTCAAGTACACTTTTACAAGGTCAGGAACCTTGGTCAGACCATTTATACATGCACACAGTAGCCAACACACTGAGCTTCGGGATCAAAACTTCATTGCATTAAAACTTTATAAAGTGACAGTTTTCATCCACATCTGGAGAATCAAAGTTGCATTTTAGTAACACCACTTAGACAGAAGATTACCCCATGCATGAACAGTCTTCATCACAACATGGGGCAAAAGAGTAAAAATGCATGCTGCCATTCATACAAAACATCACTGCACTTTTCATAAAATACCAATATGGCTACTTATGTCTCTGTGGAGTTGTTTTTTTTTGTACCAATTTTTATCAGAAGTCAGTGGACTGGTGTTTAGAAGAATTGTGTGGACAGGGGCAGAGTCAAATGAAATCATTTGCAGCCATGGAGATCTGCTTACAGGAGAGGGGCAGGCAGGCACCATGTGTTTTTCTGTCTGAGCATGTAAGTACATCATAGATGTCAATGAAAACAAACTTAGTTTTTGTATAGGCATAATGTCTATTTTTACTGCCGATGTTTTAATGCCATTAGGTAACACAAACCAGAACTCAAAACATTTTCCATGGTGCGTAATCCAAATTCAAATCCAAGACCCACTGTGTACTGAGTCTGCACAGTGTCTACAGGAACTTTTACAGAATGTGTTTTGTCTTTCTAGCATAAACACCATCACCTTGTTTCAATATATACAACTTTCACATGCCACGATCCCTTGTCTTACCGCCTCCATCTGAAAATTCCAAAGGCCTCACAATAGATTTGCTTTGATTTTAATAGGAAGAATATAAAGAAAAAAGTTTGAAAGCTTCTAAAATTATGTTGAGTATTAACATACTTAAAGCAGAGGGTAGGCTTGAAGAAAGTCCTTTCACACCTTAGGCCAAACTTCAGAAAACTTCTATTCCTTTCACAGGTAAGTTGCTGGAATGATGTGTTAAGCACCAGCATAAAAATCAGCAGAAACTACATGTGCTGTCAGAACTGAAGTGGTGTGAGATCCTCACTTCCCCAAAACTAACATAATTTAGCCAAATTAATAGAGTTAACCTAGATCCTGCATCAGATTGATAATGCTCTACCATCCAAATGGTATCACAAATCTCAACAGATAGTTTAAAATGGAAGGATTATGTTCTGCTGCTTCTGATACCTTAAATTTTAAACTTATTTTATGGGACTAGTTTTGTCCAGCTGTCAGTAGCATTATATGTAGGGTCACGCTTCAAACACATTTCTAGATTTAAACATGCAAAGTTGGCAGAAAGGAACAATCTCACATTTCCTAAACTTGTTTTACCACAGTTAGGGACCTGCACCGACTTCAGGCTCTCCACTGAAGCGTGATTTCCCCAGCTTCCCAAAACGCACTGAAGAACCGGGGCTGCAGTGCAGCTGTGTGCTTCGGGTAGTAAAAGCTGCGCGGGTGACACCTGCACGGACAGCAGCACCTCCAGGTACGGTCAGTGCTTCTCAGAAACCAAGGAGGAGCGATTCACCCACGGACGCCTCCCAACTTTTACAGTAGCAGCAGATGCCACCTCTCAGTACCAGCAAGCAAGGAGCCCAAGAGCCCTCAGGAGCCTTTCCCCTGTGCCCGACACCCACCGGTGCCACATCCACCCCGCGCTCCCCGGCTGTCAGCCCAGCGCCGGGGCGAGGCCACCGGGGCCGCCGGGGAGCGCCAGCGCCGTTATTCCGACTTTAAAAGGCAGCAGAGAACTGCTCTGCTCCGCTCCCGCCAGGAATAACTCCTCGGAGCGAGGCGGGGATCAGCGCCCCTCCGGCCGCACAAGCCTCTCTGGACCTGGCATTTAGGAGCCCCCCCGCCACGTCCAAGCCAGCCGAGAGGCCGCGACAGCGGCGCCTCCTCCGGCCCCTCGCCCACCCGGTCCCGGGGAAGGGGAGGCGGCAGAGGGGAGCCACTTACTCGGCCCGGGCACGGCTCCCTGCGGCGGCTGCGGAGCGGCGCTGACAGCGACGGAGCTGTCCCGGCACACAGAGCCGGGGCGCTCCTCCCCTCAGGGAGCCCCCTTGCCCGGCCTTCCACACGTGCGGGCAAACCCCACCCTGCCGACCCCCTGCCCGCCCTTCCTGCTGCGGCTTTGGGAGCCGGGGCAGCCCGCTCCCGCTGAGCGGCTTGGGCTCTCCCCTGAAGGGTCGGACCGTGCTCCCCGCCGTGTACCCCGGGGAGGGGAGGCCGGCCAGCCGCGGCACCGCGGTGTCAGCGCCTGTGCGGGTACCCCCGCGGCCCCCGCCCTCACAGACCCATGGCACCTCCGCGGGAGCGACCACTGGAGTCCCGCCACGCTCTCCCTCCCCCTTGTCATTGCCAGCAACCACGGGCTTCTCTAACCTTGCTTTGCCGCGAGTGCTTTGGTGTTCTGCACGCCGATAGTCCTGGCAGGGGGATCGTGAATGATCCGCCCTCAGGATCAGTTTTCCCCGCACCTTCACACGGGGGAGCCTGCGGGCGGGGGTGCCTGGCCTGGCTTTTTGTGCTGGAGGCGGGGGAGCGGCTGCTCCCGGGCCGGCCGCCTCCCAAACGCCCCTTGCCTCTTGCTGGATCTATTTCCCGAGGCACCTTTCAGAAGCATGTGTGATGGTATTTTGTTAGGAAGCTCCGGGCAGTGTGGTGGGAACCAAAGTAGAAAAGCCATCCCTTTTGTCTTAGCAGGTGTTTATTCCTGTGTTTATTTTGGGAGACATCATAGGCATCATTTGTCTGAGAGAAGCAGAAAATGCCGCAGGATGGGTACAAGTGCAATGCAGCTTCTTTTCATTCTAGCCTTGTCAAGCACTGACTTTTCCTACAAACCTTGTCATATTTGTTTGAGATACCTGGAACTTGGCAGCTCTATCTGTCCAAGAGTTTTAGTTCCTCCTGCTTCAGCCTAAATAATTCAACTAATTTCTCTCAGCCAGATATCTTCAAAAACTCTATTTTAAGGCTAAGAATAGCATTAGGCTAAGATTAACATTGAGAATAACCAGAATAAATCTTACAGTCATCATTTTTCTCTCTGTATATATTCTACTTACATACGTCCTTTCCTTTTGACACTATAATCTGAATAACCCAGCTGGTTCAGGGAGGTGATTATCCCACTCTGCTCTGTGCTGCTGCAGCCTCACATAGAATATTGTGTGCAGTTTCTGGCACCAGAATATAAGAATATAAAGCTATTAGAGAGTGTCTAGAGGAGGCCTACAAAGATGGTGAAGGGTCAAGAGGGGAAGACCTATGAAGAGAGGCTGAGGTCACTTGATCTGTTCAGCTTGGAGGAGACCGAGGGGAGATGTCATAGCAATCATCAACAACCTTCTGAGGGGTAGCGGAGGGGCAGGTACTGACCAATCCTCTCTGGCGACCCAACAGGACCTGATGGAATGGCCTGAAGTGGTGTCAAGGGAGGTTTAGGTTAGATATTCGGAAAAAAAATTCACCCAGAGGGTGGTTGGGCATGGACTGGAATGGGCTCCCCAGAGAAGTGGTCACAGCACCAAGATGTCCGAGTTCAAGATGCATTTGGGCAATGCTCTCAGGGTGTGTGCGTGTACATATATATAAATATGTACATTATCTATGCATATACTACACACATGAATCGCTACCTTTAGGAACTTCCTTTCAAAAGTAGCTTAAATTCCATCTTTAATCCAGCTAGGTTTTGCCTTTTTCCTTCAACAGGGAAACTTTCAGTCAATCTGAAAGAAGTCTGACATCTATAACTCTGATTGAGTTCTCATTCTGTGATTCTCTTTCTTCTTGCAGAAATATAGTGGGCCAATCAGACGAGATAAGAAGAGCAGAAACATATTTGTGGGTGACTGTTTAGTGACTTAGCACTTCATAAGTGAATTTATGGCTATAAATTAAATTCTTCTCTGTTAGTTTGCAGAAAAATGATCATGGACCATTCTGTTAAACAGACATGTTCCCTTGTGGTTGGACTCCTTTTCCATTTAAATTCTCATTAGAACTTTCCATCTATCATTTTCTGAACATTTCAGATACAGTGTCATCAGCCTACTAAGAAATAGCTACATCAGTGAGGTAAGCAATACAGTGAACATCTTATTCAGAATACACATCAGTTATTCAGAGAAATCATGTGACTAAGGGGTGGCCTATTTGACCAAAATGTTGACAATCAAAAAGTTATTTGTCTTTGCCTTTGCCATGTGTGCAGAACAGCAGTTCTGACTAAATATTCCAATCCATATCAGGAAATTATGTATGTGATACATAAAATCTTCTGAATACTACTGGAGGGTTCCAGTAACTGGATTTGTGAATACAAATGTTTCACTAAATGCTCTATATATTACATCACATGTGAGAGTCAGATGTGAAAATAATTAAGCACAACAGAATAAATTAGTCTCACCAAATCTGTGATACAATTTTTTTTTTAATTTCCAAATACCCAGCATATTCTTGCTTTACTGTATGTGCTTTTATTGCATGAATATAAAATGACCATTCTCCACCACATTCTTTAGCTGATAAATGCAAGAAAATTTTTGTCATGTGTACAAAACAAAATGAAAAAATTACTCATCTGCTTTCTTTCCCTCACTCTTCATCTTCTACCTGAGTGAAGCAATTGAAACTTAAGACTGTTCTCATTTTGAAAATTCTAGTATTATCCTCTGTTAATATGTTCCTTTCACCTTCCTGTTTTTCACTGTTTTTCTATGTAATTGTTTCTGTTCTGAGTATTTATTGTCTTGTGGGTCCTATTGACAGGATGAAATATGGAAGGGATGGTACTAATATACTTAATGAACATAGAGTAAAGTTAATCTCTTGATGTTTAAACATGTACTTGTGAGCTGTGCTAAGCTCTAGCCTCATGACAAAGACATGATATTATTATTATTATTATTATTATTATTATTATTATTATTATTATTATTATTATTATTATTATTATTATTATTATTATTATTATTATTATTATTATTCAGTGGTTCTTTGAGGAATGTAAATGCTGTAAAAATGAAGGCAAATGGGTTAATGCTGATATGGCCATGACAGAATTATGTAGCAAAGCAGAAGGTTTGTGTTTTGGCTGCCTGGACTACATTAACCATTAGATAACTAATGACTTTTATTATGCAGGATAGATTGTCCTTTAAACTTTTAAAATAGAAATACAGAGGGGAAAAATGTTTGCAAAGGAAGAAAAAGCCAAGAAGTATTTTTAATCTGAGTTAAAAAAACCTGTATTTTATTAGACTGAAAAACAACAAAAGGGCATTTAAATAAATAATGGAAAAGTAGTGTATCTCTGTAAGTAATTAATTACTTATTTGCAGGGGAAAAAAGTATGAAGATCTTAAAGAATATTTACATTAACATTGGATGACAATTTTTAACAGTTGGGGATTTATTTTCTTTAGAGAACTTGGCTGTGTAGAGTCAAAAATGAATTACTGCTTTTGCCTGGTAGGAAAAAAGTTCTAGCAGGACTTGATCCTCAGCTTCCTAAAGCGGGCTTGCCATTTGAGACTTTCGGGGGGTGTACCAAGGGGAGTGTAAGGGGGAGTGGCAGGAGAGCTGCAATCACCTCCTCTTTTCCAGTGATCAACACTGAGGTAACTAACAACTACCTCCAGCAACCTATGGCAAGTCTCAGGTACTGAGCAACTCACAAGCCAAAAAACTTGCCCATCTGCAAAAAAAACATACTTTTTGTTTCAGTTTTCGGCAGGTTGCTTACATGTTAACAGGGTCTGTTAGCATAGTCTCTTCTGGGATCAGAATTTGCTTAAGTACTTAGGGTTTGATTAGCTGTAATGAATCACATGAGTGGCCTCAGTAAGATAGTGTTAGGTGACCTGCTGAAGCTGAACCAGCTGCATGAGTTTTGGCCCATTTAGAAAAAGAAATGTGCCTTATGGGATTGTGAGAGTTGGCTTCTTTTCATCTCTTCTACTTTTCCACATGACCTGTGCATCAAATTGACACCTTAATTTGTCTGAGAGAAGTTAAGGAGGTAATCTCTTAAATTAAGTTGGGGTAGTGATTTTGGTGTTCGACTTTTTCTAAGGCATGAAACAGCTGCAAGTTTTTCAATCCAATCTATGTAGAGTTGCTAGATAAATTCAGAAATTGTATGCACTTTTATGTGTTTGTGCATCACATGCATTACTCAGTGGGGTTTTGCACAAAATTAGCACCTGCTGATGCAGGCTAACATCATGGTATGGGGAGCAGCAGAAAGAGAACTACAAAGTGTTGCAGCAGAATTGAAATACTAAGGCTTAGACTGGAACTAAGTATGGTCCTGTAAAAGTGGTGCTGTTGTGCACTGTTACTGGCATCACTTCTGCAAGCTCAGAATAGCTTCTGAACTATAAACTTCTCTTCTTTCCAAAAATCAACAGAACCCATAGACTGTAAGACTTAATGTCCTCAGACACTCAGCTGTCTTGAAGAGCCCAAACTTTAAGTTTAGAGGGAAGAAAGTTCCTTGCCTGTGATTTATAAGGAAAGCTTAAATAACCAGATACAAATGCTGTCTCATTGAGCTTCTGGGTTTCCTGTAAAAAAAGTTTGCTCTTGAGAACAAACATCTGTTTAAAGGTTTTGATTCCAGATTTTGGTAACTGTTTATATAGTGCTTTGTGTCTCTGCTATTATATTTTTCCTGACATGTAAACTCTGTTCTCCGAAATTCTGGAGGCACTTTAACACTCCCATGCCAATTGTGCACTGTAGATACATCATGAGAAACATGAGCTGCTCTACAAGTTTCCATCAGATAGTTAATGCCAAAAGCAATTCTACATTAATGGCACTGCTCTTTAATTAATTTGAAGTCTATTACTTTGATGTTCATCATAGTTTTAGTTTCAGTTCAGCAGTTTTACACTGTATCCTTGAGCTTCTGCTTATCACAACCTCCAGCTCTACCAAATCAGTTTGTGGTTCAGCATGTCTCTGCCACTCAGAAAACTTACCAAAATTTTTTAAAAAATAATTTCTGAGAATGGAGTAATACTTTTAATCAGCTTTCCCAGGAAGATTTCACTGACCTTTTGGTTGCTGTGTAGTCCCTCACAGCTATTCTTCCCCTTCTCTGTGGTTGAAGATGGAAGAGAAGAACTTCCCACAGGAAAAGGGTGGGAGAGAGCAGCCAGATGTGAAAGACTTAAACAGCCCTTCTGCCCTTTGAAAAGAAGGAGTATAAATATATACTGACACATTTTTAAATTCAGCTCTGCCTAGCATGGTGGGAAGGAAGTTCTCTGAATCATGCAGTCCTAGTTATACCACTGGGGAAACCATAATATCAGCACACTCTGCTCCATCTCTGCATAACAACAGCAGTCATTAATTACTGAAATATTCCCTGAGGAAAATAATGTTTACAACTGGGGCTTGTAATTGACTACAGAGATGCCACAGATTCTATGACTAGGTACATTGCATATGTCTTTGCTCATCAGTGTTTTGATGTGTATACTTTATAAGTATACATTATGCATATATGTACTCTGAAGCTGATTAAAATGACGTTTGTAGCTTTTTGATGAGATGAAACTAAATTCTTAAGTGGTTAGGAAGAATGCAAAATTTTCGATGTTGCACAGAATTTTTCTTCATGATTTATAATATTTGCTCTTCAAGTTTTTTCTTCAAAGAAAAATATCATCTAAACTTCCTACAACTGCCACTGGATCTTGAATTTGACCTTTTTTGTTCACTTTTGCTTCCAAACAATACAATAGAAGGCACCAACAAAATGATTGTGTTGTTCCACTCCTGCAGTTACTATTCATCAGTAAGAGATGACATGATCATTGAAAATGCATCCTGCAAAATTCTTTGAACCCACCAGAGGATTCTAGGGTATTAAATCTGGAGTATTATTCATATGATGGATTTGTATCTACCACCTTACTATACACTGCTATTCATTTTCTTGAATAAAAAGTATGAGTCATGCAATGTTGTTACTTCCTTCTTTTGCTACCTGAAATGTGCTGAGCTTAACTGAGCAACAAGTGATAGAAGACTATTTTTCTTATGAAATCAGTAATTATACTTTTCCCATCTAGCCACCCACATATGTACCTGAGTCCTGCCTGTAGCCACTTACTCAGGAGGAGTAAACAATCTACCATGTAGAGCAGAGAATCACAACTTTAGACTTGAATGAGTATTTGTGTAATACATTTGAATATATCCAAGTTTGCATTATAATTTATTATTCTTTGGCTAATCTTTACATGTTAAGATGTTGGTGCACAAGACACCATATAGTAAGCTTACTAAATACATGGAAACTGCAAAGAAAAATCTTGTCAAAGACCTGCCAGCTGTCACAAGACAATTGCCCTCATCAAATCTTGCTTCAAGATGTATGTAATACTGAAATCTGCATGGAAACCTTCAAAAAAGAGGGTTTTTATTACAGCAAATATAAGACTAGTAGGAGATATAATTGAAGCATATATTTAAAAGGCTAAGTTTTGGGAAGAGGGAGGAATTGTTTAGGTTGGCAAAAGAAGATGTTGGTACAAGAAGATATTGGCACAAGAAGCCCGTGAATACATTTGGCTGAGATATGTGAGTCAATATCTAAATTTCTGTAGTAGTGATATAATTGGAGACGAGAAATAAAGTAACTGGTCTCAAAATGGAGCTGTCTGATTTATGAAGAAGATCATATAAGGGAGTAGATCACAATAGCTTCATGATATCCAGAAGATCCCCTTCAGTCCTTTGTCTTTCTGAAAGGGTGGATGTATTTTAATTACTAAAGTAGTTTTGAAGAACACCGTCTGTTTGCTACATTGCCCAGGAAACATTAGGCCTAAGCACAACTATTTGGAGACAATTTATGTTTTTATTTTTTATGTATGCTTTTTATAAGAATGAGCACTCATGGGTTTGATTTATTTCCCAAGTAAAAAGAGTGCAGGAAAAAGCAGTATGACCCAAAGAAGCAAGAATTCCAACACAGAGCTGAACTCAACTCAGTACAACAACTCTTTAACTGTGAGGATTAACAAGTTGGCTCTAAATGCTCTTTAAGACATAGAAATTAACACTCTGCAAGAACCTGGTGGACACAAACCGTACTGGTCTAAAAGCAGTTCTTTGCAGAGTAATTTGACTGCTCACTGTCAGAAGTAATATAGAACATGACCTATTAATCCTGTTATTGAAGACCTTCCAAGTTTTGTGGTATCCAGTTTGCTTGAAAATAGCAGATTTCTAGAGCTAAAGCTAATGGCAATGGCTATGGTGCAATTTGTAGTCTTGCAGCTATTATGGTTCACATAGTAAATGCGAATGTAAAGGTCAGAAAAGGTGCAGCTCTCTCCCTGTAACTTGTGACTCAGTCTTTTCCTAAGAAATCCTGAATTATGCACAATTTCACAAAACCGGGAATCTGCGTTCAAGATAGATGCTTCAGGCTACAAGCTAGAACAGAATGATTCATCATAACCAGAATCATATAAGCAGTTTTTTGGTCACTGAAGTACAAAAGCTCTGAGTTATCTCTCTAGAAGGCAATTTCAGAGCTGCACTGCCCTGATGTTAGAAGATATTCCTGTTTCATCCTCAGGTGAATCCATAGATGATTTATATTTTTATTCTTTTTTTAGAGCGTCAGTACTGTCCTCTAGTTGGAATAACCTTCCCTCTCCCTTTCCTTCTCAAATATATTTTCAGGAAGTTACCATATTCTCTCTCTGATTTCATGTTGCCAGGCTCAATAAGGAAAAAGCTTTCAGTCTTCTCTTGTGCAGTAGGTACTTCATACCCGTGATCTAGCTAATTGCCTTTTCTTATACCCATTCAAAGTTAGTTCCTATTTCTTGAATATGGATGGAACAAATTGTAGACTCTTTCATATAGGAGCTTACCAGGTCCTCTACACTGGCTACAGGACACAAATTCTTCCTGTATTTCTATATGGCATTCAAACCAGGATTGTACTGGGGGCTTTTTGTGACTGAACTACAGCTTCAAGAAGTTGATTTAATCTTTTTACATGCAATTTTGGATTTGTAGAAAGTTTTTCATATATTTTAAACAGCTGGCTTATGGAAGTATGAAAAATGGAAGGTGATTAAGTCTTTTATTCAAGTTGGAGAACCTTAAGACAAGGGGATAATTCAGACAAGATTGCCTAAAGGGGAAATTGTAAGTCCGTGCTAAAATAACTAAAGAAGAGTCAAACTCCTAATACTGAAACTTCAATATGACAGAACTTCAGGCATTTAATAAGAAAACATTACAGAAAGCCAGAGTAGAGGAAAGTGAAAAAGAAACAGGATTTCATAGCTAAACCATTAAGTTTTAACTCTGGCACCATACAAGTGAAAGGGAAACTAGCCACAGAAAAAAGAAAGAAAG
>VZTB01017968.1:84647-156827 GCA_013397245.1 Thryothorus ludovicianus | reverse complement strand
AAAGAAAGAAAGAAAGAAAGAAAGAAAGAAAGAAAGAAAGAAAAGAAAGAAAGAAAGCGTATTGCTTGCTTTGCTAAAGTAACTAGAAGAGGGATCTTGGATTTCTCCCACACCATCTCGTGTCAGATTCCCTGGTCTCTAGCAGATGTTGTGATGACATTATAGTATGTTTAGGTGAGGCTCTCACTTTCTCTTTAGAGCAGTCCAAAACTTCTGGAAACTTTCTCTCTCGCTCTCTCTCTCTCTCTTTCTCTCTTCACTCTATCCCCTGCCCTTAATCCCATTGCCATATTCATTACCTTGAGAAGTGAGGAAAATTGACTGACTTTAAAAGTCAGACAAGGTGCAGTTCCTGACTATTACACTTTTTATAAACTCCCCAGTTTTGTGGGAAAAATAAGGCATCAGAGCACATTGAAATTTGCCAGAAAATCAAGAATGCTGAAAAATGGAATAGAATAAAAAAAATAAAAAAAATTCAGACTTTCTGTATTGCTAGGCACATTTCCAACACATCAGTCTATTCAGTGTGGACTTTCCCATGCCCAGTATAGAAGCCAGAAGTGTTACTGCACATTAATAGTTAGCCTCTACAAGCTGTGTCAGTCTTCTTGTCCACAGGGACTGATGATCGCATATGGGAGTGGGGGTGGATCTGGCAGTGCAATGTGGGATCCAGCTCCTCTCAGAGAAATCAGAAAGTGGTGAAGGTCATCCAAAAGTGGCTCAGAATATCATTGTCACTTCAGTTTGCATGAGCAGCTTCCCACTGGATTTGATGCTGAACCTTGCCAAGCTTGTTATCAGAATACTTTGACAGGACTGTGTGATTCAGCAGCGTCAGAGAGATGGATTGATGTTAGTCCTCTTTTATGCTACACATAGCATTCAAGCTGTAGAACTACAGGCCTCTAGCTTAGCTAATTTTCCTCCCTTGTCTCTTCAAAGCAGCAGTCTGAGCAGCAGTGTAGTGCAGATGCACTGAATGGTTCCCACCAGCCTGCATTGAGTACCTGTGGAGTTTTCCACATCAGCTCCTGAAGTTCTGAGCCTAAAGTGGGTTCCTGTGAGCTGTGCCATGGATGGATTTGCTGCAAGTTAGCTATTTTTCCTCTCCTTTTCAAAAAGGAGAGAGCATTGGAGTGACAACAGAAGCAAAAGAGTTTTGCTGGCCCCTTCACTCCATCACAGGGATGCAAAGAGAAGTTCACTGTTCCAACTCAAGTCATACAAAGACTAAAGAATGAGGTTCAGACACTGAGCACTTGCTGTAAGAGGAATTTATGTTAAACCTTATAGTAAAAAGGTGACAAAGATTGTATGTATTGCAATGTTGAAGGTGCCAACCCAGAAATTCTCTTTCATTAAATAATTGTACTAACTGGAAACCCGTTCAAAGAGAAGAAGTGCCTTTTATTCAAGGTTTCAATTTTGTAAGATGTTGCATGCTGCCTGGGAAGTTTTCTGGGATGTCCTGTGCAGGATCAGGAATTGGATTTGATGATCCTTTTGGGTCCCTTCCAACTCAGCATATTCTATGATTCTCTGATTCTGTGATTCTCTAATGACTTTAATCCTCCCAATTAAAGCCTCTTGACTTAGGGTGAGTTCAGTGTATTGCAGAATTAGATTCCTAATCAAGAAGCAAAATCCTTCATTAAAAGAGAAAGAGTAGTTCAGGGTGAAGGAGGATGGGGGTTATTCAGAGAAGTGAAGACTTGCAGCTGTCTTAGACAATGTGTCATCCACCAACAATAACAGAAACATATTTTCTACTCTCAAATGCCACTTATGTGGGTTTTATGTGCGCTTTTTTGGTGTTTGGGTGGTTTTTTTTTTTGTTAGTTTTTTGTTTGTTTTGGGCTTTTTTTGTGTGTGTTTTTGTAAAATTAATCTTGAAAGAGGCTTTGGTGTACTTCCTCCCAACAATACTCGGATACATTTGTTATGACTCCTTCTGCTGAATAGGAACTTTCATGTTGTTCTCATTCACACACTCCAAATATGCCTAATTTTAACAAGATGCTTTTAAAAGGTGGCCTCAAACTTTAGTTCTGTCAAAGATTACATTCAAGAGAAGACACAGTGCCAGAAAAAATCTGAAAAATAGCTATATTTTTACCAGTTTTCATTTTAAAAACTAGGAATGTGTACAGATCTGAAAAATCATACAGAGAAAAAGCAGATACTTCATGCTCTACTGCCATGACAATTCCTTTGACTTAAATAGTCTTGTTAAATGCAAATTAAAAATGAAAATAACAACAAAAAAAAAAGCAACAAGAAAATCAAAAGGAAAACCTCAGAGTATTCATCTAGGAAATTATGAGAAAAAATATAATTTTGTATTTCTTTTGATACTAGCTGGTTATATCTGACTACTGCATTTTCCATCCTTTGAGTAATATGACAGCTCTAAATTCTCGGGGAAAATATCCATATAGGTACTAGGCTCCAACAAATACCTAACATTGAAATCTGTTGAAAAATTTGTTAGTAGAAATCTTGATTCAATTCAATGTTGTGAAATCATCTTCTGGAATGGAATCCTGGACCAGGTCAGCTTGATGAGAGTTTCATAGCAGGAGGACATACTGCCATTGTCTTTATGGTATTTAAAACATCTGCTCCAAGAGCAACAGATAGCAAGGTGATGCAAAACCTTGGTGTGCTTTTAAGAGGAGAACTATGGGTGAAATAATGAGAAGCACTGTCTGACTGTTCTACACCCTGGAGTAGAAAAGCTGTCTCCTTGCTTAGTTTTGCTCTAACCTGTGGAACAATGCGGTTTGGTAGGTTGACTTTTGCACAGTAATTTTTGGAGCAAGGCTTGGCCCTGGGCAGTATGATTCACAAATATCTATGTGGACATTTTATTGCTGGCAATTCTACTTAAGCCTGTCTTTTCCTGAAGACTTTCAATGCTCGTGCCTTTGCTGCCTATTAGTTGTTGCAACTTGGCTCCTCTATTCACCTGGTGAAGAGGGAGCCATCACACTTATTAAATACAGAGGGTTATTGGGTAAAAAACAGTTAATCCTGAAATTTGTTTCTAGTTAATAATGCAAAAAACATATGGGAAATGAAGAATCTGACTGCACAACTTCTGAGTACCCATTAAGCTGTCCAGATGACAGCCAGAATTCCTAATCCCTTCAATATGTATCAACAAAGGGTATAACAAAGAGAAGCACCCACAAAAGGATTTCTCAAAAGTATGGAAAAAATCCAGCCTTCCAGTCTGTAATTCGTATTGCAATTTACTTTCTCATATTAATAGTAATGTGCAATGATCATAAGGCAAATAAAATCAATTGATGAGTTGTTAGTGTAATGAATGCTGGAAAAATGAGTTTATGATGGAGTAAATGTAGACTGTGAAATTTTATTTCCTAGAAATGGTGCAGCATGGAGTTTATCATGATTTATGCCTACAGTAATTGCTATATCACAATCTAAGGTCTAAGGTTACTGCTTTGAGGGAGACCACGTGTGATTTACCAATGGGAAAATTACACAAGGTTCTAAATTACACAGACCTTGGATTTCTACTCTACTAAATCCACATCACATATTTCTATTTAAATAAGCCCTCAAGGGCTTTGTTTGACTGATTGTTTATTTAACTGCAGAACATACCAATGTAGCATATTTACCAATATCAAATAAATAAAGATATTCAGGCAATAAAAATTAAGACAATGTAGTTTCATTTAGGAATCTGCTTTTCATATCCTGCATTTTTCTTCCCTGTCAGTTACCAACAATTATGTTTTGATGACCACATTGAACAAAAAAATCACAGCGGCATATCATCCTTCAAGGTAAAAATGTACTTGGGTGTTAATAAGTGACAGCCTAGTAAAAACATCATCTTCCCCAATAAAAGTGAATTTCTCTACTGTTTAATCAACTCAATTAAGTCTTAGGCAAATCAGTGGAGGATCCCCTTATCTTTCTTAACTTTAAAAGTTTTTAGTCATACTAAAAATGTTCACTTGCTTAGACAGACCTTTGGTATTTTTAAAGATTCACTTCAAATAAATGTTTAACCATAGGATATCTGGAAAGGTTGTTTTTTAGAACTAATTTTTTTGAGGTTCATCTGTCCTGTAAGTTCCCTGTACCAGAAATATTTTTTACTGTCTCTGTGTTTCTCTCATGTAGGCCATATTTCTTTTGCCCATTTCTGAATTATAATGAGAAGATAAACAAAAGCACAACAAAAAAAAAATAACTATACTTTTCAACAAATGCAGATTTAAAGACAAACATTTTAAAATTCACTGGAATATGAAACAAATGAATTGACTCCTTTGATTGTGGAAATATTCCAATAAAGGGCTTGTCCAACAAACAATAGAAACCTTGACAAGAAAAAATAACACCAAAAGCCAAAACATCTAAAAGAAATAATGTTATCTTGAATCCCAGTATTTTTTTCTTGAATGATTCTACAAATGCTGAACTTTCCCTCTTGCGAAACACAGCATTAAGATTAAGACTTCAAATAATTTATACAAAAATTTCCTGAGATAATGGAGATAATAGTACAGAAGCTAGGCTTAGATGCTTGGAAATGTAGAGAAATTGTTCTCTGAAATTTATTTTCCATGTACCAATATGTAATAAATACTACAGACAGACACTTCTGAAGTGCAACGTCTGTAAAACAAGAAGGCAGAGAATCTGTTCCTCAAACATCAGTCTACAAGTACTTCTACCTTGTCAGTCTGGCAATTTTTTTTCTCTTTCTTCCTCTTTTCTTTTTATCCCACCAGATGTACTCAGAGACAGTGAAGCTAGATCCACCTCAGACTTACTCAGAACTGCTGGGAAGAAATTTTTGTAGTTGAGCACTCCTTGACCATGTAGAAACATAAATTGCCAAGTGAAATTCTCTCTCCCTCTGAAACAATCCCGAAATTTTCCAAGAGCATTGTGTTCTCAGGAATGCCCTGAGATGCCCTCTATCCTTATAAGAATCACCAAACAGTGTGCTAAAAAACTTAAGTTCTGCATTTGAGAGAGCAGCCACCTGGATTTGGCCTTAATCTTTACTGTACTGTTCATTCTCAGCAAGAAAGGAGATGCCTTTGGGACACAGAAGGTCCCGTTCTTGCCTTCAGAGAGACAAAATATTTTCTGCCTCTGAGGGCACCACAGGGGATTCCAACCAAAGCCCAGGCTCTTCTGTAGGACTGGAAAGGACGAGAGTCAGAAGCATTGGTGTTGCCTAACCCAGTGATGTATAAAGTGCATGAGGCAGGTGGCTACTGAGCCACGAGACACGAGAGGTCTGCCCTGTGCGGGCAGCAAGGCGTGGGATAGCTTGAGATGTGAGGATGTGAATGGTTCCCTTGATACTGGTGCAGATGCAGACCAGCAGCATCAGAGATGTAAGCTGGCCAGTAACAACCCAGCTCAGTGGCTCGTGTTGTGCCACACAGCCAAAAACACAGTGTAGACATGTGCTTTCTATGTTGACTATAGCCATTAAGTTAGTTAACTGTTAACTGTTAATTAATTGGCTTTTGTAACTGTTGACTCAAAGTAGGCAGTTTGGTACAACCATGTCCAGAACAATCTGAAGTTAATGGTACATCTCATCTCACAAATATTTTTTCCTAGACATTGCATCCTTTCCACTCAGATGAGGACCATTCAACCATAATAACTCATGCACCCTGTGACCAATGAGCAAAAGCATTTTTTAGCAATACTCTGGACATTCCGCTCTGAGAACAGATTACATCAAAAGCTTTCTTTTCATGAAAATAATTGACAGAGATGAAGAACACAAATTTAATACTACACAGGGTGAGAAAATTTCAAGAGTTAGAGAAATTTCCTGAGCTTCAGAGCCCAGGAATGCCAGAAGCAGTTTGAACATTCTTCAGAGCCCACCCCAAAATTTAACTTTTTCTCAAAACCTGAGCAGCAGTAATGGAACTTAAAAAACACTGACCAGATGAAACAAAGAATAAAAATAGGCAAGATTTGTAAAAGCACGCGTGACTTTATTCACTACATACTTTCAGTTTGAACACTGAAGTTTCCATGACCCTTGCTTAATCAGCTATTTCTCAAAAATGAAATTGCTTGTGAGCAGCTGAAAGATTATGGTGTGTCCTGAACCCCTTTACCACAGAGGTTTAGTGATACTTCACTGGCAGCTGCCCCAGTATCAGTTTATTTCCCTAATCCTATGGTAGATAAGGGGCCAAGGCAATCACCTGAAATTCAGAAAGATTCCAAGAAGCACAAGGCAGCCAAAACTGATTCTGGCCACTTATTGTGATGGCTGCTTGTCAGTCAGGTGGCAGGAATCACATCAGTTTCAGTTGTTCTGTAGAGACATCTGTAGAACTGTGTTTGGCTTTAGCACCTTCTTTAAAAGAAAAAAAAAAAAAAGCCTAATCTTAGGGTTTCTTTTTACAGGCAGAGAGAAACAAATGATCTCAAAATATACTTTCATATAGTGTGAATTTGAAGTATGAAACAACATTTCACTGAGGGTTTTATTATATATTTTTGGGAAATAACTGTCTTTTTTTAAATTTCACTTCATACAGCATTGTAGTTTCGTAAAATTTGGAGAGTAATCAAAATTAATTTATAGCTATCACACACTCATGCATAATCATGACTATAAAAGGTACAATTGATTCACTGAATTCCGTTCATCGTAGGTCAATGGGGAGCTTCAAGATAAACTCTTCAGTATTTTAAATATAGCTTTAGCTAATTCTTACACAAACACCAGGGAATACATTTCCTTTGTTATCCACTTTTTCTTTCTTCTCTAGTCTTTTTTCCCTAAACCCAAGCATGCCATTGTCCATATCATTTTTCTTCATGTTGGGAAAAATGCTCTAGGGAGATCATTAATATGGTCCCATGAGTTAAGAAAATTTTCTTTGTGAAAGTGTTGGAAGCTGTCTTGCTATCATGATGTTATTTTTCTTTGAAAAATACTGCTTCAGACTACAAACAGTTATGGTCTGCTTTCAATTCTGTGTCTTTATTTTCCTTTCCAGAGTTGTTGCCGCTGACTGAATGTTTCAGTGGAAATGGTCTAAGAGAAAGGTGTTTTTTTATCAATGTATACCTTCTTTTAAAAGCTATTTTTATCCTTTAATATCATTTAAGGGAATTTTTCCTGTCAAATATTCGGGACAAGCTAGTGTAAAGGTAGTCAGCATATGACAGATACTGCAGTTTGGAGGCAAATCTCAAAGGATTATTTCACCACTTCCAGAGTTTAAGAGCTTCAAATCATCTTGTGGAAGAGTCCTTCCCCCACTATATCTCCAGCTGATTGTGTCAACATGCTTTGTTATGAAAAATGTAGCATTTCAGAACAACAGGACTGAATATTCTAATCTTGTTGAAGTGCTCTTATTTAATCAACAGTTATCACTTTGGCATAATCATACCTGGGTCTTCTGTTTGTGAAATCCTCATGTAACTGGACATATATCCTGAGTAATTGTAGAGTTTTGTCTAATTTATTTCTTTGCTCTGCATTTCTGTCTAGTTATCACAAACCTGTCCATTCGTGATGTATCATGTATCATGTATCACAATGTTATATGAGATATGTTATATGATATAAATATCAGTTTGTTTATCTGCAGAATAACATCAAAACCATTTCAATTTCCAGAGGTTGCCTGGTATTTTTTCCTGCAAAAAAAAATTGCTTTTATAACAATGTAACAGTATTTTATAACAAGGCCAA
Source organism: Thryothorus ludovicianus (assembly GCA_013397245.1). Taxonomy (NCBI): domain Eukaryota; kingdom Metazoa; phylum Chordata; class Aves; order Passeriformes; family Certhiidae; genus Thryothorus; species Thryothorus ludovicianus. The sequence continues at coordinate 149,083 of VZTB01017968.1, read as the reverse complement.
ATCAAAGTCTTTGTGCCATTCTTGAAAGAAAAGTTAAAAGATAAAACCTAGTAACAGTCAAGTTAAACAATAAAGTGGAAGCTGCTTCTTGCATCATTTACCTTGTCACATGCAGTTCCTGCTATATTAACTGGGGGTGAAGTCTGTGCGTCCAGGTTCATTTGCCAGGAGAAGGTTGCATGTTCCCTGAAGAAGTTCAAAAGTTATGAAACAAACATAAACAAACACACTGTTTCTGAATCTGTGGTACTCATTATCTCGGGCGTGAACATGTTCCAATAGAATTAATCTTTGTCATTTGACAAGTGACACCAAAAACCCTGAAGGAAAGAAATAACAAGAACAAATCTTATGAGGAGCAGAGCAGCTGAGGGAGCTGGGGTTGTTTATCCTGGAGAAAAGAAGGCTCAGGGGAAACCTTATCACTCTCTACAACCACCTGAAAGGAAGTTGTAGCCAGGTGAGGGTTGATCCCTTCTCTCAGGCAGCAAGTGACAGGATGAGAGGAAATGGGCTCATTTCCTGTGCCAGAGGAGGTTTAGGTTGGATATTATGTTTGATGGTAACATGTTCAGGTTAATGGCTGGACTCAATTATCCTAGAGGTCTTTTCCAAACTTAAAGATTCCATAATTCTAAGAAATTATAGTGAGGGGTTTTTTCTTATAAAGGAATTAAACCAGCAAAGAAGTAGTGTGAAATTGCAGAAGAAAGAAATTTTGAAAGTACAAAGTAGTTACAAGTTACATGACACTCTTGTGTATTACTAGTGTAGATATGTTACGTTTGAAAATGTATTAATAGACTGTATTTTATGGTAAAAAATGGTACTGTTTCCATTTTTCTACTATAAAAAGTCTATTTTGTCATGCATCTTACTGAACACTGTCATTAGAATAAAACTGGTAAGTCAGTTGGCTTTGATATAGTTCCTTTTGGTTTGTGTGCAATTTTCAGCCAATAATTTACAAAGACCTGCATGAATTCCATGAGAAAGTGTTGATGCCCAAAACCCACTTTTTGCCATCAGTGTTTCCAAAAGCATTTCCTTGGTGAAATGTCAAGCTGGGTTTTTAGACTCCATTCCTTATCCAAAAACCCAGGGCTGCACTCAAACTGGCACTGTTTGCCTTTAGCCCACAGTAACACAGGCTGAGCCTGATCTCCACATTTATCCCATATACCAGACTCTTTAGTTAGAGGATTCTGTCACCTTGGCAATAGCTGTCCCAGCAACAAAGCTCTTATACCACCAATTTTCAGTTATTTTCTTCCCTACATGTGACTATTTAATTTATGTCCACAAATCTGTAGACTGAACTTTAAAATAAGTATTATAAATACCTAAGTGTATTTTTTTATTTTGTATTGTATTAAAATGCAGCCCACAGGACACTACCTTTAAACAAGTAAGATATAATTGGAAAAGACAAATAAATCCACAAAAAAAAAAAGCCTTCCACATCTAACATGATAGTTCAAGTCCAGGCCAGGTAGGTAGTATGCAAAATGTCTGAGTATTTGGGTGACTCCAGTAAATATAACAGAAATGTTTACATATTGGAAGTGAAATGTGCTCTCAGGTTTTAATGGACAAGGCTGAAAGCTGACTCTGTTACTTATGGATATAGAAAATAATTGATTATTGGTATGATATAGAAAATTATTGATTAATGGTATGATTCTTGTCCTCAGTGACCAGCCTTCTTCATGGGAAACAAATTAAGAACTTTATTGACAGCTTCAGTAGATAGGTCAAAATCTATGGCAATTTAATTTTCTGCCCCTACATCTTAGTCAAGTCAGAGCAGTAATCTGCAGAATTATTTCTGGTTTTTACCTTTACAGAAGATTTGATTTCCAGATTGTTGAGGCAGCAGTCTCCATGAGCCTGAAGTGCAAATGAAAAATATAAGAGAATCTTTAGAGGGTTGTGCTTACTGAAGCTTTCCATGACAATTGCATTAGATGTAACTTTTTTCTAAACCCAAGTTGTGTTTACAGCTGCATTTGCCTCTCAACTATTTTATCAGCCCAAGACAGTCCAAAATCTCTGTCAGGATGTTGAGCAAGTGATTGCTACATGAAAGCAATGCTTTAGTTTTGCAGCTACTGAATGTGAAGCCGAGTTCAAGCGCATTGTCACTTACGTTTGAAAGTTTTCCTAGCATCATCTGGAGGACTTGAACTTGGCTGTGATGAATCACAAGATGTACCAGAGTAAAAGCATCTCTGGGGATTGAAAGGACAAGTGTACTTTCTTCCAACTTTACTCATCAATGGTAATGCCGAAGGATGATAATACGTGCAGTGAATCACATCAGCCATAAGTACAAAGGAAACATACTCCATGGTTGGTTCATTCTTTATTGATTCTGATGCTCTGGCCTAAAATAGAGAATAAAAACATGCCAAGAGTTTCCTAAAGTGTGAAGCCCACACTTCATGCGCATTTATGGATGATATCCAAACAGCAGCAGAACTATGAGAGAAAGGTGGTCAGAAACGACAGTGGCAAGCAGAATGGTCAAATCCAGGGGTGACTTATTTTCCACGCATGATAATACAGTTTTTGTCTCCTCTGACCTAAGAGTTGATATACAAAAACCTTGATTCCCTGGGTTTTGTGGATAAGAAATGGAAGAAAAAACCCTCATCTAGCCATTCACTAGGAAGAAAGTGGGAGGATTGGAAAAACTTTGTAACCAGTGTAGCTGTACCCATTGTTCCTCTTCCCTTGGTGTAAAATGCATTTCTGTTTTTGGTAAGCATGTGTTATTTTCAACCCATTTTTTATCTTTCACTAAAGAAATTAAGCTTGCTTTCTTCTCTGCAGGCAAGAAGAGGGTATGCAGAGAGCTTCTGTTGCTCTGGAGCAGAGTCCTCTTGCTGTGGCTTTTGTGGGGTTTGTTTGACAGGTTCCCACATTTATTTCTATGCTGCCATGAAGGTAGTTCCTACTTATGAGGAATTTCTGGAACACCTTGATCAATACCATTTTATATTTATGGTGTATCTGAAATAATATCCTAGCACCTCTACATTGGTGTAAACACTGGGAAGTTTCTCTTTTTGCTCTGAATATGATAGCAATTCAAAGATGGTTAGAGATACCTGTTCTTTATCTTCACATTGGTAAATTGGAAAAACCATCTCAGTGTGATTTCTTTTTGCTCCAAGAGAAAACACATCTCTGGCAATAGGTTAGGCAAGAGATGGGAAAAGGAATTTCTGGTATGAGGCTGAAAACTGTGTCACAGAGAATACTCCCCTGTGCAAATCTGAGGATGCAGCAAACTCGTGAATTACAGACACCCATAGCTTGAGATAAAATTCAATGCTTCAATTTCAGTAAGTGCAGCTTTTGGCTTTGAGCCACGGTACACGCTGGGCCAGGGAACAAACAAAATGGGGTGAGACGCTCAGACAGAGCCGGCTTTATGCTCCCGATTTTATCTCCCCTCGTGGAAAGGGCAGAGCGATGCAAAGCTCGCTGAGACAGCCGGCCGTGCGAGCTGCGCCCTCGGTGCCCGCGGGGCAGAGGCTGCGGGCGGTGCCGCTGCCGGTGTCGTGCCGTGCCGTGCCGCTGCCGGTACCGGTACCGCTGCCGGTACCGTGCCGTGCCGTGCCGGGCGGCGGGCGCGGAGCATCCCCACGGCGGGGGCGGCATGGCAGCTGCCGGGGAGGTGGAGCCAGCCGCCGACCTGCCGGCATCGCCGCACGGGCGCATCCTCTGCCGCCGGTAAACCCTCCCTTCTTCCTTCCCATCTGCGCCGGAAGACGCGAGGCAAACATAAAATGAAAATGTATTATTAAAGAAAATAATATTTCCTATTAGCAGCGGGGCCGGAGGAAGCCGGGGCGAGGCCGGGCAGTCTCCGGCGGCGGCGGGCGGTGCGTGAGGAGCTCGGCCGGGCGCTGCCGCCATGGAGCACATCCGGATGCCCAAGGTGGGTCCCGGCCGCGGCAGCATCCCCGCGGCCCCTCCGGCTCCTGGCCAAGGGAGCCTCGCTCCGCGGCCCCGCGGGTCTCTGCGGCCTTGCAGCCGGCGCTGCTCTGCGGGCCGGGCCGCTCGGGCTCCGCGCTCCGTCCTCTGCCAGCGCGGCACCGGCCGCGGGCTGCCGACATCTGTGCCGCCTGCCTTTCGGGAGCCTTTAGTGTGCCCCGGGGTTTCGGACGCGCTGATGAATTGATTTAGTGTTTCTACGCGTATGTTTATCTTTAGCCAAGGTAATCCGTCTTTTCTACAGCTCTCTAAGCAAGAGGCCTGTGTTTGTTAACAAAATTGCCGCCTTGCTCTACAAAAAAAAGATACTGTTTTAACGCATAATTTAGATTAAGAGTAATAACAAAAATTGTGAAGCAGAGCGATATGTTAATATGAATAAATAAATATCTTTTTATTAATTAATTTATTTATTTATTTATTAGATAACTCAGCCCCCTGAAATTAAGAATTTGCTTGTGTTTATTACCAATATTTAATTTGATGGCCCGAATTTGAGATTGGGGCCTTGTTATTTGTCTGTCTTTTTCAGCCTTTAGGTGTTAAGCTGTAAATCTTTTAAGAAGACAGGCATTTATAACAACTGCCTTTCTTTTCATCTCGTTCCATGATCTGTTATCTGCCTTTTTGGGAAGGAAGAATTTCTGAATAGTGTGAATGTATCCTCCTGCAGGAAGGATACAATCAGTGGAAGTTGTCTATATAGATGCTCCTGACCATTTGCTGAAGAATGCTGAAAGCATGAATAAGAAAAATGTTGAAAACAAATTAATAAAGGTAGAAAAATATCAAAAAAATAAATGGCTGTATTTGCTGTGAATGGAAGAGCCTGGCAAGTCCCTGTTGCAGGCAATAGAAGCTTATCTATTTTCTTTTCTACAATCAGGTCCTGAAAATATTACTCTGCATATATAAAACCCATTTCTGTATCTGATGCTGTGAGAAGGCCCTGTACCAATGCCTCAGTTCACTGAAAATCTTAACTCAGCGTGAGGTGCTTCTGCAGCCCTGGATCCTGGCAGTCTCTTACATTACAGCTATGCTAAAAGGTATCTGATATAATAGAGCAGTTTAGAAACCACGATTTAAAGGTACAAGGGATACAAAAATCCTTTAAATTTTCCAACATAAATATAGAAAATAAACATGAGTCACTACTGAAATACTTACTCTCTCCAATTACTCCTAAATACACTGAAAAATCAGTGTATCTACAGCTACCTAACTGAATTGATACCTTTGGTGTTTTTTTTAAACCACTCATCTTAAAATCAGTCCCCAGAACTTGTCAGTATGAGTATTTTTCCTGCTTTTACTGATGTTGGTTTTGATAACTTGGAACCAAACATTAAATGATTTCCAATGCCTGTAATATAAAAATAGGTGAGGGAAAGCTCACAGTATCAGGTATTAGCCTCTGGTGTCACATTTCCTGACTCCACACAATCTTGTCCTGAGGGAAATTTGAGAAGTGACTGCTCTGCTTTGCAAAGGTGTTAATCTCAGAATAATGACACTTTCCTTGATTCACAAAACCAGCCAAATGGAAAATCAAGATAAATCTCATACTTAGCAAGTTGATAAACTTAATAATATCTGGAAACAAAATTCTTGGCCCAAGTACAAGCTTTTTCTTCAAAGGGAGGTCTGTATTACATGACACCCATTAGGTCTCAGCAATTGTTTAAATTTTAAGTGATATATGTCTGTAGTGATTTATGGTTCATAAATATTAAAATTAATCTGATAAAACATAACAGACATTAAAAAAGCAGAGGATAATTCCATAACAGTTGGATCAGTAGCTCATTAAGATAAGTACTCAGTGTCAGAGTGACAGATGAGAGAGAGCATTTAGGCCTGGTCACATTCTGCAGCTTCTCAGCATCTACAGTTGTATTAGTTGTAGGGTCCAGCTCTTCCTACTTCCATTAGTGTCCATTTTTGGACCTCTCTGTGTGGGTTAGCCAGAGCTCCTTATAGTCAGGATGACAGTCTCTGGCTCCACAGTCTGCGTGGAAGCAAGTTCCAGAAGATTGTGGTTTTACAAAACTTACCTTCTGTCAATTGAAAAGTCCTGAGTAGCTTCCTTCAATATTGCTTCCTTCTAGCATCAAGGATTTGTTTAATAAAAATTCCGTGGTCACCTTATGCATACCTTCACAGTAAATCCTGATCAAAGCCCACCAGGTTCTGATAATTTCAGAGAAATATCATCAATGACCCCAAGAACTCTTTCCTATGCCCAGTCCATTGTTCTGTAGATATGTTTGAGGTTGTTTTTCCTGGAGGTGCTTTACTGTGTTTGTCTGTGTTGAAGCTCCTATGTGTCTCTTTTGCCCACACTGTTTTGCAAGACTCTTCTGGAGCAGGATTTCTCACTGCCAAAGCCATTCTGGTGCTTTCCCAACAAACTGTGTGTGTCCACCTGCTAACACACTATTTGGTGTACTGACCATCACTGTTCTATCATTATACTCTTGGCAGAAAACAGGGTGATGTATACCTGTAGGAACATACAGAGGCATTATATTTTCACAAGGTAAGTGTCTTGCTATGTACGAAGGCTGTAATTTAAGTTTAAGAGTTGGAAACCACCACTAATTACTGAATATAATGATATATAAATCCCATTCCCTTTTAAAAATTAAAAATAATTAAAAACAGTGACTGACATGAGTTTGGATTGAGCAGTAAGGCAGTTTAGGATAATTCTCCGAACCCAAAATATGACAAACAGCTCATAACATTCAGAAAAAAGGAAATCAGCAATACTTCTGAGAAGATTAGAAGCATATTTTATGAGCATGTGTAGAGATATGTCTGGCCATGGACAGGATGATAGATACAGAGCTCTGTAGATATGTTCATGGGGCAACTTCATGCACCGTAGCTAATCAGTTACTTTATTTTATTTGTAGTTCTTCATATCTTTTGTGTTTGTGTATTGGCAGCAGGCCTACTTAATGGCCTTATAATAAAGAACACATCAGTTTATCCCTGGTGTACTAGCTGTCTTCAGTGGACTTAGCCCAGAAATTCTTTTGACTCAGTGTTAACAGAATACTTGGGATGACTTGAGTTGCTTGAGTGCTTTCATTTTTTGTGATGTTATGGGTGAAGTATTTCCTTTCAGTGATGCCTCTCTCAGGCAGAATTTAGGATCTGCTCCCATGTTAATGACAAATCTCTCTACCAGATGTATTGCTTCACAGAATAACTTTCCAGCATGAGTAAATAAGCTGTGTGTTTGCTTTTATTTTCAGTCTACTTTCCATAGTTCTTGCTTTTTTATGAAGTCTTATTACATGTCCTTTTCCACAAAGTCTCTGTCAGGAAACCCATATAATTCCTATGCACTTTATTTATGGCAATGTAAATAGCAACATATTTGTCCAGGTGTTTATCCAGATCAATAGCAAAATTGAGCCCAGCACGCCCAGTGTTTACTCTCCAAATGCATGTTCTGGGTTGCTGGATCTCCATCATTTTTTAAGGTAAATTGATGTATTCTACACTGCTCTCTGTGTGCCTTCTGTTGAGATAAGATGTGGTATTACAGTTACGTTCTCTGTATCCAAGCTACCTTTCCTTTTGCAAAAGTTTGATTTATTTCAGTTATGTGGAAGTCCTGAGGTGATATTGGGAAACACCTGGAGATGTGGACTGGTTGTTTCCCCCCCTGGGAATGGGAAATGGAGTGCCACAGCACTTCATTACAGTACTAGAGTTTGGCTAAACTTTTGTTTAGTTTGCTACTTAGAAAAGGTAGAGGAGGTGAGGCTGGCATGGCCTTTGCCTTTTATTGGTGTTTTGGATCATCAGATTATAGCAAACACATTACTGTACTGTCTTTTAAGTACCAAGTTGATTTTCTGCTTTTCAAGTATGAAATGTATGTGTGAAGGTGGTTTCTGTACTTTCCTCTAAGGATACAACTTAGAGTAGTGTGTCTTAAATCAGCTGATTTCTGATTTCATAACTCGATGTTATGTTTATATCACGGTTAAAAATTGTTCAGACTGTTCTGGGTTCAATAATGTTTAATGGCTTCAAATATGTAATTCTTCTTCACTGTTTTAGTCAAATGATGCATTAAAACATCTACACTAATCCTGGACACATTTAACTCTGATTTAGTGAGTTATGGATTTTTTCTTATTAATAAATCTTCCATATTTAGAATGCAATTTAGGTTTTTCTGGATCCTGTTTATTCCATATTTGTGCTATGAAACTTTGAGCCGAAAAGATCAATTTAATACAAGTGAGCTTTTTATTATACTATGCCAGAAAATATAACATCAGACTGGAGATGGATAAAATGAAAATAGGAACTGAAGAAAATATCTACATACTGTGGGATTGAGGCTAAAATATCTATTTGGAATTGTGCTATAAAATATTTGTTTTAAATTTGAGTCATCAAGCTACCTTCTTATAAGTGTGAATTTTGATTTAAACAAAATCTTGTAGCAGCCATTATTCTCAAAATATTTTTGAAAACTGGTCAGAAGATCACATAGACTTTCGTATTATCAATAATATGACTCTCAATAAAGAGGTAGCTGGTTAAAGTCACAAAACAAGCTCTGAAAATCGTGGGTAGTCATGTATTTTAATTTGTTGTCTTGGTATTTATATCTAAACCACTAAGTCTAAAACTTATTGCACTTGAAAAATAACACTGAAAAGCATTAAGACAGCATGTCTGCAGGGTCCTCTTTGATTTTTTTTTTATGCATAGTAGGAGACTGAGGTTGGAATGAAGGATTTGAGAAGTTAGGCTTTGGGGTGGTCAAGGCTGGAATGTCTGGGCCCACTGTTAATGGGTCCAAGTGGGTGGTATTTGAGCTATTGCTCAGTAAACTAAAGGAATGATCTATTTGTAATAGAAAATGCACACTGACATTTCCTACTGTGCAGGTGTAGTCTGCTGAGAAAGACAGGTCCCTACTAACAGAAAAGGGTGTTCTACAAATCCATTTTTAATGCAAATGTCTCCTGGCCTGCACATCTGAAATAGCTTGCTACTACTGCTGTAAAATAGGCTGCTGAATGGGGCATGGTTTAAAACATGTGACAGAAGAGCCTGTATCAAATATAGGAGTTTAGAGATATATATATATATACTTTTCAGTATCCCCTGGCCACATGCAGAATTCTTTCTCCCTATATATTGTTTCAGAACCAAATTAAATAAGTTTGGCAAATGTATTAAGATTTACTGCCTTAGTTGTTCTCTTCTCCTTTTCTAGATAAATGTGATCAAATACAGACTGAAAGAGAAAACTTTATGTATGAGCCCTGTTGACACTATATTGTAATGCTCTATATTTTTGTGATAGGTTCTTTTTACTGCTCCCACTATGCAGCTGCTGCTCAGATGTATCTTACAATATGGTGCTGACCTCACTCTTTTTGTGGATCTTAGCAGACAATAGTTTCTTTTCTTAAGCCAAATTATTAGGTAGTTTGTTCTCTGTCTTGCTATTATGAATCATTCCTTATTCTTTTTTCAGCTCTTTTCCTCCATTTTGCTTTAGTCCTTTAGAAAATTAAACTTGTTTAGATTTTTCTTGAATATTTTCCCCCATCCTACCTGAGGAAACCTTTTACCATGTACATCTTAAGGTGTCTTTGCTTAAAATTAATGATTTCCTTTTGTCTTTGTTTGAGTATTCTGACGTATGCAACCATGTAACTTCATGGACTGTGCATTATTTTACTGCACTTGGGAGATCTTTTTAGAGAGGAACATATAAAAAAGTAACAGGCATCAAGTACAGTTTTTAAGATTCTTATGAAATAGAAAAGAAACCACACTAAAAGGCAGCATCAATTGACAATTCAGTTTTCTTTTATTCTTGCTCAAGATCATGCAAAAAGATCACTTACTGTATATTTTGTTTAACAAGTACAACACTACTATCTTTGCGTTGAAAAAAAGTAATGGCATTTGGTCTTTTACATGTTGTCTTTTTTCACCCTCAGGAATTATTTTAAACACATGGATAGCTTGGGTCAACCAGGGTGAAGAAAACTCAGATATTCCACTTGGCCTTAAACTATACCAGCTGTGCTCCTTTTTTCTCATTAGGCTCAGGCTTTTGGCTTTCACAAACTCTTTCCTTAGCTTTTGTCTGCCGGCAGTGCTGAGGCCAGTGAGAATCTTGTCATGAATTCCCAGGATGCAGTTTCTTCTTGCTTTTACTCATGTGTGTAACCTCATAAGGAGAGCAGGGAAGGCAGCAGAAATCCCTGGTCAGCCTAGGAGCACAAGGGGATGGACAAGAAGAAGCCCTTGTAGGGCTGAGTGTGTCCCCCTAGGGCCCAGCCTTGGCTTTGGGTCAGCTTTTTCAGCAGCAGAGATTTCTGTGAAAGTGGCCTTTCTTTATCCTTGAAGAATTGCTGGAACTCATCTGTATGGCCAAGTTTCAAGGTACTTTATCAGCTTTTACATGAAACTTGCTTTCACAGGTTGTTGTGGAGCGATGAATTTCAACTGTCTGAGCAATGGAGAAGCTCCTGAGGATGCAGCCTGAGTGAGGAAATTCTCTGTTTACCTTTCATTGGCAGCTTTCTCCTGGCTGGGAGGGTTTTCTGGCCTTTCTCCTCCTTGGGATAAGGAATTAGGGGAGACAAATTAGTCAAGGCTCCTCCTAAAGGAACAGGGAACACTTGGTGATACGAGAGCTGATCTCTTTTGTTCTTGGCTGAGAGACAGGTTTTTCAGCTTCTTCAGGATTCTGATAAGGGGCAGGTCAGTGGCAACCATGGCAGAGCTAGCTGTCCAAGTGACTTCAGCTTAGCTAATGCATAGGAAGCAAACACATAGACTTAAAAACCTATGTAGTGAGAAAAAGCGCTTGGAGAAATTTTTTTCATAATTAATTTTATTGGAAAATCCTGCAGTAGAGACCATTTTGTGTGAGATAGCATCTCTGTGCTGCATGTGAGCTTTGCTATGACACAAAGCTCCATTTCTGGCCAATCTGCTGTACACTTTTGCTTCTCTTTCCTTTCCTTGCGGTCCTCTTTGATACAGTCAGAATTGATCCTGTTTTTATCTGGAAAAGCTTTCCCATGTGGAACTGTGAACAGCCTGAAATGGTAGCAGTAACTTCTGCACTGTTTTGCCATGCTGACGTGTTTGGAGACACTGAAACAGCTTAAAGAAGTGAGGACAAAGGTAGCACATTCAAAAAGCATTCAAAAATAGGCCACGCAGTCAAAGCTTATTTTAAAAAGTTATCTAAACTAAAAATGAAAGCAAATTAGGGTACATGAATATTTTTAGGAATGACATTTTGGCACACAAACTTTTCCAAATGTTTTCAGGGTCATATACTTGCTGTTCTTCCTTAGGTGGGAGTCCCATTGAAACTGGTGGGAGTTGTGCCTGAATAAAACTTTGGCCTGTGATTTTCCCTAATATGACATTTTTTTTCTTGAATGACCTCTTGGCAACCTTGTTTGTAAGTCATTTATCATGTTTATTCTCTGAGTAAAAAGTGCCTTCCATCTGTTCTTAATCTGTATTCCCTTTAACTTCTATTTTTGCCTCCTTTTTTCTGTCATCTGTGTTGCATTGGAAATAGAGTTTCTGGGTAACTTTATTTATATCCATGTAGTTGTAGTCATTGAAATAAATCTCCTGGTGGTCTTTTCTTTAGGCCTAAACAATCACAGTCATGAGGAAAGAAAAAAAAAAAAAATAAAAGAGATAGGCAAGACCATCAAATTAATTAATTAAATTATTGAAGTTTTTCTTAGATGCCCCTCTCTATACTGCCTTGGCTAATGCTTTCCTTTTAACTCCTCACGGTCTTCCAGCTCTCAGCTTTACAGACTTGCATTTTCCAATCTGGTGTCTCACGCCAGCTGTTCATTTTAGGTGAAGCACATGTGCTTCATAGCTCTCTATGCTTTTTCCTGACATGTGTCAGTACATACATTATTTCCTACATCTCCAGTAAAGCTTGTTTTGGTGAAAAAGTGGAACATTGTTTTATAGGAAAAAAAAAATTATATCAGAAAGAGATAATAATTTTGGCTATTAATCCTGATTTCTCAGCATGCTGTCAATTTTTAGATAGAAAAACTCATCTTCTTCCGAAAGCACTATTGCAATCTGTGTTCTCCTCTTGTGGAAATGANAGGCATGACTAATAGTTATGATTGCTAGTTCTTAAAAAACCAAAACAAAAAAAAAACCCCAAACTAACGCAAACCCCAGTGTGTTCAGCAGAGGACAAAAAAGCAAGCAATGTTTGAGAACTTCTAATAACTAAATAAAAAGAAAATCAGCAAACATCACTATTCCACTACACAAACTACAAATACCTGTTGTACATCCAACTTTTGAGTTCTGTTTGCACTTTTGGCCTTTTCTCAGGAAGTAGACCTCATGCAGAATAATCAAAAGTGTGAAAGAGCTTGTCTGGAATAGCTTACATAAAGGTCACAGCTAGGTAAAATTGGGTTCTTCACTCTTGGAACACAAGGATGGAGGGAAGGATTTGTAACAGCACATGTGGCACATTACTGGTGACAGATTCAAAAAGAGCAGGAGGAAGGGGTTTTGTTGTACAATATAGCTGAAATGTGAAGTTCACTCTCACAGGGTATTAAGGATGCCAAGAAGTTACACATAGACAAAATGTTAATTAAATTAATGGAATGTAAACACAGTTATGGCTATGAAAAAGTGTCACCTCATCTTTGGAAGGCCCCAGAGCTGGGCTGAGATCCTGAGGAAGCATGAGTACATGTCTGCCTCTCACACTCTTCCCTCAGCTGCTGTAACTGTCTGTTCTTGAGAGACAAACTGCAGGGAGAGGTGAATTCTCATCTCCCCTGGTGCAGCCACTGCATTTGCTTTGATGAAATCAGACTTACCACACAGCTCTCACTGCAACCATTCCTGTTCATTCAGATACAACCTTTAATTTATTTGTAGCTCTGTATTAAAAAAAAAACTTCAAACAACAACCAAAGAAGCTTTTTTGTTAGCATTTTTCAGTCATGGGGCTGTGATTGATGAGTGGGGAAAGATGTGACCTGGGAGGTCTGGAAATTCATCCCTCAGCCCTGCCCTGCTGTGTGGATGCCTGCTTTGCTTGTGTTTCATGGCTCATGCCAGCTCACTTTGTACTCTGGAGTGGGTGATGAGTGCCATGTGCAAGATCAGTGCCTGTGCAGCAGAGTCCTTGTTTGGCTGGACTGCAGTGTAGGGATCTTTCTTCCTCCAGACAATGCTGATTTTTATTGGTTTTGTGGGTTCCTTTCAGAAGGGCACTGCCTGCATTCCTCTTTTATATCATCCCTCCTCTTTTGCTTGCTGCTGAATGTTTGCTGGGGTAATATTGTATTTCTTCCATTCTTTCTCAAACCAATACATGACCTCTGAAGAAGATGGCCCTGGGAAAAGACTTCATCCATGATTTCTAGAAGGGATTTTTTTTGTTTAAATAGTTTTATTTTTGTTTAAAACAGATTATAGCTGGCCTTGAGGGAGAAGACTCTGTTCTACTAATTGTTTGATTTTAAGCATTTTGCTACTAAACTGGCTTATTTTCATTTTAAGGTTTTCTTTATTCTTATTTTTAAAATAGTGCAATGTATTTGGAGTACACATTGCAAACGTAATTCTCAGATGCTGGCGTTCTGTTTTTCAGAAAAATCAACTAATATTAATTTTAAAATTGTTAGACTAGGAGATTCATCAAACCCATGGTAGCAAATTGGTGATTGTTTTGGGCAGGTTTTATCCCACTGAATATCCAACTTGTTGACTGTTTTATTATTCTGGTTTCTCAATCAGAAATCATAGAAGCCTAGAACAGTTTGTGTTCAAAGGGACCTTAAAGATCATCCTAGTTCCTACCCCTAACTTGTGCCTATAGCACATGGCTATGGGCACCTATATATATACATACAAAAGATACTACACACAAAATGCTAATGATGCACGAGTCACAAGCTGGTGATCTGAGAGTTAATGATGTGCCAAGGGCTCTCCTGTAGCCAGGAGTGCAGCAAAGGGAGAATGCCCATTTTGTACCCAAAGTGGGACAGCAGTGGAAGTGGAGTTCTTAAGTCCCACTGAAAAGTTACTGAAGGCAAAAACTTCCAGTGTGACCTCTGGTATCCATCCTAACAGGAATGTAGGAAGGAACCAACATCAAAATGTTGATTTTTAATTCTTTTAAACTCTTTCAAGTCTTTTAATGTTGCTTTAAATCTTAACAGAGACTTGCATGGGAGAAAATTGGAATTTTCCTGATTGAGACCCATTGAAGAAAGACACTCTACCACTTTATTATTATTATTATTATTATTATTATTATTATTATTATTATTATTATTATTATTATTATTATTATTGTTGTTGTTGTTGTTGTTATTATTTAGCTGGAATGGCTTGAATGGAGCTAGAGTTTAGCTGAAGGATAGGCCCTACCTTGCTGTCACAGAGTTTTGGTAAGATGAGAGCACAAGGAAAAGTTCAAGTGAGAAATTGTCTTTGGAAGTGTTAAGTAATAGGTTTTTCGATACAGAGGTACCAGAAGAGAGGGGAAAAAAGGAACATTAAGGAAGATCTGGAAGTAGATCACAAATTATAATTTTATAATTACATTTTCTTATATATTTATAGTTCTTTGATATTTAATGTTGTTCTGAAAAGAGCTTTGTAATAGACAAAATGTGAACGTTGAGCTCTCATTATTGAGCTTTCTGTCACAGCCTAATTATTTCTTTTTTTTTCCTCTGTTACTTTTTTGTATAGGTGGAAAATGTTAGGTTACTTGATCGTTTATCTTCAAGAAGAGCTGTGGTGGGAACCTTATATTTAACAGCTACCCATGTCATATTTGTGGAGAATGGTTCTGAAACTCGCAAAGAAACCTGGGTATGAATTTTTATTATTTCATTTCATATAAGTGCAAGTCAATTTGAAAATTACTTCCAAAACATGTTAAAAATAGTTAATGAGTTCATATTGATGCTTTTATGAGGCCATGTGAATTTTCAACCTAGTAATTTTCAAAATTCTAGATGTTACAGTATAGTAAGAGGAGTAGAAGGGCCTTCACTGTATGAATACCAGATGTGATTGACTGCAAAACAGCTGCTGTAAACTGCACTGTTGCTCCTATCATCCAGGAAGAACTAAGGAGAAATGCTTTGAATGTGAACTACTTCCTTGGCTCTGTCAATTCTTGGCCTTCTCCTTTACTGCTAGTGTGATTTTGTTGGTTTAATACTTCAACTTTTTTCTAAAGTAGTGTTTTGAATTAACTGTTTTGATTGTTTGACAACATACATTGCATTTTCTTGTGGTTTGACTCCATTGACCAAACCCCCCCAGCCATCAGAATCAGGGAGAGAAGCTAAAGGGTAAAAGGCAGAAAACTCATGGGTTAAGATAAAGACAGTTTAATAGGGAAAGCAAAAGCCACACACACAGGCAAAACAAAACAAGGAATGAATTCACTGCTTCCCATGGGCAGGCAGGTGTTCAGCCATCCCCAGGAGGGCAGGGCCCTGTCATACCCCAACAGTGACTTGGAAAGGCGAATGTCATCACTCCAAAGGTGCTCTGCTTCCTGCTTCCTTCCACTTTACATACTGACCATGATGCCATATGGTCTGGAATCTCCCTTTGGGCAGCTGGGGTCACCTGTCCTGGCTGTGTCTCCTCCCAGCTCCCCATGCCCTCTCAGTTTCCATGCCAGCATTGCAGTAGGCCTTGGCTCTGTGCAAGGAATAGCAAAGCCATCTCTGTGTCATCATCCCTGTGTTCAGTGCAAATCCAAAACACAGCCCCATGTCAGCCACTGTGAAGGAAATCAGCCCTACCCCAGCCCAAACCAGCACACATGTACACATACAGTACAGCTATTGCTCTGTGCCATACATTTGAGAGTCTTTTCTGTAGCTTAGTTATACACCCCTTGTCCATTTTTGCACTAATTAACTCCGTCTTCCTTTGATCCTGCTATTCCTGATCGGCTTTTCTTGTAATGTTTCATCTCATTTGACACAGTATTTAAAATTATATCTGCATTACCATTCCACCCATGAAGAGGTACAATACTTTAGCCTTATGTAACTGATGCTGGTTCATCTTTTCACTGTGCAAATGAATGAAAAGAGCTTTGACAACCACTAGTAACACTAAAGCAAACAAACAAAAAGCTTTGAATAACATGAGCAGGCTGACATTTGAGCAGCTGAAGCACTCCAGAAAGGCCTCTTTGTCTGCAGGTGATGCTTGAGCCTGAAGCTGGAGATAGGAACCAAACTACAAGAGGAGGAGCATGAGGGTTTTCTGAAACAGTAGTGGAAGCTACTCTGGCACACCATTATAAATAATTACTTTTCTTCTTAAAGATTTGACTAGCAGAACTGTTTTCAATTCCCCTCAGGTTCTCCACAGCCAAATTTCCTCTATTGAAAAGCAAGCCACCACTGCCACTGGTTGCCCATTACTGATCCGCTGCAAGAACTTCCAGGTCATCCAGCTGGTGATCCCTCAGGAGCGAGACTGCCATGATGTTTACATATCTCTGATACGTCTGGCTCGACCAGGTATGGGAAGAAAACAGCACCAAAATCAATCTTCATCCTGTAGAGGGAGAATTTAATGGAAGAAATGTATCTGCATCTTTTTCCTTTGCTGCTTAAGGGAAAAAGGTTGAATAGAGGTGTGTTATGAGAGAAATATTGATATAATCATTTGTGGAGCACTGAAGAAAGCTCATTATAACAAGTAGTTCACTCCATAAAATATGACATTAACTTCTATTTAAAATAATACTCTAGGGCATCATGGGCCATAAGATATATTATAATGCTATTTTATATGCAACTCATTTGCTGGATGACTTGTGTAAATCTAAATTTAGGAGAATATTTTAAATTCAGTAACTTTAATGTCCCTGTTGTAACAAAAACTTTACAAAATATTTAGTGGTCCTGTCAAGATTTCCATTTTGAAAGGTTTTGCAACAAGTAGTTGTTCTATTTCGCTGGGCTGCCTGTGTTTTGGCCTATTATTATTTACATTTTGAATATACCCTGTGTGTTTCTGAATTCAGTTCAAGATCCTTTTGAAACTTTTCCCCTTTCCAATGAAAAACCAAATGTTGCACCAAAGCCCAACATTTGATTGCCTACATTATGGCTCCTCTCTGCACTGTGGTCTCCTAAGACCCAAGTGACAAAGCTTCTGTATTGTTTATTTTAAACTATAACTTTAGAAATATAACATCAACTTTTGCTCCTTATTCTTATTTTAACAGTATGCAAAGAAATTACCAATTGTAGTCTTTACAAAGCTGACAACTGGTTTTAATTTTTTTCTTTTTAGGAGACTACCAGTTTTATCTACTGTGTAGAAGGGAAAAAATTTCACAGTCCGCCAGCTCAGCTACTGAACTTCATAAAGTACTAGTAGTACCAGTAGTACTATATAGCTGTAGCAGAAATAACTTGGTAAGCTAAGTGTGCAGGATGAAAGTAATCAGAGAAATTTAAAAGTATTAGAAATTCATCAATCAGAGGTTCTGCTGATGAAAATCTGGATTCATTCCATGTACCTCAGCTACAAGTACATGTTCACATATGTGGGAAGGCATGTGATTCTGTAATCCCTTTTCTTGGAGGCAGGAGGATGTGTGTGTGCTGCTATGCACCAGAAGGATGAAAGGAAGAGTAGCTGAGGACCCCGAATACAAGTTTAGTGACTGACTGCAGTGGACAAGAAGTTCTGAGTAAAGAAGATGCAGTAAGAGCACTGTAGAATTAGCTCTTTGCATAGTTTAGCTGCACAGTAGTTTTCCTTCTCCAGCAAACTATCTGATCGTGATTTGAGACAGGATAAATCTTGCCTACTTACTCAAAATTAGAGGGCTCTGATTCAAGCTGAGTCATTTGTGCCTGACAGTGCTCTTCTGTGTCATTTGGTGAGGGCATGAAGCTGTTCTTTCTTTAGGTAATGCAGTTACTCAGCATTAGAAGGTGTGCTTTACTCCATGAGCAGATAATTTGACCTATTCAGGCTCTACTTTCCATTCTCTGCCTGTTCTTTTCATTCGTTCCTGAGAGAAGCTCGTGTTCTATACTGGCTTAACATGTTCTGTGTTATCTGAAGTCCTAGTGATGTTAATGGTGAAGGGTATGGTTAATTTCATTTTTGCTAGAATTTTAATAAGATCAAGCTGTCAGCTGAATTTGGCCTTTTTGCTTAATTAAGCCATTTTGTAAAACAAGCTAACCATAAGATACTACGTGTTTCATAGCAGGATTGCAGATGTTTATGGCAAAATTACTGAAAGACTGGGAAAGGTCCTTTAAGTATGTGGTAACTGACCTTTAAGGGACTGACTACTAATACTTGAACATCTTTGCTACTACATACAGATACCGTCGTGTGATAATACTTATAATGTTGAGGCAGACTTCAGTCATAAATAACCTGGGTACATAGATAGATTTTTAAAGGCTTTCCTTGTGCCTGTGAACAGCATGTCCATTGGAAAGAAAATCCAGATACTTCTGACTACCAAGTAGTGAAAACAGGATTGCTACCAAAAGCTCAGCTTGGGCTTATGGACTGTGCTGAAACTTTAGGTTAACAGATGAGAAATAAACCAGACTGTCTTCCTAATCTGTACTGTGCCAGAAGTTTAAAATTAGAAAATACAGAAGGAATTTAAACTGCTGAAAAGTGTGGAAGTCATTATCTTTTTTCTCCCTACTCAAGACTTTGTTGATTTTCCTGACAGAGTTAACATGCAGGTTTTTTTCTTTGTGTTCATACTTTTGTGTGTGTATGTATACAATCAATTAAATGACATTTAAAAAGGCAAAACTTAACTTACATTAGACCTTCAGAAGACATAATTCAAATAAAAGTAAAGACTGTCTATAGAAAAAGATGAGATCCTTGTTATTATTATTGGGGGGTAGTATTTATTATTTTTATAGCTGTATGTTCTGTTCAGTACAAAACACAGCAGTGTAGTGAGATTCTGCTTATCAGGTATAAGTTATTGGAAAAGAAGTGCAGTATTTAAATTTACTGATTGTAGAGCAAGCATATCAGTGGAGAACTATGAAATTAGAGAGGACTCAGCTTGTGATTGACTTCAGTTCTAAAGTTAAAGATCTGTTGGTTGGAAAGCTTTAAGGAACTTTGAGCAACAGAAGGAAATTTGTCCTTGTGCCAGCAATATCTAAATATCATTAATTTCATGTTGTATGTTGGATAGCTACTCATGTCAGTAACAGCTGGGATCTAATGGCAGTGGTATCTGGCTGCCACTGGTCACCATTAAATGCAGAAATACTCTTAAAAAAATTAAAAACTTCATCACTATCAAACTTTTGTATTTGATACATGGTCAAGCTACTTAAAGAGGTGGAATAGCTACTTGACTTTCTGGTCATGATCAAATTATTGACTAGCATATATGTCTTTTATGCTATTGCATCATGTGCATCTCGAACGCATTTGCTAATAATTCAAGGACAGAATTTTTCAGTCCACAAAATTATGATTTCATTGGAACTATTGGAAACCTTCCTAATTAGGGACAAGACTACTGAGTTTTTTAAATGTTTTGGAAGAATGTGCTGCATAGTCCATTGTTCATGACTTTTTTTCTTTGCCACAGGACAGATGTTAAATTAATAAAGGGACTTCTATACTACCTCTAGATAGCAAATTCTTTTGAAGAGCAAGTGCTTACTCTGCCACTGACTATAGTTTTCTTTGGATGAAAGCATATTGCTGACATTTTCTTTGTGCTGGGGAAGGTTTTCATAAGTCTACTGAAGACTATCAGAACAGTATATTTTACATAGCACTTTTATTAAGGCACATACATTGCAACATATACAAATAACATAAGAGCGTGAACTTTCAAAGTTTTGTTGACAGCAGATATATACCAGGATATGTGCTTTTGTAAAGCAAAGTGTACCCTTTGAAAGGAAGCTACATCGAGATCAATGCTGAGTTCTGGTTTTGGAGTTACGATTTCAGGATGAGAAATCTGAAGTAATTTTCTCTTTCTGTTTCTTTATTTTTTTCCCAGTGAAATATGAAGAGCTGTATTGCTTCTCCTTCAACCCAAAATTAGATAAAGAGGAACGAGAACAAGGTTGGAAGCTTGTGGATCTCAATGAAGAATATAATCGGATGGGTGTCCCAAACAACTACTGGCAGATTAGTGATGTGAACAGAGACTATGGAGTGAGTTGTTGTGATTTTTCTGTTACAGAGGCTGTCTGTACCATAAATCAGCATCCTGACTGAGGACTACCATAGTGCTTAGTGGCAGCATCTCTTTGTGCTCAGTGCTGTACACACATGTAGTAAGGTGAAGTTCCTCTACTACTTCACATTAAATGCCACACAAGAAGTGAGAGAAAGGATGTCTTCATTTAACAGGTTTGGAAATTAAGTGCAGAAAATAAGTCCACTGTGTCTTAAATGTTAGAGGTCAGCTGCCTGGGAAGAAGTTTCAGTCATACCTAAGGTTATGTATGTAAATAAGAATTCCCCTGATATGTAGGGCTATGTAAAATTACTACAGAGTCATTTTAAGAAAAAAAAAAAAAAATTGCTCCAGATAGTGAGCTTGGCAATATTTTTTCCTCACTGGCTGTTCCCACACTCCCTTTGAAACATCTGTGCTTGACTGTCAGTGTTTTTCACAGTAATCTTATAGGTCATATATCTTCCTAGCTGACTGCTGTCCTGCCTCATTTGGTCTTGTATGACTGAAGACCTTAGAATGTTTATTAATTGTGAGAAATAATAACCAAGACATTTTTGAAGACAGTTTGTCCATGTGCTCCATTGGTTCTGTTGCTGGAACTCATCCATGTTAAGGAAGGACTGTGACATTCTCAGAGAAGACTGAATGTGCTGTCAGGGTTTGTTTTCTTTTTGTTAAAATGAGTGGAAAAAATATGTGTGATCTCTTTTAAGATAAAGTGTAGGAAAAACATCATCATAAATAAAATTCAGTTCACCACAGCAGCAATTGTAACCACCACCCTTCCTTTCCTTTCTCCTTCATTACATATCTCTTGACTCAGAAAATAATTTCTTCCTGGGGATCCTTAGTGCTTTAGTCATCCCAGAAAGTCAAAGGGAGATACTGAATATCCTTTTGACCCCAGTCAGAATGCTACAGAGAGTATCAGGAAAAGGGGGTAAAACCAGGGTTCCATCTGTGGTCTCACTTGTCTTTAAAGGGAATTTGGGGCTTTTTTGGGGGGAGTGGTTTTTTTGGAGGCTCATCAGGTTCCTCTTAGAAGTGGTAAGCATTGTCAGGGCTGCTTGCCTTTTGGTAATCCCATTCCACGTGGCTTAATTTCTTGTCTCCATGTTTCTATTTTTCTCCTTTTTCTCTTATTATCAAATTTTCTGAAAAATTTGGCTCCATTGTCCCCTCCCATTATTGTCTCCTCCCAGGAGAATGTTTGAGAACTTCACCCACTCCCATCCTTACTCCCAAATTCTGCTACAGAGGATACTGCAGTTGTAAATACAACCTTGCTATATGTAACAATAAATCTTTTTTGGGATGAATGTGTGTTAAACCTGTCGGTTCTCAACAAGACATGAATTAACACTTGGAAATATAGCCCTTCAACTCTTTTGCTACAGTTTTGCCATCTGTAAGATAGGATAAATACTTTCCAGCTTCAAAATAACGTTTTGAGCAATGTCAGTGATATGTGTACAATAACAAGTCTGTTATTGTATTATTGTATATTTCCCTGAGGTTTGAGTTCCTTGGTATTTTGTTTTTGCTGTGGAAATGGCTAATGCTATTTGTACTTAGTAGACCAGACAAACAGAGTTTCCTTTCACAGGTCTGTGACTCCTATCCTACAGAAGTCTATGTACCAAAGTCTGCAACTGCACACATCATAGTGGGGAGCTCTAAATTTCGCAGCCGAAGGCGTTTCCCAGCTCTTTCCTACTACTGCAAGGGTAACAATGTAAGTGTGAATTTGTAACCTCAAAGTGTTTGCTTATTTTGGCCTTGGTCTCATAATTCTTCTAGTAAGGCTTTGCAAGACAAAATCAGTGTTTATTTAATTTAAAAAAAAAAAATTATTCGTGTAGGCCGATTAGTATGGTTAGTTCATTAATAGACATTTAATGAAGACATTTAAACCCAGTTTCATCATCCAGCCAGCACAAAAAATATGTGATCTCTGTATCACAAGGAAGGGGAATAGTACGAGAGGCCCTGAGACACAGGTGGCAGAGGAGCAAAGGCCAGTAGCAGGCAGCTTTGTAGCTGACTGGGAGGAGAACAGACCAGTTTTGGATCTGGTAGCTTGAGAGCAAGTTGAGGAGGTGAAAAACTATACTTACATCAGTTAGAGAATCTGGAGAAGATTTTCAAGAAATGATCTATGAAGAGACACAGAAAGGATGGATATAAGAGCTATTAAATTTAGGCTGAGCAGTATGTTGTGCTGAAGTGACTCCCCTTGTCTGCAAGGGTGAGAAGTTCCACTTTCCCCTGTCCATAGCAAACATTCTCAGGGCTGAGCAAGGAACTGCTTCATTTGTCTGTAACCATTTGGAAAAAAACCTGTACCTAGACTATTTGCATTTCTGTTTCTGGCAGCTAAGGTGAGCAAGGAGACCTTTGGGCTGAAGAATCCCCCAAACTGGGGAAAAAAGCACAAATCATAACCTACAAATCATAATCTCCATGGAACTCCTACCTTTACAGCAGCCCTTATCAAAGATTTAAACTTCAGAAGAAAGGAATGAGACATTATTTTTGTCCCTTTACCCTGCATTTCATCAGAGCATTGTTACCATAAAGACCTATGAATTTTAAATGAAGTGGAGAATAAGAAGATTTAAATAGTAAATACAATCTCTGCATGAGTTACCTATTATATCTAACATTTTGTTAAGGTCAAATTTTTCAGAATTAATCACTTTGCATGATCAACTCTGTCCAGATATAGATGCCTAGGATTCAAAACACTTGGACGTTTCCAAATCTCAGTGAAAGAAAAGGTCTCAGGGTCATGTAGATGACAATATGTAATAATTCAGATTGAATGAGTTTCATGTTTCAGCCTGAATGTTTTCCCTGCTGTGGCTGAAGTTCAGGTTAATGTTCAAAATACCAGAATCTGAAGTATTGTGTTTACTCCAGGATCCTTTATAGTTTAAAGAGCTAGGAAAAGCAGTGTTGGAGGAAATATCTCCTTGTGGATTTGAAGGTTGCCATGAGTTGCCAGTAAACAGAGCAATGGGCGGGAAAGGGGTAAGATTTGACAGCAGTTTGGGAACAGCCTGCTGCATATGGAAGAGACAGGTACCACACATTCAGTCTTTCCTAGACAGAACTTTCAGATAGCTGCTTTGTCCTGACCAATTCCGTGATGATGTGACACCTCTGCACAGTCTGTGTGAATATAAAAGTCTGGAACTACCTGTTCAGCTTATGCAATAGCATGTAAAAAATCACTGGAATATGTGCTGGTCAGAAGACTAAACTCTAAATAACAAGAACCTCTTTGCAAAACCATTAATAAATTATGAACAGGGTCTCACACAAATCTGTGTTTCTCTCTTAAAGACCCATAATTTACTGACTAACTACTGATAGTTGAAAGATGTGACTGAAAAAAAGCATATCCTTTCTCACAGTAAAAAAAATCTGTAGGACAGTCTGCACAGGTTGTGTCCTTCAGCAGGCAGAGTCTCTTCGTGCTTGTGTTCAGTGCTTAGAAAGTACATCTATTATCCCCTTGCCTTCTATAATTCTAGCTGTCATCTGCCTACCAAAAAAAAAGTCTTCCTGCCCCCTCATTTCACATTTTGTTTCTTCTTTCCTGGTTTCATCTGGGAAGAAGGTGATCTTGATGGGTCTGTGGTGAAACGCTCTTGCCTCCTTCAATAACCCTTATTAATACAAGTACTCCAGGAGTCAGGCTGCCTGACCTACTTCTAATGCATAAGGACTTTTTCCAAAGGCAGTGCTGAAAATACATATTCATTGGTGATCTGGTTGCATGTTATACATTTTTTTGTTTCCTGGACTCATGCTGTTTAGTTAAGCAGGCACTGGTGTAGGTTGGTTGTAATAAGTCTTGTACCCAGTAATTGTGAGTGCAAAAGGATCTATTCATATGTTATATCAATGTTCTCAATTTCAAGGCTATACTTATCCTCAAGATATCACCTTTCAGGAGTTATTCCACATTAGGGAAATACAATACTTAAAATAGCTCTAAAATTTGGATTCTAGACTAGACGTGGGCCAATGGGGTTGTATTGTTTTAATTCTTCCTTACCTTTTTAAAAATAATATATTTATTAACATGTAGTTTAAAAAAATGCATTTATTAATATGATTAATTTTACCATTCTGCCTTTCTCATGAAACTGTACATTTATGCAAACATCTAATGATCTGGTTTTGTAAATGCTTCTGGATGCTAAACAATTTCTACTTTTTAATTAAAGTCTTTTGTTTGTCTGCTTTTCTGCAGGCTTCCATATGTAGAAGCAGCCAGCCTTTATCTGGCTTTAGTGCTCGATGCCTTGAGGATGAACAGATGCTCCAGGCCATTAGAAAAGCCAATCCAGGAAGTGATTTCATATATGTTGTTGACACTCGGCCCAAAGTAAGTACATTGAATTTCTTGCACATAGGAAGACTGGGTCTGGGCTGTATACATTAGGGAAGATACACAACCTACATGACTGACCAAGCCACTTCTGATCTTAGTTGCACCTGTGCAACTCCACAGGTACATGAAGATTCGTCAGGGGAATCTTAACTAAGAACTTTGACCACATTCTCATCTCTGGGAGAATTTTCTCCTTTACACTGAACCTTTCTCTTTTCTTGTTCTTAGCAAAATGTCAAGATACAGACAAGTAGATGATGTGTAATTGTAACTGTTTACACATACAAGCTATCAAGTAAGTATATTTCTGAGGAGACTGGCCAAAAATAATTCCCATTATAAGATGTATTTACAGATGTTTGTAATGTCACAAACCTCTGCCTGCTTATACTGTAATTTTCCATGGATGATTTCTCCTGAAAGTGAGAAAATTCCAATGACCTCTGCGCAAGGCTGAGGAAAGGCAAGTTACTGAGATCACAGGAGTGCAAGAGACCTTTAAATATCTCCAGCACTTTGGTGGTTTTGAGAGACAATCTGAAATATGATAAATAATGACACCAGATGCCATATCTATAACTGATTAAAAACCTCTGACCAAGATAAAAGCTTTATAAAAAAATATATTATGGAGAAATATAGAAACTCAGTGATGATCTAGAAGAGGTTGGAAGCCATAAAAAACCATTTTATCCAAACTGTCATGCTAGCAAACAGTTCAAGGTGATAAAGACTAGATAGACTTCAGTATCTGGAGGTGATAGTAGGGTTATGTTCTTTCTTATACTATCAGGAACTTTCCCCTTGAAGTTACCAAAGCCTCTGAAGAAATGAAACTAAAGAGGCAAATCTCCACAAAATCCTTCATAGGTATAGGATTAGCTATAGCATGGGAAAAGGAAAAATGAGAATAAATGTACGAGGAAAAGGAACAAGGAAGTTGTTTCATTATCCTGAGATCAGAAGACGGGGTCTGAAAGGGCAAGGTGAGTAGAATGAGAAATGGAGTGAGGAAGTGAGGAAGGGCAAACCTGGCAGAGCTGGAGCAGACACAGGGAACATGCATGGCTGGTGACTGAAAACATTGGTGGGAAGGTGCTGTGAGTGCACAGCTCTAATGGGAGGCAGTGGCCAGAAAATGAGGACCTTGGCACGTCTCATTGACCCAAGGCACACCAAGGGCTCTGTAATCTGGTAACTACTTTGACCTTCTGTTCCCTCCTTTTGGTTGGGAAGACGAGGATGCTACCAGCTTACTTGTGGCCCTGAAGTAAGTGAATTGTGATGAGCACTAGGAAAGGATGGGTACCATTGTGTTCAGAAAGGGCATTAGACATGAAGTACTGACCTAGCTGCCTAAACAATGCTTGTTTAACAGTTTTCTATGTGTAATAGTAGTTTAGCTTCTTTCCTGTCTGATGGTATTGGTACTCTTCCCTATTTAAGTCAGTCTTTGATTGATGGGATTTATTGCTAATGACTTACTCACTTGGCTATTAATAATGTTTTACCAGGTAATTAACAGGAAGGAGTCATCCTTCAGTTTTTTCCTGGTAAATTACTTTGAGACACCTTCTGTGTGTGGTGATAAAAGCCCACTTTGTGGAAAGCGTAGAGAGACTAAAATTGGCTCACTTAACCATGAATGTCAGCATAATTTCAGCAATCCTGGCTTCTTCAGGAGCCAGTCAGGAGATGAAGATTGACTGCTTCCACTGAACTTCTCTGTTAAAAAAGATTTTGATGTAAAGATATTCATATAACAGATTCTGACTTCTCTCTGGGCTACAAAAATGCACAGGTCTACAAACCTCCTGTGATCCCAGATGCCAAATACAGCCTTTTGCACCTGATAACGCATTTATAAATCTAGAGCATAGAGCAAAGGGTAGATATCGGTGGAAGCAGACCCTGGCATTCTTCAGGGAACCTTTAATGAATGTAAATATAAGATATTAAGTCTGGTGGAAGGCTTCCCATTCCCACAGGCAGCGAAAAAACTGTTTGCTTCATTTATCATAAGAACCAGTTTCCTGCAAAGATCATGAATTTTGATGGATCCTTCAGTTCAACATTCCCAAGGCTCTTCCCTCATTGTGCTTGGTGCTTTTCAAAACAAAAGATTTGTCTGTGGAAGAAAGCTTTGTTTCCACTTCATTTGGATGTATCAGGATGACCAAATGCAACTTTACTCAAGCCAGTGCCATTGCTTTATGTGATCACAGAAGAAGCTAATGTAGACTTACTGTTCGAGTAAGACACATTTGTTCTATAGTCTTTAGGACAAGACAGGACTCTGTTATCCTCCAGATTAAAGAAAATGCCGGGAAATCTTGCAAGTGGGGTCTTTACCTTTACAGGCTGTATCCCTGAGATCAATCAGGGACAAGCAAAATTTAGATAGCTTCACAACAACTTTAAGAGAAACAGATGGAATTTTGGTAGATGATGTGGAAAACTTGTTAGTAAACATTGTGGCAGCTGCAAAGTTTGGCAACTGGCAGTATTTAAAATAAATGAGTGTCAGAAAGCCTTGCAAATTTAACCTTGTATTTATTTACTTTCAAAGAGTGCTATTTCAGATTGTCAGTTAAGAAAGGATATTTGTGATAAAATTGCTCTGCTGCAGGAACAGTTAATGGTATTTATGTGCTGACTACTAGGTTAGTCAGTAGATAGATGTTATTCATTTAAGCTTTCAGGGGTTTGTGATGGCTGAGACTCGTGTACAGATCTTTCTTCCTGAAGCTATAGGCTACTGCAGAGAGAGACTGCCTCATTTTGTTTATACAAGAACACTGATGTCAACTTCAAAAGAAAGAGATTAGGATTCAGCAGATAATTTATATCTTTGTAGCAAGTCACACAGAGGACTCTGTCCTTAATTGACATGCTGTTCACAGGCTGTATCTTTTTTTTATTGTCCATTGATAGTCAAAACCTCAGCAGACTGCTGGTTGATAGACAAGAATGGAGTTTCTTGTCAGTGCTCTTTCATGAATTGCATACTACAAGTTAAAAGAAATTTTGCCCAAAATTTGTATAAATCAAAAATGTTGGTGTTTTGCCCAGGTTCCTATCCAGAGTGTGGTTCTTTCTGTTGTGTCATGAAGCTCATGCAATGTTTCAATTCCTAATGGTGGTCCACAAATGTAACTTTTTAGCTCTTTCCTTTGAAAGTTAAGGTTTGGTCCTTGGAAACCTGTTTTGACATATAACATAAAAAAGCTAGGCTTGTTCACCTTGCTTAGAGGGAAGATAGCATCAGACAATCAGTCCCCAGTTGTGTGTACTGGCTCCAAATTAAAACTGAATATTGGGACTATGTGTGTTTGGGGTGGAAGAGGTCAGAAAAAGAGACATTCTTGTATATTCCATGAAGCCATTAGCTAAGCACTAAAATGTATTATTGTGAGTTTCAGATGTGACCACAGAAGCAGTGAATCAATAGTACTGCCTGCACTATTGGGAAATAAACTGGAGACAGAGTTATCTGCATAGCCCCTTGTCCCCTAGGCAATGCCTAAGAGAGACTTTTTTTACTTTTTCATGAACATTGGCTCTCACTGAAATGAAGATGAGTCACTTTTTGCCCAGCTGGTGCCTCATGAAGTCTATATCCTTTATTATTTATTTCTTAAATCTTTCCTGAGCAGAAGTTAGTTGTGCTTGGAGGCATGGAGGTTCTGCCACTCGAGCTGCTTGGTCACTCTCAGAGCCTTCATATTTCTTGGGAAGTTTGAAGGTACCCCAGCCCTACAGCATGAATTTCACAGAAAGGCATGGATTTTATGCAAAAAACCTATTTCTTTCCATTGCACAGTGAGGTTTTGCTATAGGAAATTTAGAAAAATGTAGATAGGTACTTAATAAGAGAATAATATAGTTAAAAAGACTTATACAATAAAAAGTGAAAGTACTTAATTAATTTTAATCAGCTATGGTTTTCAGCCCAAGGATCAAAAGTTGGCATAAGAAATTTGGCAGATAGTTTTCCTTTCCACTCAAGGATTCCAAAGGGGGGGGGAATAAACATTAGCCCCACCCTTAATTTTCTGCTTGGGAAAACTGAACTAAAGAAGTATTTAGTAACTTTCCCATGCCAGGAGGCAAGTATCATATTCGATGACAAAATTTCAGCTTCCAGCTGAAAGTTTTTTTGTTGAAGCACAGCAACTCCTTGATAGCAGTCCATTGCAGATGAAAATATTTGTGATAATGTTGTCAATTCGAATATTTTGTAGTCTTAACAAGAGCCAAGTTGCCGTAAAATTAGGAAAAAACTACTCCAGCTCCCTCTTCATTACTGCAATCTTCAAAGAAGTCAGCTGGATGATCTGAGCAGTAAAATACAGTAATCTGGGCAGAACCACAGTGTGCATATGCTGTGAACCAGTGGCATGGCAGATGAGACAACTGCCACCTCCTGGGTCCATTCTGCTAGCAAACATAATGCTGATCCAATACAAAATCAAAACAGCCCTTTAAAATGAAAGCCTTAAAGCTCTTGCAGAGGAATCCTGCCTAAGCTGGGGGGTTTTGTATCTAACTTCACTAATAAAGTTTCACTCAAAGAGTGTGAAATAGGGATATCAGAGGCTCAGCACCCTGCAATAGGCTATAAACAGATCCCTGATTCACAGCCCCTTGTGTTGACACTGTGATAAATGCTTCCTATTTGTGCCTGGCTTAAACCCCTCTGATTTATTGCTGTAGACAACAAGGCTTGTTTTGAAAAGATTCTGCTACTGGTTTTTCATCCAATTTTCCCTGTGTTTTTCAGCTCAATGCAATGGCAAACAGAGCAGCAGGGAAGGGATATGAAAATGAAGACAACTACTCCAACATCAAGTTTCAATTCATAGGCATTGAGAACATCCATGTTATGAGAAATAGTCTGCAGAAAATGCTTGAAGGTAATATCCCTCTTCTTTGGAAACTAGGGAAAAGAATTGGTCCTTCCATCAAAGAAATCAGAATAAGTGCTCTGAAATCAGCAGCAGTGAAAAGAGTATGAAAAATAATCTTTACTTTTTGCAGCTGCGTGCAGCTGCCTGCTGGTTAATGGAACTTGTGCAATGGATCATCTTGGCAAATACTCGTTGGTGATTTCTTAATTGTGAAAACACCTTGTTTCCTGGCTGAAATCCAGATATTGTTTACTCTAATGATAAAGTTAATTTTAATCCAGTGCATCTTACTGCTACTATGTCTTTTTTTAATATAATTTACATTTTGATAGTAAAATGAAAAAAATCCCTTATAGCTGACTTCAAGGCTAGTGGAAAATACAGACTGATTTTTTTTCAAGCTCAGAAAAGCTATGGTTTGATTTTTGTATAAGTTAGTCATGCATTTTAGACTGTGAATTTTGATAGAAACTTATTCATGCCCTATATAGAACATATCACATCAGGTCTAATAATGAAATTCACAGCCAACAGGTATAACAACCTTCCATATCCCATGGAAATTAATAACAGTTGCCTTATAAATACTTAGCAGTATATAAACCAGCAAAGCTGTTCTGCCATTTCATATTTACAGTACATAAATGTTTTGAAGTGTCTGGGAAAAGAACAAAGATAAATAAGCCATCCTTGACCCTCGACAACTTGTTGATTTTTGACAAGCAGATAGGAAATTGTGCTCACTCCACCATGTCCCTGAGTTACTTCATGCACATCAACAACTTCCATCACCTCCTGGATCAGCTTCATCTATCTTATTCTTGACTTGATGCTCTGCCCATGCTCTTTTACTCTTCATCTGTCTCCCACTGAGTGCATGCAAATGTAAATTTGAAATCTAAGAAGGGCCTAAATTTTCCATGATAGGGAAGCCATGCTCTGTATTCAAATTAGAGAATTTTGTGGAAACCAGCATTAAAGTGTGATACAGGTAAAGCATTCCCTCTCTTGATGAGAGTTTTCTTGGTCTAAGAGTCTCAGGTAGGAAAACAAAAATATTTTTTGTTCACTAGGAGGTCTTGTTTGGCTAGAAGAGAAGCTGGGTGAGTAAACAGGTCCCTTTATTTGTTCAACTCAAGACTATCAAAGTTAAAATAGTAAACAACTTGTCTGGCTGCATGGGCAGTGCTGTTTATAATTTTTGAGACAAAAATTCATGAGACCAGCCCATGGCCCAAACTTGGATGTAACAAGGTAATTTCTAATGTATTTAACACTTCAGGCCACTTGGAGGGCACAAATTCTTAGCATTTATTTTCAAATAAGCCATAGGGTTAAAACATCTGCTTTTATTCTGGGTTTTATATTTGCTGAGTTGAAATCTCTTGTGTAGCAACTTGACTGATAAGATTATAAATCAGAGAAGTTAAGGACTTTTAAAAAGAAAAACCTTGTGACTTTCAGTGTACTAGAGCTTTCCTTATGTAAGATACTATATAGTTTTCATCTTTTTCCATTTGTGTGTGTCTCTTGATCTGTTTTTCTGGTGATCTTTTACCTGACTTGAGCATACAAAGAGACTTAGAATGAAAAAGGTTATGAAGGATGATGATAACACACATTTAATATGGCTTTAAACTTTTATCAATAAATACCTCAGTAATATATCAATAGTTATCAATTACTGATGTAATATCAATATAAAAAGATAAATAATTAAAAGATCCATAAATAAGACAGCAATATCACTGTATTTATGTGAATCTTAAGTAAAACATCACTCTACAAACATTACGGAATGGGTCTGCTGCTCATGGTCTGTTGTAAGATCTTATAAGGTGCATAAAAACATTTGAAAAGACAAATGAGACTGATGAAAACTGATTTTAGTTTAATCTGAGCTGTATTGCTGCTTGGAAGTGTACAGCATGAAAAGGGCATCAAGATATAGTTGGCCAGATGTGTTGCTGAAATGCAAGGCCATTCAATTTACTGGTGCTAAGCAGAAGTGAAGAGCAAAGGATCTTCACATGCCAGACTGCACATTATTTTCAAGATACAATTTGAAATAAATTCCAATGCTAAAAAAATTTGGAAAAAAAACATTATTCAGTTTTCCATTAGAAAATGCACTTATATTAGGAATGTATTCATTTCAATTATTTTTGGGGGAAAAAAGCTGAGAAAATAGATTTATACTTATAAAAAAATAAATAGCTTATTTGAGTAGGTGAAAAATTGGCTTCAGATTTGTGATTTTACTGACTTTATTTCAAGCCAATTTATCTTATTTTAACATATATTTACCCTGCTATAATGTTGATTTTTGACAAATTATACCGGTATTATAAAATAATTAAATTTTTAGAATAAGATTTTTTAAGAATATGCAAAAAACATTGAGATTTGACTGTACTGTGGAAGTAAAATTCATTTCAACATGATGGAATTTCCTTTCTAACAAAAAAGAATTTTCCTCTACTGCCTTTAGTATAGTATGGATTTTTATTTTTCTCTGTTTATAGATAGGTCTACTTGATGAACCTTGAGATAATTTTGATCCTGTGCACAGACCTCCTTGAAATAATTTTTAACATTAGAAGGACATTGCACAGGGACTTCCCTTGACACAGATCCAAGGTCTGCCTGAGGCTGCTGTTTGGTGTTTGGGCTGGGGTGGGCTGTGCTGCACAGCCTGGGCAGCTGAGACCTGACTCCCGTGTGCCGTGTGCCGTGCACCGAGGCGATGGCCCCGCATGCCCCCTGTCTGTATTTAAACAGCAAATATGAGCCTCTCCTCCCCCCACACCAGGAGCAGCA
Organism: Thryothorus ludovicianus; assembly: GCA_013397245.1. NCBI lineage: Eukaryota > Metazoa > Chordata > Aves > Passeriformes > Certhiidae > Thryothorus > Thryothorus ludovicianus. Next base: position 116,649 of record VZTB01017968.1, on the reverse strand, counting down.
CTTGCTGATGTAGGAGCAGCCCTCTGATCCTTGGACCTCTGTGACACAGCCAGTAAGGAAACCTGTGGGTCTGGCCCACAGCAGCTCTTCCTTCCTCTCTTTATGGCTGTCCTGCCAGAAATGGGGGGACGAGTCCAGCATATCCCCCTGGTGCTTTTGCAGCTTCCAACATGTGCCCTGTTTCTTCCTCCCATCCTGGGACACGGGAACATTGCTGGAATTCTCAGAGATCCCTCTCTGCCCATTGGCTCTTGATGTTCCTGTGCATACACTGTGCATGAAGCAGGGCCATATTTCTCAAAGATTTTGGTACTTTTTCTGCTGAGATGGAAATGCCTTTTCCCTTTAGGATAACCCTCATAATTGAATATATGGTTGAACGCAGTATTAAGATCCAGATCAGTTGCCAAAGTCATGTGAAATATACAGTGTATGCATTTAGGACAGTATGAACTTTGCTCAGTGAAGTGGTCAGTAAATATTGACTCCAATTTGGGAGTGGGAATGAGCAAAGCACTGTTTCAGCCTTACCTTGGGATTTGTAAACAGAGACAGCAGCTTCAGCCAGAATTCAGCCACTAATTGGTCATGCTTCCATCTGCACAGAAACATTAATCATGTGAAAAGCTGTTTGCTTTCAGTGCTGCTATCTCTGCATCTTTATAAATATCCTCCAAAAGTTCCTTTTAAAATAACCATCTGGAAAGGGCCTTACATATAAACATTGCAAGACTTTGTATGGACACATTAGGCCATTTTGCTTCTGAACTAAATGGAGTTAGGACAGTCAGATAGTTCAGATATGGTATAAACTCTGTCTTTGGCTTGTAAAATTAAATTTCAATTGCACTGAAGGAAAATAAAGCTGTGCCAGGGGCCATAATGGCCATAAATAACTGTCTTTTAAGGTTTCCAGACCACAAGAGACTTACTAAGACATTAGTAATTGACAGATCATATATTAACTCAGTAAAAGCCATGATGTTTTTCACTGTACTCTGAAAATAATTTCATTGAGTAATACTTTTTTTTCTTTAAAAGACAGTATAACTCTACATGGATCAAAATAAAGCTCTAGTCTATTTATGGGGTGAATTTAGAATCTTACTGTTAAAAATAGATTGTACCAAATATCTTTGAGTATTTGTACTGCTGAATTGAGGTACCTTATTTAGACTCTGATTGCTTTCTTTCTTTTGATGTCACAAACTTTATTATTAAAAAGAATAGATACTTGGATACAGTGGAATAGAAACTTTGAGTAAAAACTGAGCGGTTTTGTTGTTTTTTTTCTTCAAATGTGGCATAGAGTTTGGAAGATTTTCAGGAAAATATTTTCCTTGATGGATTAAGTCTTGTCCTCACCATCAGAAAGTGAAGCTTCGATAAGGCTTAATTCAGGGATGGAGTGAACCACTTCACCCACCATCACCTGTGGTGATGCTGGGAGTAGTAGGCAGTGGCACCATTTAGGTGTCTGCCTGCCTGTCCCACAGCAGAAATCAAATGCTTTCTGTTTCCAAGCCCTCATCATTAAATACATGAACTCCTCCCAGGGGTTTGAAAACTTCACTCCCAACACAATCTTGGAAAATACGTGCTTCACAGAAGGATGGATTTGGATTTGTTTGCGATAGGCTTTACGACAGCTTCTCTTTTAAAATTGAATCACCATGTTGGGTGAAATTTGACCCAGCCCTATTTCTTAAATATATGTGTTTCTCAAAGGTTGTGTTTGACAGTGATATAGTTCTTTTTTTCAAAAGATGCATGTTTTATACAGTGGATATGTGAAGAAGAGGTAACTCCAAGGCTGAACAGTCAATGAAGCTTAAGAGACTCCAATTACTATACATTTAAAATGTATCTTATTTTGCAGTTTGTGAGCTGAAATCACCTTCAATGAGTGACTTTCTGTGGGGCCTAGAAAATTCTGGCTGGCTGAAGCACATCAAAGCCATTATGGATGCTGGCATTTTTATTGCAAAGGTAAAGTGTGTAAAATGAGAACAAAACTTGCAGTAACCAGGTATAGAAAATGAGGACCAGATTCTCTGCTTATGGGTAACTTCTGTTATCTCTTCAGTGATGTTATACCTGAGAAAAGTCCACCTTGCAATGATTTGTGTATGAGGAGAGATGATTCTTAGGTGCTGTTGTGTCAACGTTTTTCTAAAATAGTAAACAAAAGCTTGTGTTCTTTTGTGCTGAAGCCTCTACTAGCCTGTGTCTTGTTATGTCAGACATTTGAACCTCCTTACTTTCATCCCTAACAGTGACTGTTACTGTTTCTTTCCCTATTTGCCCTGCCTCCTCCACTGGTTTCTGGGCATTTTCTTTGTGGAAGTGGTAGTAGATATATATACATATAGCTATATATAATGTACAATACATTATATTATGCACAATATATAGCTACTGTGCTATGCCCTCTGAGTTATCAGGCAACCAACCGAATTCACCTTTTGAACTAAATCCTGTGTATTACCATGGCTGAACTCTTTAGCATCTTCTATTTTTATATACCTGAGAACTCTTCCAGAAAACAATTTTGGCTTTAATAAGAAATTATTTCCCCTACTCCCTTACAAAGTAATGTAGATTTTTTTCATCTGCTAGCAGTAGCTTTTTTACCCCCTACCTTGTGCTCTGCCTTTTACTGCTTCAATTCCTTTTTCTGAGATTACAATTTCTTATTGGCCATTTTATTCACATGACCTACTGTGCACAACTATACAGATAAAACTTCATGGGTTTCCCTCCTCACTAACTGCTTGTTTCTCTTGCATTGCTTCTTCCTCCTCAGTCAGCAACTGTAGTTTCTTACCTGAACATCAACTGTGCAATAAATACATAAATGTATTATTACTCCCAGCCCTACTACTTTTCATTAATTCATAGAAATAAGGACATTTATGTTAGCTTTCCCCAGTGGCTAGTCTTATTATCCTTTGTGCATATGCTTGCTAGCCTAGTGCCTTCTCAGATATGCATTTTGACCCATTCTTATTTGTACAGTTCTTGGTCTTCTGCCCACAGAGGTTCTATTCTGGTAGAAATATTGAGATAAACATAGATAATTTATTATTATTCCACATTCCCTATTAAGCCCAAAATTAACCTAAATGTTTGGGGTTTTTTTCTAACAGTATTTTTCCTAACCTACTTTATTTTCTACTTCCTAAATTTAATTCTCTTTAAAAATGACAAAGGCCAAACCCCTTAGAATTAAAAAAACAACCACCAACCCTCAAGTTCTAAAAATAATACAACACCAGGCTCTGGAGAACTCGGAACAATTTCTTCTTTATATGTTTATGTATAAAACGAAATCCTCTCTCCCTGGTTATTACATTCAAGATACTGCTAAAATCTTTCTTACTAGACATGGAAGTTTCCCACTACCACAGCTTCCCCCTGAGCCTTTACAGCATTTCACCAGTGCAGTGCAGTGTGCTGCAATAGTGTCCAGGCTAGTGATGGCATCAGGAGCAGACACTGCCCTTAATGACATTACCAACAAGATGAAAAATTAGGAGCCATATTGCAAATATGGCTACTCTTTTAGTGGCATGTAAGTGACATGAGAGCATCTGAATCTGCGGTCGGTAGTTGTCTGCTCTGACAGATGGATGTATTTTAACTGGAATGAATCCCACATCTTCCTGTCGTGGAGCATTAACAAGTAATTCTCCACCACCATATTTCATGGCCTCTGGGGTGAATTAAAACTTTTTAAATTAGAGGAATAACACTGATTTTCAAATGAGATGAGTAACACTCAACTTGATTCAAAAACTCTGTGATAGAGTAAAACAGGAATGAGCTTTCCCATTCCCAAATTAACATTCTCTATATGGCTCTTGTCTCACTGTTTCTCTCTTACCATTGTCTTCCTCCCTGCTTGTGAACTTTCTGACTTTTTCTGTATCCTTAGGCTGTGGCTGAGGAAGGTGTGAGTGTGCTTGTTCACTGCTCTGATGGCTGGGATAGGACAGCCCAGGTTTGCTCTGTAGCAAGCCTTCTATTGGATCCATATTACAGAACTATGAAGGGATTCATGGTAAGCAGGTTCTTTCACAGACTAAATGAAGTAGTATGGCATCACTTTAGATGAATTTATATAATAGGAAATAAACTGTCCTTAAATATACCCTTGTTTTGTTTTGCTTTGTTTTTTAAGTAGGAAGGCTTTTATATATTTGTGTTAAAGTCTCCCAATTTCTCTATGAAATGTTATTCAAGGTGAGGATCAGTTGGTCACCTTTGTTCAATTTTCTTTTCCTAACCTCGACCAAGAAAATTCCTCACAGCCCAAAGAGCTTCTGTGCAAGCAAGAATTTGTATTCATTTGCAGTGAACATTTTAGAGTGTCAGAAGTGTGTCTTTTCTAGACATTAAACTGCAAAGAGCAATATATTAGAAAATCTGTTCCTTTCCCAGGTCAATCAGCAGTAGTAAAGCATCTAGAGGTGGTTATCAAGTTACTGGTCACTTGTTAAAAAGATGTTTGAGACATTTGTAAGTTCTATTTTAGTAAGCAATGAAACAAGATATTTGAAGTTGTGCTGAAATACTGGCACCCTCTACAACTGTGAAGTGCTGCTTCACTGACCTGGCAAGCAGTGCTCATCACTCATGATTTTTCTGCTAATCCTGAAAATTATTTAGGAATCTAATATTGCTTGCTTGCGTCGTTCTTGCTTGCCACTTTGCTGCTTATTCTAAGAATTAACTGGGATTCCAACACTGCTTGTTTACACCACCCTTCTGCTTCAAGATGTCAGCTCCACGCCACAACACTGAATGCAATATTCTCATTTTAGGTGTTAATTGAAAAAGACTGGGTTTCCTTTGGTCACAAATTTAACCACAGGTAAGGAGTGCTAAGGTTTTCCTCTGTAAACATACCTATTATATGTTTATGTACTGTGTATCTGCTGCCATTCCAGTTCTACTTCTTTGCTGCCTTACAAAACATAGCAACAGAATGCCTCTGGAAACTGCCAAACCCTTTTCTCCAGCTATATAATTTAGCTGCCTGAAAAAGTCAGAGTGAAATATTTCTATATATGCACTCCAAAACTACCAAGGGGAATCCTGTGTGCTGGTCTTGCAGTTGCTATGAGCATTGAGAGGCCCTTGTGAGTACTGTGTATTTGACTTGCAAAATCCCTTTGGACTCCAGCAGATCTTCTAGTAGAGTCAAGGCTCCCTACATAAGTCCCTGTTCATCAAAGGGACTTCTACATCTTCCAAGGCAGTACTTAATCTTGGGCATGTCTGAGAGTTACCTGTTACATAAAATACACTCTTCCTGTTATGCTCTGTTCTAAAAAAAATCAAGATCTGCTCAGAAATGTCAGGCAAAGTGGAAAGTAATTTATTTGGACAAATTACTTGAAGATTGATCCAATGTAAATGTTATAATGCAATTAAAATGTTTGAAGACTTAATATATTTAAACATGGATACATTTTCACATTTTCTTTCTTTCATTACTTTTCTTTTTTGTAAAAATTAAAAGAGCAATTTTTATATTTGGGTTTAATTACATTATATTGCTTGATTTAAATATAAGTTTGTTATAGTTTTAAAACCCAACAAAACTCAGAAAATCTATGCATCTTCACAACCTGTGAAATTCCAGTAGGAATTACTACATTTAATATGATAGTGTCAGTTGTTTATAATTATCAATGGTAAAAGGTAGTATGAAATGCAATAACCACTGATAGCTTTGGCTTGCTGTGCAATATTTCTGTATTTTCTTTGATGGTAACAGAAAGTTCAATTTTAAATGTTTATGAAATTCTACTCTGATGGCATGTGTACATAAAAATGCACATATATCCCCCAGCCCTCCCCCCTCTTGCAGAATAATTGATTGAAAATGCTTCTTCCTATTATGTAGACTTACAAAATACTTTTTACTTCTATGTGCTTTTTGTTTTTTTTTTTAATTTTCAGGCTCTTTTTCTTCATTGCAAGTGGTTCCAAGAGACATTTTTATACACAGAAAGTTTTATGTTCACCCCACAGTCGCAGTAGCATGAAAACATTTCTCTCTTACTAAAAATGTCACCAAGAGAGGGCAGCTTTAACCCGTTTTCTGCTGAGGTTATAATGTAGCTCTCCTGCTCAGTTATCTGTTTTGGGGAATAACCTACTATTAAGAGCCTGCCTTAAGACATTCTTCTGATAACTTATGTTACCAGGGTACAATTTATTCTGATTGCATTAAAACATGGCAATGCAGAAGCCAGCTTTTTGTAGCTGTAATGTAACAAGACACCCAATAAAAGAGGCTTTTTTGTTTGTAATTCTGCCTCCATTCTTCTTCATGATTCTTGCATCATTTTTGCAAGTAAAAATATAGCAATAGTTGAGATTTTGTAAAATGAATGCCTATGATGTAACTTGCACACTAGAAATGAGGGGTTTGTTTTCCTTAGAGTTAATGCAGTTTTCTTAGGAATTCAGGTTATAATTGGATGTCTCTTGTCTTGTTTCAGGTATGGCAATTTAGACGGAGATCCAAAGGAGATATCGCCCGTTATTGACCAGTTCATCGAATGTGTTTGGCAGTTAATGGAACAGTTTCCTTGTGCCTTTGAATTCAACGAAAGATTCCTCATCCACATACAGCATCACATCTATTCTTGCCAGTTTGGGAATTTCCTGTGTAACAGCCAGAAGGAGAGAAGAGAGCTGAAGTATGAAAATGTTTTCTTTAGTAGCATGTTTATGCATGAGGTCTGTGGCTGGTGGTGTACCAAGCAGTCAGACATTCTCCAGTTTGCATGTATGTGTTTCATAAGGCACAGGGTGCCTGCTGTCTTCTGGCAACACAGATTAATACCAAAAAAAGTTGATCCTCTGCAGTGTAGCTCTGCTGGAAGCATAATCCATGGTGTGTGTGACAGGGATTAGTGAAAATGGACAAGAGCATTACACCTTCAGCCATGCGGGCCTGCCTTTACTGCAGCCCTGGCAAAATACAAGGCAAGCTGGCCCTGTAACTCCAGTACAAAATGATAGTAACTGTAGTTAAGTTTAAGAGTTACTGCTCCTCTGTGTTATAACCTGTCTTTGGATCTCATGTCACAACATTTTAGCTCTCTTAAGTACTTCCTTATGAACAAACCTTTTTGTCTGGTATCCCTCCCTCTCACTGAGTCAGCAGACTGTCCTGCTGTCCAGCCCCGAAGCAATTATGAATTAATCTACCTGCCCTGAGGCCCAAACAAAGATAGCATCATCATTCCTGGCAGTGCTCATGTTTTTATCTGCTTCCCAAGGCCTTGGGTCCTCGATACATGATGATATCCATTGCTTTTCTCAAGCAGCCTGATCATGTCAGCAGTAGCAATGAGAGGAAGGTAGGTTACTGCTGGCTGCTGCCGTTTGGTCCCTTTCACTGCTCAAATGCAGAGCAGCCACAGTGCCACAGTCCTTTTAAAATTTAAACCTTCACAGATCACCACATCCCAAGACCTAACTGTGTAAGAAATTGCAGCTCAGCAGGATAGGAGTGCTTTTAAATGTGGGGATCCCTTTGGTGCAGAGATCAGTCCAAAAGCTCATTTTATGAAAATTATCCTTTCCACCTCACAAAGAAACCAGTCTCTGCACCTACTTTAGCTGGTTTTGCTCCACAGGAAATGGATTATATTTTGCTTTTAATGACCAACAAGGAAATATGGGTCTCTGTTTCTCTATGCTTGTAACTTAAATCTAATTCTGTAAAGGAAGCTGATTGTAAACTGGAAGTACAGAGGATAAGAATGCTTCATCTAAGCTTTAGCTATCCCTATAGAGTCTTTAATATATTTTTATTTAACATATTGTTTTTCAGAATCAAAGAACGGACGTATTCACTGTGGGCTCACTTGTGGAAAAATCGTGCTGATTACCTGAATCCTTTATACAGGTCAGACCACAGTCAAACCCAAGGGACCTTGCACCCACAGATAGCTCCGTGCAATTTCCTGTACAAGTAGGTACAATCACTGGCTGCTGGGAATTGTAGCATGGTTCAGAGTACAGAACAGAATGTTTTTTTATATTTCTTGTTCTATAAGGCTGTTTCTAGAGAGTAAATTCAGTCTCAGACGCAGTGTGTTTGTTCCTTGTGTGCTCATAGTCAGCCAACACCTCTGCACCCTTCCACAAGAGTATTAGTCTGAAAAGAAGCTTAAGATTAAAGCTATATTGATAGCTGTGTGTCCTAATTTCATGGTTACTCACTTCTTCCACTGAGAAATGCCCCTTTCAATCGTGTTCCAGTCTGTTGTTACTAAATTTATAGTTGCTTTATCTTCTTTCATTCCAAGATTTCATTATGTTAGTTTGGGTCAATTGTTATCAAAAGTAAAAAGGATCTTTGCAAGAAATCATACAATTTCATTGCTAAAACAAATATTTTGTAAAGAAACCCCAGACTTTCCCTATGTTTTTATATCAGGTAAAACCTAGTTAAGCTTTTCCTGATATTTTTTCAAAATATAACAAAATGCCATCACTTCAGAAATGCTACTATTGACATTCTGAGTTAATTAATTGTGCCATTAGTCTTTAACAAACTTCAGGAGAACTTGAATAGAAATTCATTAAGTGAAACTGCCATTTAAGTAAAACTGATCAGTTTGTTTTCCATTTGCGAGTAATAGCACCTGTTAAAAAGTCAATAAAAGTCCAAAATGACAGAAATTTAATTCTTTTATGACTACTATACCAGGTCACATCCACTTTAAAACAATTTTAAAATAGTCATTAATCGTATTCTTTGGGATAGTGAGATTTATAAAAGAAGTACTGATACAGCAGATCCTCCAATGGATAAGTAATCCTGTTGATTTTAATCGAATTACTTGGGTGCGTAAAGATTTCCAAGCATGAGCTGTCAGATGATAAACTTAAGGGGGAATGTGATTTAAACAGTGTACTATTGGGATGGGAATAATAAGCCACCAAGCAGCATGCACGTGCTCCAAAAATATCTGTCAGCTACTTGTCCAGACAGCTGCAGCTGACAGCAGGGCTCGGCTACTTAACCTGTCTGGTGAACTGGTTACACACTCAGGGCCTGCCCTATTGCCAGCAAGGCAGGAGGAGCACCAGAGTAATACAGAATTATAGAATTTCAAAGTTGAATTCATGGGAAGTTGAACAACTGAGAACTACAAATAGGAAAAACTGTCTTTACCATTGGCTCTTTTATAGATGCCATTGCTCTAAAGCCCACAGAACCGCAAAATAATACTAAAAAAAGCCTGAAAAATTTTGCATTCAGTGAACCTTTCTCAGCTGTGATCTAAACTACATTCACCTTTTTTTCTATTGTGTATCAAACTTTGAGCTGCCTATGTCCAGCTGTCTATGAGTTGCACGTTCAGGACGCAGGAAATGCAAATGAACAATGAACCTTGCTAAATAGTCTGTGAACTTATGTGTATGCATTCTAATGGTGAATAAGCATGGATAGATCATTTAGGACAATGTGTGTATAGGAAAAAAAAAAAAAGTGTATGCATTTAAGTCTCATGAGGCTATTTGACCAAGTGGGAAAATTGCTGACCTTGCCATCAATTGCAGGTTCTGGAGTGGTATGTACAACCGCTTTGAAAAGGGGCTGCATCCTCGACAGTCAGTTACTGATTATCTCATGGCAGTGAAGGAAGAAACTCAGCAGCTGGAAGAAGAGCTGGAAGTCTTACAAGAGGTAATAAACAGCTGAGCTTGATACCCCAGACTTGGTAAATGATGATAAAGGAAACCCAGCTCCAGATGCTGCAGAGTCCAATACACATTCTTCTGGAATGAGGATGTTCAGCCATCATCTTTGTTCTCAGATGAATTATTGTGAATGTTTTGCATTTAAGACACAAAAGTGGATTTTTTTTTTCTTTAAGGATAAATTTTTACCTGTGATAGTGCACAAGTCCTACTGAAAGTAAGTTTAATCCTTCTGTAACTCAGAGGGAATTGTAGCTCAGGAAAATGTTGTAATTCAGCATTGGTTTGTGACAAACCGTGCACTTCTCATACAACATAAATGAAAATAGTCAGCTTTAAAGGGTAGGTTGGGCTCTGAAAATTTATATGAAAAGAAAAAGAGCAAGGACATAAAAGAGGATTTCTGGGCCCTAAATGTGTCCACATGATATATCCTGTTTCCTTTATTTCAGAGATTGGCAAATCTTCAGAAATCACAATCAGGTAATAATAAAGTCAAGAGTAAGCAACAAGACCGAAGCAAACAGTTTGGACTGTATACCTCCAACAACAGCTTAGCTAACACTCCCCAGGAGTATAGCAATGACCTGAAATCGTTCCCATCCCGGAGCCCTTCTCAAGGGGATGAAGATTCTGCCCTGATTTTGACACAGGACAACCTGAAAAGCTCTGATCCTGACCTCTCAGCCAACAGTGATCAGGAGTCTGGTGTGGAAGACTTAAGCTGTAGGTCCCCAAGTGGGGGTGGCTGCTTGCCTAGTGAAGACAGTGGCAAGGACTCTGATGAGGCTGTATTTCTGGCAGGCTGAAATACCTTCATGGCAGCAAGGATCCAGGTGATGTAAAGTCTTACACAGTCTTTTCATCAGATGAGAAATGGAAGTGGTATGTGGCCTAAAGAAATAATCCAAAGAAAGGGAACTGTGCAATTGTGTAAAGATCTAAGCAGAACAAGTTATTGCTAATTTTAAGACATAACACTAAAGAAAGGTAATATCTGCTGTTATGTTTCATTAAGCCAATATGGTGGTTGTTTTATCAGCGCTGTATATAATTATTCCTTACTTTGTACATTTCCATAATTATTTATTGGACAGGATAATAGTTCTTTTCCTAAGATATGAAATTCCGAAGTACTGTCTTACAAAAGGTTAAAGATGTGTTACTGTTAGCTTCATAGGTGAAGCTGTCAAAACTTATTTTTGTAGAGCTCATTTGCCTTCAGACATATTATGTATATTCTTTGCTTTTTTTCTTCTCAAGAGGTTCAATTATTTTGCATATTCTCCTACTAAAATCCTACACAGCAAAGTAAAACTAACAAATGGACACCCTGGCTAGGGGACAAATGAAGCTTTGATCCTGAAAAAAAAACCCCAAACATTAATAAGCAGTTGCTGCTGCTGCATCTGAATATATCCCATTTGTACTCAATTCTCAACCAGTGTTGAAAGTTCAGTAGTTTCTGTGACCAAAACTTCAAGGAATGTAACAGTGCTCACACAGCCTTTGTGCTAAAATATCCCTTTGCAACAAAAGGTACATGAGGCAGTTTACTCTTGCCTCTATATTTTGTTATCAAGTTTGTTTATATCTCACCCTTGTTCCAAACCAACTACGTAAGATATAAAGGTAAAATTTTAAAGGTGATAAAATCCCCAGCTCTTCAGCCTGTTTTCCTACCTGAAAATGTTTTATTTGAGTGGGAGTGAGGTACATACACAGTGGAGAGAACAGAGAATATCAAATCACTTACAGAAATTACTTACAAAAACATCATTGAATTAGTAAATGAAAGCTATGACCATAAAGGAACTGCTATAGAGAATATTTCTTCCAAATTTTGCTGTACAAAATAAAATAACCATAACCAACTGGCAATTTTTATTCTCACACAATATTTCCCTTTTAGTATTTGCCAAACTGAACAGAGCATGGCAATACTAGTTTAAGAAAAGGACACCATTCACCAGAAAGTTTAATCTCATTTACGAATTCTGATATTTTTAAGAATAGGAATAATAGTTTTCCTAATCAGCAGTTCAGAAGTAAACAACTGAAAAATGTTCGAAATTTGGAATGTCTTGAAACTCATTAAAAAGGTGGCCAGCCATATTAGGCTGCAACTCTTTCAAGGTTTGGGGATTTTTTTTGGGTTATTTTTTGGTATTTTAAGTTCTTTATTTTATTTAAAGCCAGCAGTTAAAAATATAATTCATATGGCTGCTTTTACCTGCTTGGAGACAGTGCAGAATTGAACTCTAGTAGAGCAAAGTGGTAGTAATGTAAGTTCACTTTGATTGCATTTCACACTACTCCTTCAAGTACAGACCTACAGAAAGAATTGTATTATATAAATATACCTCAATTTAGAATCATTAGATTTTCTTATTCAGTCTGCTTTTCTGGAATGGCTTTTCATTCTGTTCTGTGAACATGTTATTAAAAGTGAATAGGTAAACTTTAGTATTATAACTATCCTCTGAAGGGAGCTGCTGTCTTTGAACAAGTAATTCTTAACAGCAAGGTGTATCTTAATGTTATATTGGAAAGGCCAGATCCTCAATTTGATAAATCACTATAGCTCAATTCAAATATTCAAATAAAAAAAAAACCTATAAATTATATTCTGTTGAGAATCTAGCCTGTTTTTTAATCTTCATGAATTTTTAATAAAATTAAAGCCCTGATTTTAACTGCACTTTTAAAAGTGTTTCATATTTTGAACATAGCCTGTAAACTTTATGGCATTAAAGGAAACTTTGAGTGGGTTTTCTCAAACTACAGAAACATGCTGCAGTCAGCAATGAAAACAAAATACACAGATATTCTGCCAAAAAATCAGTTTGAAAATGGGCAATGTTATTTTATGTCTTTAAAATGTAAAATTGTATATGATGATATTGTGTTCAAGTAGACGTCTAGAAATAAATGCAGAAGAGCAAGACATGCAAATCCAAAGCACTGTCTTTGTGTTGCTTATGCAGCTCCTTGTAACTGGCTTTACAACTAAAATATTAACATATTAACATTTTCTTTATTAAGTCTTCACTTAGCAGCCCTCTGTGATGTGTTCTTTAGTCCTTGGAATTTTGCATTAACTACTACTGTTTTCATTGTACTGTATGTATTTGTGGCATTATCAAGCTAATGAGAAGCTCCTTCAAATAAACACTTGGGTGTTCTGAAATGCTATTTCACACCAGAAAATGAAACAAAGGATTGCTTTCCTGATTTTTGTAATAGAGTTCTTCATTTACTCAAGAGTCACTTTGTCACTGAGATCAAGGGATTCTTTTATCTTCCCTACTCCAGTATTTGAATCCAGTAGTTACAGCTGGGGAGGAATCTACAACTGATAACTAAAAAAATTGAGACTCTCATCAATTGTGTTAATTATATGGGAGCATATTATACCCCTGTATTTCTTTTTTTCAGTAAATGTAAAAAAAAAAAAGATGAAAAAAGTGAAAAGATTTCTCTATTAAGTACATTGTTTTCTTGTAGCCTTGCTGCAAATCTTTGCAAATTTGGCCCACTGCAATAAGCCCTCTGTAATTTGAAATAGGACACAGACTAATGTAACTAAACTGCTGAAAGGCCTCACAAGGTTCAGACTGCTCTTTAGCATCAAAATGTGCCTCTAAGGGACACTGAAGGCAATGGGATCAAACAGCTGAAGCCTTTACATAAGATCACCATCTGAAGCACAGAAGGAAAATTATTTGTCTGCTGCTTTTATTGGTGACTCTATACAAGAAACAAATGTGATAAACTGGTAATGGATTCCAGAAAGCTGAGAAAATTAATTAGTTGGAGGGCACAACAACATGGTACCGTTAAAAATAAAAAAAGAGGAAACAGAATGTAAGAGGAAGGCAGTGAAGGAAAGATCTTTGTAAAATCAGCAAATAAGGCAGAGAACCGTGTAAAGATCTTTGTAAAATCAGCAAATAAGGCAGAGAACCGTGTTCTCTGAAGACAGAGGCAAGCCAGGGCACAGGTTCACAGCCTTAAAGATCTTTAATGACACAAATCAACAATTAAACCACAGCAAAGTGGGGATAGCCTTTGCAATGAAGGTAACAATGTCATCACTGTTGACCAGCTAACTTAATGCTTTTACGTGGACACTGCCCTGATCTGCAGGCAAGAGTTCTCAAGTAGATCACAAACACAGCCAAGGCCAGGGGCTGCTTCTGGGTGCAGGCTGAAGGCTGAGTGCAGATTTTAGGCTGGCTGGTCACCCTTACACTGTAGTGCAGAGACAGGTAAACACCACAGTGACTGAAAAATCCTCCAAGGACAGGTAAGTTGCTGACAATTCATTTGGGAAGGGAGAAACATGTGCTGGGTGAGTTTGAAGTAGATCAACTTATGATAGTACTAAGACACAAAAATTATGCCAAAGATCTAGAGCTAAGTGTACTGCACACCCTAAATTGAGAGAGGTGCTGGAGTGCAGTGATAAGAAGATAAAACTAACATTCAAATTTACTTATTTAAATTGCCAGTAAAGCACCTGAAACCAGCAAATCACATCCTGTTAAATGTTGAAATAAAATGTACTAGTCTTTTAATATAAATCAATCTGTAAAGAAGCTAAGGAAACCTTATAAGTCCACCAGAAATACAACTGGATTCAGGCAAGGACTAAGTCTGTTGCTAAGGTTATTCAGATGAATTTATTCTCTTTCTGAAGACTAAAGAACACAGTTCTTTATATTGAGGTATTCCCTAATTATTGAAATATAGGCTCTCTTTATAGCTTATTACTGCATAGAAATTTGATGTCAACAGGTATCTGACCAAAACAAGGCATTTTCAAAAGCCAGAGATGTAATACAGGTTTTTAAAGCCCATTTTAGTGAAGGTAGCTCCAAGAACTACTGCTGTTGAAATGGTTAAACAGGAAAAGCTCAAACCACCGCACTTTTTATGAAGATAAAAAGTTTGTTCTTGAGTACTGTACTGCATCCACTTCCAACACAATTCTGTATCCACTCAAAAAGTCCTACAATGCCCAACTGTATCTGCAAGTTAGACGACTACAAGATACATTAAAATCCTAGAGCCTTTATTTTTAACACATTACAGTATTTACTGTCCAGAATAATTAAGGCTATGATACTTGACTTTGTTGCCAGAGTTTTAACTGAGTTTTACCTGAAGGTCTCTTAAATACTTTATAAAAATTTATTCTAGTGTTTGAAGGGAGTAGTTAGAACTTGGACATGTATAAAACTGTAAAATTTCTAACTCCCACATTTAGTCCAGATGCTAATTGCAAAGCTGCTGGAGTATGTAAAGAACAAACAACAGAATTATAGTACATACTGCTTAGAATTGACTCATTTGCAGTGGTGGGTGACATAGTCCCTCCTCAGCAAGTTCACTGATGACACAAAGCTGGGAGGAGCAGCCAATACCCCAGAGTGCTGTGCAGCCCTTTAGAAGGATCTCAGTGGAGTGGAGGGATGGGCAGAGGAACCTTCTAAAGTTCAGCAAAGGCAAATGCAGGGCCCTGCACCTGGGGAAGAATAGTTCTGGGTTCCTCAGGACAAGGAGCTCCTGGAGCAGGTCACCTCACTTATGAGAACAGGCTGAGGGAGCTGGGCTTGTTTAGCCTGGAGAAGACTGAGAGGGGACCCCATGAATGCCTGTAAGTATCTGAAGGAAGGCTGTCAAGAGGATGGAGCCAGGCTTTTCTTGGTGGTGCTGAACAATATCACAAGAGGCAAATGGCAGAAACTGATGCCCAGGAAGTGATTGTGAGGAAGTTCTTCACTGTGTGGGTGATGGAGCACTGGCACAGTCGCCCAGAGAGGCTGTGGAGTCTCCCACACTGGAGATATTCAAGAACCATCTGGACACAGTCGTGTCCCATGTGCTCTAGGATGACCATAGCTGAGCAGGGAGGTTTGACCAAAAGATCCAGTGTGGACCATTCCAACCTGACCCATTTTGTGATTTAGCAGTATGATCAGGTATTAAAATTAGGCAATCCCCAGACGCAATTAGCAGTTATAACGCAGAATGTACACTCCCCCCAAAACTACTGCAACAGAGCCAAGCCATCTCCTTACTCTTGTATTTCTTGTTCATTGAATTGACTCTCATTGGAAGAACACCTGATGATAACATTGTGCAAGGCTCCCAAGAAACAAGTCATTGTATACAGCCTGTAATTCCAGATTGCTTAGAAGTTCACTTGACATATTTCAAAAACCTTTAGCATATGCAACTAACAGCAGCTGCCATTTTCTTACACTTTATGGGAAACTGGGTTTACACCTACACTCCATATTTTGGCAAAAATTGAGGTAAAGAATGTGTTTAACAGTGAGCTATCAGCATGCTAGAAGCAATAAACTCCAACTCTGATAGAGTGTTATCAGTATTCTACCTGGTCTTCTGGTGAAAGTAGACCAGGGAAGGCACAAGCAGTGTAGGTCTAAAAAGAAAAGAAAAAGAAAACAACAAAAAAGACCCCTCAAAAAACACCTCAATCAGCAGCAGTTTGGCCCCTAAAGACCAGAAACAGGTTGGACATTCTTTGATGTGACAGCATTCCTGCAGCTAATCCAGTGTACATCATCATTGAACACAGAGACTTCTGTGCTTCTTTTCTAGAGGATGGGTTTGTGACTGCAGAAGGGGCTAAAAATAAGGGAAAAAGTCCAAGAATAGTAACAATGGTATCAGAGAATAGAAAGGGAGAAAAGAGAACTTTAACTTTCAAATCCCTGAACAATAAACACTGAATTCGCACTGAACAGTGACATTTTCTTGTAGATTCTACTCCACTTCCATCAGAAAGACTCCATGGAGAAGTTCCCAATTTGAAAATTTGCTCACAAAAGTAATGTAAGAAAAAAAGCTGAAGTGTTCAGAACTTGTACTAGCAAATCCCCTGAAGATGACCTGGCTAAAGTGTTTAGTGACAGCAGGGCACCATAATACCTGGCATATAAAAACAGAAGCCTGTCCTCCCATGCTGCTCCTATAGCCCAATACAGCAAGAACACCAAATGTCTGGTCATCTGTGCCTTTCTCTGTTCACAAGAAACAACAACAAAAAACCAGCTCCCTACAGAATTGTCTGCAGCCCTGAGTGTTAACTAGATCCTCAGAAAGAGATAAGAAACAACTCAGCACAAAAATAGATGAGATTTTGCCAAGAAGGTAACAGTGATGACTTACATCTAACTCTTCTCCAGAAATACATAAATCACACTACTCATAGACACAAGTTCAGAACCACTTGGATGCTTACATAATCTAAGGCTCAGTTAGCACATTAGCAGGAGTGCTATGTCAATATACAAGCAGCACATTTGTCAGAGTAAGATCCTCAAAAATTATTGCTTAACCACTCCACTTATAAAGTGCTGATTTTTTTTCAGACACCTAAGGATCTTTGATTTGGACCACAGATCTATTTTCTTGAGACACTTAATCTCAGAATTTGGATCAGCTTTAAAATTAAAGTCCTATAAAATACCAGTGAATAGTTTATTCACCCTGAAAAGCAGCTTAGGACAACCACACAACTGTAACAAATGGCAGGGCTGGGACTGAAGACCCACTAGCCTGTGGAACAGACTTCTTGCACTTACGGGATTTTCTTTACTCACTTTTCTCCATTCAGAAGAAATACCATATTTTGCTGGAAGAATATCAAGTTTAGGACTGAAGATCAGTGATACAGAAAAGCACATGCTTGGACTGTAGTCTGAGACTTGAACCTGCCATGTTCTGTGACTCTATCTAGGTAACAGACAGGTAGAGTCTTGGTTAAGAGGTTTATGTCCAGACTGCTTCCTGTCAAGAAAGAAGCAGGATTTCTGATACATTACTTAATCAGCACTTTATCCTATTTAACTCTCAAAACTGTACAATTCCTTTTACTCCTCCTCCTTCCTCCTTGACTATCTCCATGAAAACCTAATGCATTGAGAAGACTCAGAAAAAGAATGTGTCTTCTTGCAATAGCAAGAGAGGAAATACATGCATGTATTTCTCCCACAGAACACTGCATTTGGCATGATCCACTCTCACCAGATATACCCTCATCCCAAGACTGCCAGCTTACCAGAGGCAAGATTCATTGATTAAAGTGCAGAATTAAGTTTTACTTCCAAATTCAATCACTTGCCTTACCATATGACACTATGCAACTCCAACCAAATTAGTTTCTTGGTTTCTTAAAATTAGGAAAAATCCCCTATTTTCCAAAGAACTCGAGAACTAGTTTCCATAAGGTATTTCTGAGTTCCTCACATGATGAACATGTTTATACTGCATAAAACAGAAACAGGGAGGTGACCTGATATTATTCTTTTATGAACAAAAAAAAAAAAAGAAAATGAAGTTGTTAGATGAAAATTGTGTTTAATTAGTGGTAGGTACCAAGCCACTCTTGAAATCAGTGCATCAGTGCTACTAAGCAACATACCAAATCTATGCAGGTATTATTTATTCTATTTTGATTCCAATAGAATTTGTTCCAACACATCCTTTGCTTAATCCCCAATCTACTTATCCAAAACACAATACAAGCTATACTTAGTTCTCTATTGTTACTTAGAAGTAAAAAAACTTGTTCTTTAATATTTTGGCTTCAAGAAAAGACAGCTTGTGAATCCACTGGCAATCTCCATTAAGAACTCTTTTAGTTTCCAAAGTTCCGTTCAACAAAGTCTTCCACAGATTAAGCCAAATCTATGGTTAAAGTTCAAAATACAAAAGATATGAATTATGTTTTTATAAAAATGTAAAAAGCTAGTCAAAATTACATGTTTAGATATTTAATCTCTGAATAATGGAGTATAGCAGCAGGGAACTTAAATATTATAACTATCAACAATAAATACAAGAAATTAATGCAAAGATTGCAATAGAAGGATTCTTGAGTACAATGAGAATATAAAGAGACATTCTAATTTGTACAAAAACCATCCCAACTCTGTATACAATCTCTTCTATAAATACAACCAGATAAGATGAAATGCTTATTTGCAAATAATAGTTATTAAAAAGTGTGCTTTATTGGGTTTTTCATTCGTTCTCTTGGCAGGTGTAGTTTGCAGGAAGTCTGTAAAGACAAATTTCCATAATTAGATATTTTAATTTCTTCAGAAGCTATGTTTTAAATACAAGTAACAAGAGATGGAGAACATACTTGATTTCCACAGCGTTATTAGAACACTAAACACTGTAACAAATCCATTTGCAGTTACCAGGTGTGTAACAATAAAACGTTTAATAAACCAAGTTTACCTATAGCGGAGCATGAAATTGGCTGTGCATTGCTATTGCCTGTTGAAGTTTTTCCTCTTTGGCTCGTCTGCAGTGGCAGAGCTATGAAACAAGACATACAAGACTGAATTATAAATGCAGGTTTTATAATGCATACTGCTGTTTCTCTTTAATGATTTAGCAATTTTACATGCTCTTTAAAGAAAGAAAAGCTGCCTGACCTTCCTCCCTTCCAAACTTCAGGCTGAACAATGGTCTATATCAATAGCGTTATTCTATCCAAAATTGCTTATGAGAAGATTGTTTCCAATGTTACACAATGCATTTATTGGGCATCTTTAAAGAAAGGCACACTCCTTGGCAGGTTACTTTTGTCACATGAGCATAAGTGAGAATGGTGGCTTTTGAACCTGTCACTTATTTGATGATAGAAATCAACAAGATTTGTTTAAGAAGTTTAATAAATTAAACATTAAGGTTGTTTAATGCAACATGTCAGTTTATGTCAACCTTCTAAATTTGAAATTTACCATGTAGCTATCTCCCCTATATATACAAGATATAGAAGAAATTAGCATCAAAATATCTGCAACAACACATGAATAGGGTGTAATGCAGGAGACCTTTGCACTCCCATCTTAAAAGCATGTGCCTTTGGAATGCAGATTATAGTCTAAATACACTGAAGCCATTTAAGGATATTTTTTCTTCTGTCAAAGCTCACTAAAGCACTGTTCTGTATCACAGGACTGCTCAAGCTCTTAAAAAAAAAGTCCTAAATTTATTCACTGTGTGTTGTACATATCTTGGATTAGAACTATTTGTGTATTACATACCGTTCTCTTTTCCATGAAACTACTAAGAAAGTCATCTATCTCTGTTTTGCCTTCCAAGAAGTCTTCTGCAATAGTGTCAGACTCCTCTTCAGCTTCATGAGCAGCCACTTTAAGTCTGGCCTGCAGAGCACTTGGACTGCAACTCTAAGAAAATAAAAAGTCCAATGTAATATTAACCTGTCCATTAAAACTTACATTTCCAAGAAGATAAAGGACTATATAAATATGGAATATGTGGACAGAGCACTATTATTACATAAAGGCCTAAGACACCAGATGAAGTTCCATCTACAAGTTGCAGCATAGCTGGTTAAACTAGAAAGGATTCAATGTGAGAAAAGTATTGCTAGTTTAGGTCTTGATATACAATCATTGACTCAAATGAATGAAGTTTTTCAACTTTTACCCTACACTGTAGAAAGCATCCAGCTTGGAAATCTAACAAGTTCTAAAGTGCATGATTTCTGAGCAGAACTAACATTTCAAATGTCTTCAGTAAATAGGGTCTACTTTTGAAAAACAGTTGTGAACCTGAGAAGTATAAAAAAGTAAAAAAGTACTTACTGTTCAGCTTTTAAATACCCTTGAAATGATTGTGGAGAAGACAGGAAAGCAAAAGGCACCTACTCAAGAAGTAGACGGGCTGCTTATCTAAATCATTTTTCTGTTCTTATAAACCTCAAACCTTACTTCTGTTTATTGCATATAATTTCATTGTTTTTTCTCAAATATGTCTAGGCAGGTAATCAGGACATGATTCACATCCAGTAGGAGTCTGTACAGAGCCAGAACTGCAAAATTAAGGTATTTATAGATTTTAGATGCTTGGCCTAACCTTCATCTACCCTATGAAAAATCTTTTACTTATGTACTTTAAACCCTTAATGTAATCAAGAATTTCCTGTTAAATTTATCTTGTACAAAATACGGAGTCTGTTCTAATAAAACATGACTAAAATTCACTCACAGTACAAATAAAAATACTTGTCTGGAAATTTGAAGGAAAGAGTAGGAGATACCACATAGCACACAGCAAACACCAATACATGAAGATATAGCATATATGGGGAAAAAAGCAGAAAAATTCAGCTGCTACTCCTCAACTCTCAGCCTCCTATCCATCATTAAACTGAACCAGGAAATCTAACTTAGAAAAAAGGGACTACCTCAGTGGGATATTATGTCCTGTTTTAAAGTGGTTTCTTGCATAAAGAGAAGTTTTATCCATGTCCACTACCTCTGCCCACTTTAAAGGCAAAGGAGGCATTAGGAGTCAGACTATTCTGATTTTCAAATGAGGAAACCTCTAACCCATTAGGACCACCTATGAAATCATTCAGTTTGCTGTCATGCAACTTTTTGTCTTTGTTTTGTTTTTGTGTTGGGTTTTTTTGTTGTTGGGTTTTTGTGTTTATTTGTTTTTTCATTGGGTTTGTGCGTTTTTTGGTTATTTTCTATTTTGTTATTTTAGGGGCATTCTGAAATTCAGGTACTATGCATGCTAATTTGACAGACTTGCATTCTCAGGTGACGAGTCTTACAAATTATGAAGATTTTAGTGCAGAAAGTGATTTATTAGAATATACATCTTCTAATAAATACCCTGGTAAACATACCAAGGAATTATTCTTCTTCTTCAATACTTTCTGAAGTTAATAACTTTATCTTATTTGCACTGTAGAATGTGCAAGGTTTAACAGCACATACAACACATTGCATGCCCAGTGAATTGCAGAATATGAGTTCCTGAAGTTATAGAGCACTTTCATCTGGTACAGTTTTAGAAGCTCACTAATTTAAATGAGTACCATTAACTGAACAAGCCTTCTTTAAAAAATATTCTATTCTTAAAACTGGTTTGCACTGAGATTGTATTAAACAGCTCTAGATGTGCATCACTCTTTTCTTTCAACTTTGCTTCTACTGTAGCAAAGTTGTAGCAGTAAAAAACCAAAATCCAACCAAAAAACCCATTGTTTTGCTTTTAACTTACTGATACATCATCCCATTTTTTTCATACTTGATGAAATACTTAATCTACTTCATATTAAATAAAAGTTTAACGAAAAATATTCTTAATGGTTAAAGATACAAACCAAAACTTCGCATTTATTGAAATATTCTTAAAAGATGACATATAGGAAGTATACCTCACTAAGTTCATGCTGTCTTTGCATCTTTTTTTCAAAGGCTGCTTTCATTTGTGTGAGTTGCTCATACTGGAAGGAAGAAGAAAAAGAACATTACCACCTAGAAAAAAGCCCAGATATTACCACTAATGTTTCTGAAGATGATTTTATTATTCACTTACTTTATCCAACACCATCTGTCTTTTTGCCTCGAGACTAGGTTCCAGCAACAAGTTTTTTTCTGGAAAATAAAATCACCATTACTACTTTTTTTTTTAAAGGATTTAGTTCACAGAACACAGCCACACTGTTAACATTTTGACAGCTTACTTGCCAGCTCTTCAATGCTTTTCACTAACTCATCTCTATCAGTAATGACTTGCTTGAGTTGTGGAAGAGTCACAAACTGTTCCAATAATACCTCTTCTTGCTCATTCATACTGGTCAGCTGTGATATACTGCATTCAAACAGAAAGAAAATACATTTAAATCTAACAGAAAACACCACACATAAAGTAATTAACTTCTACCAAAGTCTGAGGCATTTTTTGGGACTTTTCAAATACATGACACTTGACCAGAACTTATTTTTCCCCTTTCTCCTGGATTGTGGGCTCTACTGTATGCAGCAGTGGTTTTAAAAAGCAACATGTTAAAAAGTATCTCCCATTTCAAGGCCTACTTTCCATAATGCTACTATGAAGGGTTGACTGTTTCCAGCTACCAGATGCCCTTCCAGCTGCTCTCTCAGTCCCCCTTAACAGGCTATAGAGAAGGCTGAGATAAAAACAGGGAGGTCACATACCAACTACAATCACACACAAAACATACTCAGAAAAATCCAACTGAATTTATTGCCAATTACAGTAAGAGTTGGATGGTAAGCAAGTAAGGTAAAAACTAAAACACTTTGTTCTGTTTTTTTCTCAGGCTCAACTTCCTTAATTTTCAACACCATCTCCCCCTGCCTCCCTCTCCTTGGGGCAAGGGGGAATTGCAAGTGTAGCATCAGTCTTTAACAGTTTATCTCTGCTTCTCTTTCCTTCTCACACTTTACCCCTGCTCCACAGACTGCAATCAGCTCCTGGCAGAAGGGACATGGCTGCAGATTCCCTCAGGGCATATCAGCCTGCTCCAATCTGGGGTCCTTCCAGGACTGCAGTGTGGATAACTGCTCCAGCACAGTCTTCTCAGGGTACAGGGTACATTTTTATAATACCTGTTCTACTGTGGTCTTTTCCAAAACTTCCGTGGGCTGCAACAAAGTAACTGCTCTGGCACTTGGAGCAGCTCCTTCTCCCCCTTCTTCTCTGACCTTGGTGTTTGCAGGATTATCACACTTTCCCATTCCTCCCCTCAATCCTCACAGCCTCTGCTCTTTCTAAAATGTTTTCAGAAGCAGTGCCTGCTTTGCTAATGGACTCAGTGGTCCTGCAATGGGTCCGGCTGCCAAAGCAGCTGTGCCTGAGGCAGCTCCTGACCCACTCTGAAAAAAGCCACTCAAAAGGCACCCAGCTACTAAAACTGTGCCACCTATACAGAACAGAACTATTCAGAACAGCTGCAATACCATTGTTATTCAACTCACCTGCCAACAAAAAAAATCATGGAAATGTAATCCAGTCTTTTTGTAAGGATCAGCCTTGGTTATAATGTTTTTAAACAAATTACACTTCCCAGCAAAAACATTAACTTGCTGTTATGTCATCGGGATGCTGTTAGAACTTAAGACAAGTCACCTAAACTAAACAAGCTCTTTGGAAGGGGTCAAAGAAACAGAGAAAAAAAAATCAGTTGAAAGGACAGAGTTTTCAACTGCTTAACTGCAACATCACCAGAAAGATGTGAGATCTGAAGAAGTTTATAGCAAATTTGTAACCTACTCTATCCCACATATCTGATCTAGAAAGCTGTCTTGTTTCTACATTTTTCTACATTTCTACATCTCAGATGTAGAAACATCTGAGCAAGCTGCTGGGACTAACAACTAATACGGTTTGCTTGAATAATGACAAGGTGATGAAAATATTTGTGTAGGATGTGCATAAGGTACTCAGATGTAGCAGTGATTTGCACTGGGACAGCTGACACATTCACCACCTGGATTTGTCTAACCCAGCCTCCCCTGAACAAGCTGAGCTGCTCACAAAACAGTTCACCACTTACCTTTGGAGTTTAAGAGAATGTAATTTTTGAACCAGCCTCAAGCTCTCCCATTTCCTCCTTCAAAAGTTATGCTTATTGAACTACTAGAAATTAAGTCTCTAGCAAGGCCTCAGAAAACAGCAGAACACCGACAGTTAGAAAAAGTAAAAAGAAATACTCTTTTTCCTGGTGTTGAATCAAGTACTGTTCCTGCTGACAAAACCCTAATGAGGCAGCATATTTGAATACTATTTTCTGACTCCAATACTTGGTATGTGGTAGTTCTTCTAATTATAATTTCTACAAAACCCTTTCAGTGAAGTGTACAGATTTCTGGCAAAAATCAGATACAGGCCAGCAGTAACTGCCTTTTAGTAACTATGAAAAGTTCAGCTACCTTCTGAAAATTTACCTTAGTTCTGAGAGTTCTGGAAAGGTATCAGGAACATCAGGCATCTTGTATGTAAATCCATTCTGGCCAACCTGAATCAAAGTTTAGAAATGCTTAGTAGGTTTCTGAAGTGCAGTTTCTTGATATTTAACCTGATTAATCAAAAACTGAAGATTAATATTTTCCAGAAATAAGAAAAGCAGGAAAAGCAGTGAGAAGCAGAAACACTAGTCTCTAAACATAAAACAATTCAACCAATGCAACAAAATATTTGAAGATGTCTGGGGTGACATGTCATAAAAGATGAGTCAGTCTTGGAGGAAAATAATTCTGTTTAGCCACGTCCTTCATTTGAAAACAGCTGGATGACTGAGAAAATACAGAGGAATAGTAAAACTCGGGGAAGTGAGAACAGAGAAGGAGATTGACATTTTGATCTCTTTCATGTGGTTTTTAAAGCCATAATCTCTCAGAAAAGTAATGTTTCAGACAAGGAAAAAACAGTTGTCTCCAGAGAATGTAGAAAATTTAAATTCTCAAAGCCAGAAGAATGTCTTCCAAGCCTAAGAAAACTTGTTTCTATAGACATGATTTGACTAAAGACTAAACATTTAGATACAAAGTTTTATTAAAAATAAAATTCTTTCCAGAGTTCATCAGCAACAGGGAGCTTGAGTATAAACATACAAGACAAAATGCTACATATAGATTTGAGATTGCACACTGCCCTCACCGAAAGAAAGAAAGAAAGAAAGAAAGAAAGAAAGAAAGAAAGAAAGAAAGAAAGAAAGAAAGAAAGAAAGAAAGAAAGAAAGAAAGAAAGAAAAAGAAAGCAAGAAAGATTTTCTGTGGTTGGAGATACAGCTACAGCTGCACTATGGGGGAGAGCAGCTCTAAAACAAAACCCCCTATTAAACAAAGATCCTTAGCATAACACTAGTTTCACTGAAACTCAAACTTGTTGCTTTAACTTCAAGTTCTAAAAAATTCTTCATCAAAGGCAAAATGACAGTTTTGTTTCCCTAACACCAGCGAAACAGTGCAGTGCACTCACTGAAGTGCTTCCTTGAGTTTCACAGCAATGCCCCGTGTGCGCTATAGGGAACTTAGAGCCAGTGCCTGACAGCTTAAGCAGCAAAACTCAGCACACTGACCTGAAGCACAGCTTCTGCTGTCGGAACAGGCAGGGGCAGATCAGCAATCAAGCCATAGGAGGGAGCAGCAGGCTTGTCTGTAGTGTAGCTTGAAGAAACTGATTCAGAAACGGGCATGGTTGCCATTGTTCTGTTTGTTTCTTGAGGCGGATATGGAGGGAGAAATGGAAACCCCTGAGGAGCAAAAGGAGGCATTCCAGCTGGTTTGTTGAAAAGGCTAAAAACAAACAAAACCACAACCATGAGCAACCAACTGCTTACAGCACATTTCTTATCATTTGAATTATAATTACCAGACCACTTCAATTCATTCATAAGAACAAATTTTCAAGCAGCCTTAAACTTTGTGTCTCCTGTTCTCAGTTACTTCCAATGTAGTCTTTCTAATATTGCAATACAGTATAGAACCCCATTAATCTACATTCTTGTAGAACAGCCAAATACACACTTACACTCTTCATTACAAGAAAACTACTTCTCAAAAACTTATGACAGCATAATTTTAATTTTTTTCTATCCTAAAGCTGTGAAAAAGCATCTGTGTCATACATTAGTTCTTATTTATGGTCTAGCATTTCATAGCTTGTGCAACACACATGTAACTTCTAAATAAAATTGATGATTTTTTTTAAAATACACAACTGCAGCCACATCCAATCTTAGTATCACTGTCAGCCATGAGAACCACAGCTGTACTGATACAATTTGAATTTAACACAATTCTTTAAATCACACAATTTCTGCTACACATGGTGCAACAGAAACTGCCCTTAGCCTGGGAGATTATGAACAGATTTTGAAAAGGCACAACTGCTCAGATCATGAGCTACATCAAATTCCAGATTTCATCTGATAACGTAAAAATTTCTTTTCCAAGAAAACAGATATAAAGTTACATCTGGTGTGGTGATACAGTAACTTTAATGAAATCTAGTGTCTCCTCAAAACAATCAGGTCATCAAGCATGCACATGATATTGTGCAAGGACAGGGAGTCTAATTCTTCCAATATATCCATTACATTAGTCCTGTCCCTGCCCTCCTTATAATTGGCTTAGTCTCTTTTTAAAAAATAAATAGACATAGTTCCATTTATTATGTTTAGATAACTTACTATGGAAATGATGTTGAGCTAGGAGCTAGAACTGGAGGATTCTTCCAAAACTCATCCAGTAAACTCTGAATAATTTTTCCAAGATCTGAATGCATTGTAAACTGGGAAAAACACAAAACAAAACCCAATGAAGAAGAGAAATTATGTCCAGAATCCAAGAGTTCCAAAATGTGCTGAACTTGATTACTATACCCATATGACAGTGCTGAAAAATTATTTTGGACATACCAGCTAATCCAAACTATGTATACACAACCTCCAAAATAAAATGATAAAGCCACCCAGAGTTGAACAGAAACTAAAAGTCCATTATTAGTGGAGAGTCAATGAAGTACCACATTCCTATTTGAACAACCAAAAAACTCCACTTTAGTTACCAAGTTATATTTATACTAAAAACAGAAGAGGAAAGAAATTAAAATATTTGAAGACAAAGGCATTAACTGCATTCTAAAAGAGTCAGAACCTCCATCCACTTAAAAAAAATAGGACAATCTTGTTGACAAAAAGACCAGCATATTAAAATCCTGAATATTCGAGCTAAAACCTTGACACCATTCTAATAGGATTAGGCTAGAAAGAACTATGTCACAAAAGTGTCTTAAAGCATCCATCTCCTTTATTTGGAATGCACTGGAATGTAGCTGGAAGAACTGTGCAATTAGTAATAACCAAGAAAATGTGACAGTAATTTTCTAAGCCTTCATAACTTAAAACAGTTTTAGACACATGAAATACTCTAGTCAGTAATGGATGGCATCAGTAAAAGAATAACTAGAAGTACACTGAACACTTGAATTTTTTTTTTCAGGCCCCCAAAATACAGTTTGAAAGAGATTAGGATCTATACTAATCTTTTTTACCAGGAGTATTAGCAATAATCTAGTGTGACATGTATTAAAGCTGCTATTAACAGTAGATCTGTGTGAAGTTATAAATGATACATACATTACTTATTAATGGACCGGTCACATATACTCCCTGCTTGTCCATTAAATGATGTCTCACAGGTGGGAAAACACTGATGACTGGTTTTTCCTGAGGAAATTGAGGTGGAAGCAAACTGCAAATACAAGAATAATTATTACTACAGTGATACCCTATGATAAAGTTTGCATAAGAAGGCTTCTTATGCAAAGAAAAGTACTATTAATTACTTACTTTTCTATGAGAACAGTTATGGAAAAGTACACAATGAACGAAGCACACAAGGATTATCCAGTTACAAAATTAGAAGTCAAACAGATTGGAATACCAGACTTTCACAAAACTGAAGAGAGCATTAACTGGGCAAAAATTGTGGTATAAAAAAGGAGCAACTATCACAGAATATTCTGAGTTGGAAGGGACCCACAAGGATCACTGAGTCCAGCCCTTAAGTACATAGCCCATACAGGCACCAAACCTGTAGCCTTGGTGTTATTAGCACATGCTCTGACCAACTGATGGACAACAAAGAAGCTGTGGCATAACAAGAACATTTTCATTTACAAATGTTATTACTACAAATATGATTCAGTGTAGCCTGTAAGAGTATTAGGCCAACTCTGCAGGGCAAAGTAATACAAGAGTTGTGAACAGAATACTATCAACATTTGCCAGAGCAAAAGCATCTCCCAAAAGTAAATTCACAGGAAATATTACATTAAGTTACTTGAGCTGTGATCCAGAAGTTTCACCAGGGTAAGAGTATGGCCTTACAGCAGACTGAAATTACCAACCAAGTTTATTTTCAGTGGCAGGGAATCAAAGTTATCAGAAACCCTCAAGCATTTTCTCCTAGTTACCTTCAACTAAAATCACATAGCTATCTTAGGAATTGAGAACTTGAGTAAAATATGATTTTGCTCTCAGCTGAACATCTGTATCTTGTACAGAGCCAATTTCACTCAGATCACTATAACCATTAATACAAATCCAGGTTATGGTTCCAGAAATTAATTATGAACTTGGAGCTGCTTATATTCTATTACCATTTTTTTTTTAAAGAACAATTTTAATTTTCAAGATGTGCATAAACACAGCTCACTCTACTTACATGTTAATATTAATTGTCAAGTTGTTTACAGTGAATGGCAGTCGATATTCCACATCTTTCTGTATCTCTGCAATGCTGTCAAAGAAGAAATTGTTAGCTTCCATTTCATGGCCAATATAACAGCTAATAGTCTAAAAGAAACAAGCATGACCTCAGACATTTGCACTCAGTTTAGTTTTGAAAAGCCCTAAAAGAACAAAATGGAAAATGCTAGAGTAAGTTAATAGTCTTCAGTCTTCTATATAAAATACTAAAATTAAAGCAAAAAAATAGTGGATTTAACATTTAAATCTCATACCTGGTCACAAGCAAAGGAACTACAGTAGCAGAAGTCACACTACTCACTCTTCTGACAACAATCTCAATTTATCTTTCTCCCCTTACTAGCTTAAGACAACATATCAGGTTTTTTTTTTAATATATTGAAATTTATCTGATTAAACATTTACTTTTCCAAATAATTATACCAGGCGCACAACTAAGTATTGCTCTGCAACACTGCCCTCAGATCAACATGTAGAACACTTATTAGACTAGGCATTCTTCCTTAATAAACTAGTAATTTAGAAGTAGTTTTTACTAGGTAAAAAGCTCCAGCAACACTCAAGACCCAGGCCCCCCTGAAAGCACTGATGTACCTTACAAAATTTCCTGCAACAGGTAAATTATTGAGAAAAGTTTTGAAATGGGCTGCATTAATAGGAAGTTGATTTCAATATTCAAAGCATTCTACAATTTCTATGCACAGCAAGACTGTTTTGAAAGAGAGCATCCCAGAGAACATGGAGATGAAAACTTAGATCAGTAGAGAATTTCTAGACAATATGAACGTATCTAAGCTGAGAGTAGGAGACAGAAGGGCAGAAAACGAGCTTCACCTTATAATGAATCAAAACAAACTGTAAAAGCAGACTGATTGCTCTTCCATGTATTTTTCCTGCTTGCACCTGGTTAATATTCTGTCACCTAAGGCTCTCTTATACAGGGGAAGGAACACAGCCCCAATGGCAAACACTGGCAGATGGGTGTTCCCAGAAAGCATCTTTTGATCACTCCATACAAGTCCTTTCTCAAAAAACCCAAAACACGTTAGCTGCAAATGTGTGTTAAGAGTAGTGCTGGGAGTGTTTTGTGTCCTTCCAAAACAATGTTGGGGCACATTTAAGACTGTCCTTAAGAGCTTGGGGAAAAAATGGGAGTAAGACACCAATTTGGCTATAAACCTTGTTTTCTGCAGCCCCACCTCATTCCTCTCATAGACAGCCCAGTATTTGCTCTTTCCCTGTGAAAATCACATGCTGTTTGAAGAAAACATCAGCACAGGAGAATTCTAATCAAGGGTACTACTACGTTACACCACACACCACTATCTCCACCTTCTCACTCTCAACTGAAGGATTCTCCCTGGAATCTCTCACGCACATTCCTGCCCTGTAACCATCTGTCACACTTTTCATTAGCCTGCTGAAAAATCCTTTTGAGAAGGGTATGCAATTATGCTCCACTCACGTGCACAGCCTATGGAAACTGGGGAGGAAGATGAGGAACAAGAAAGCCAGAATCTCACCGAACTGTTCAGATGGTTATAACACTGCTTAGGAAAAACCTTGAACAAATAACCTTAGTTGCCCCTTCCCCAGCTGGGAATGAGTACACTGGAAAAATGATACATTCTTAACATTGTCTAGAACAACAGCAAATGTAAGAAAACTGTTTTTTAAAAGCAAAAGTTTAATTTCAAGCTCCTAACCTTGAGGGGCTGTGTGACAGAAAGCTAGCTGCTTTACTGAAATTAAGATCACACATACCTGACCTAAGACAACATAAACCAAACTTGACTTAGTTAACTACACCATACCAAGAATTTCGAGCATTTTGGTGAAGAGCAACAAAAGTACTCATAAATGAGAGACATCTGGGCAGCTACCATGTTCCTACCCCTCACCTCAATTCCTGGCTACTGCATCCATTCCCTCTCTGCCTGTGCTTGAGCTGGTGCCTGCACAAACGGCAGCAAACCACTTTAGCAAGCTGACAAAAACTGATCCCCTTTTTGGGGACTTAATTCAGGATGAGCTCATCTCACTGTCAGATTAAAAAAAAAAGTGGGTATAAACAAGAGGCCAAGTAAGGCCAGCCCAACAAAAACTTTTAAGATAACTAAGCTTCTATATGCCCACAGGAACAGCTCCTTAGAAAAGTGAACTGTCTCAAAAATATCTGTGAAATTGGCTTTGAACAGACTTAAGTTTATGCAAGCAACAATACTTAGAATACCATCATATGTATGTTTCCTGTGTAATAATTCAAAATATTAGAAATGCAAACTATCTGCAGTTATTAAGCTTGGAAATGCATTTAGTATCTCTTCCACTCCTAGTGTCAGTCTGATGTGACAGGAAACATTCTTCATCATTTTTCCAAATTATTTTGGAGGCAGCTACAATCTCAGTTCTACAGAAATCCCAGGAAGTTGTATGTCAGTAGAATGCTTACTTCACTAAGTAATTATAACTTCAAATGTATGAAATGTGGATGTCCTTTTAAAATGCAAAGAGTTTTAAAAGACGAGGTAAAACAGGGCAGCATACTGCCAAGAGTACCTCAGGATAAAGCATTCTGCTTTAAAAATTGTGAACGTTGAACAGGAATAAACACAACTGGCCTCTTCTGACCATCTAAACAAAACTAGTTTTTAAGGAGCAGCCCGTTTTTAGCAAGTAGCACTGAACATCAGGAAAAATAGTTTGTAAAGCCAGTAGCGCTGCTACGCCACCGTGCCACTGCTGGCAGGCCGCTGTGACACACAACTCCTTGGTGCCCTATGTTTTAGTCTCAACTTTTAATGAACTACGCTATTACAAGCAGCTTCTGGAGAGGTTTTATCCCAAGACGTGGTCGCATCTCTTTGAAGACATTACAACCCATCAGCAGGCTTTCCGGTCAATGGCAGGTGAAACCGGGCACGGCGACCTGCGCCCGATCACCCGGCCAGGCCACACCAAGGCCAGCGGGGACGCCTCCCCGACAGCCAATTTGACTTTCAGTTTCCAAATTCCTCCTCCCAGCCCGCCGGGGTCCCACACCCCACTGTCCTCCGGCGGCGACCCCGCGGCTCCGCGCTGCCGCCCGGCGGGACCCTGCGGCCCCGGGACAGCGCGGGGTCGGGCCGGGCCGGGCTGCGGCGCCGCCGGCTC
>VZTB01017968.1:22993-84045 GCA_013397245.1 Thryothorus ludovicianus | reverse complement strand
CTCCTCCGGGCGCTCCCGGGGCCTCTCGCGCGCGCGGGGACCCGGCCGGCCGTGTGTGGTGCTCCGCGCGGCCCTGGGGGGCTGGAGGAGCTGCTCCCGCCTCGGGAGGCCGCCCGCGGCGCCCCCGGCTTGGGCGTGGGTGTTTTGCCGGTTCGTTCCCTGCCGCGCGCAGCCCGGGGATCCGCGGGAACGCGCCCTTCGAGCCGCGGGGCAGGAGCGCCCGGCCAGCCGGGTGTCTCCGGGATCTGTGTCGCTGGTGCGCCTTGCCGCCCTTGTGCAGGAAACAGTCGCTAACGAAACCGTAGGGGTTTAGTTTCTGATGGTAATCTGAGCTCTCGTAGCCGAAATTCTTGTGGTTTGGTGGCTATGTTGCCATGCTTTTGTGGAGTCTACAAGGATATAGCGTGGTTTTGTCTTTAAGCCTTCTTTTTTCTTTTCTTTTCCTAGATAAATTTAAGAGTAAAAGCTTACACTTGCGTGCTCTGCTTTCTTTCTCTTTTAGGCTAAAAAAAATAAACAGTTGAAGTCCTCTTTATGAAACCAATCATTGGTCAAGTGTAACTTTTGATGTATGGTCTCTAAAGCCCCCCACTATGCCAGCAGCTACCGTAGACCATAGCCAAAGAATCTGTGAAGTTTGGGCTTGTAACTTGGATGAAGAGATGAAGAAAATTCGACAAGTTATACGGAAGTATAACTACGTAGCTATGGTAAGTGGGTGCTTGATGTCTGTCTAGCAAATTACTGCAAAAATCATGACTTCAGCTGAGCTCAGTAAACTTGCTCATCCTTTTAAACTGAAAGCATTAGGAAGTCTTCCTGCTGAATTAACTCTGTATGAACATCTGAATCCTAATCTTTTACCTTTTTTAAAGTTAATTTTATACACAGTACTCTTCAGCTATGAAATGGTTAGATCTATACAATCATCATGTGTTCAAGTTTTAATTCTGCTCTTGCAGGACACGGAATTTCCAGGAGTAGTTGCAAGGCCTATTGGAGAATTCAGAAGCAACGCAGACTATCAGTACCAACTCTTACGCTGCAATGTCGACTTGCTAAAAATAATTCAACTAGGACTGACATTTATGAATGAGCAAGGAGAATACCCTCCAGGAACTTCAACTTGGCAATTTAATTTTAAATTTAACCTAACGTAAGTATTCCATTTCTGTGCTGCTAAAGGTATGTTTCTGACTTACTGAAACTATGTAAATACTGTAGCAACTTTGTTATCTATCTGGTTGTAATACAGGAGTACCATAAATACTAATATAAGGAAAACTTGTCAGCCAAACATGCTTTCTTCCCTCATTTCTGTGCAGTCTGTCCTACTGTTGGTAATTTGGTCAAAGATGCTAAACAGTTTAAAAAAAAATGTGGAAGGCATTTTATGCTTAGTGTAAAAGTTAGCTATGTATTTTCATGTTTAGCATTTCTTAGTTTCTGCCTTAACTTAGTTTACCTCTTACTGGTTGTAAGAGGTATATATTATTTATTTACATGGAAAATACCAATATTTGAGAAAAAATGTAAAGTTACTGAAGTGGCTGGAAAAGTATGTCGGATATCATTCTGAATTATTTTGTTTAAAGTGTTGTTTATAAAGCAACCATATTCTATATTGGCATAATACTCTGAACTTTATTTCAAAATGTGATTTTTATTAGTGATAAAACTTTTTAAGCAAAAAAACTCTCACTTTTTCAGAGGGATCAAATGCTTATCTGCTGCTCTAATTATATCTTTAGCTGGTGCTTGACAAAGTTACTAGTATCTTGATTTTTGTTTTTTCTGAACTGAACATAACTGGAATGATAGATTTTCATATGTTTATTTTCTATTGAATTGAATATCCGTACAAACACTTACTTCTCACACATTTAACTGTGTTCAAGCCTTGGGGTTTTTAGCAGTTGTGTTACAAGTTGAGAACTGGACAACTTTATATACATGAGTTAAATTCACAGCCTACAAAGGAGTTTTAGAGAACAGATCTTTATTTTTTTCTGCAGATAAAAAGACTTGTTTTCAAAGTAATTGGGGTTCTTAAGAGGAAAAGTGCTTCTGCCTCCCTTGATCTTTGTGCTCTTTTAAACAAGCAGTGATGTGGATTGTCATGAATCAGTTTGATCTGAGCAATGACATGCTCTGTTTAGTCTTGTGTGAATTATCTCTTGAAGGAAAAGTAAACGCAGATTTAATGTTTTGGTATCTCTGAACTTACCTGGCCATATGAATGCTGGATGAAATTTACCCATTTTTTTAAATAGAAGATTATACTAATCCTACTAACTATGGGAGAAAAGAGGAGTGAATTAATAACTTAAACTGTGATCTATGAAGAAGGGCCTGTGCTACATTTCATTTATTTTCTGAGCTTCAAAGGTCTACTTAATATCAAACAGCTGAAACCAAAAGTAGTTTTCTACCTATTTGTGCCAGATGCTGCAGAGATAAGACAGCTTAGTAAGGCAAGATATAGGTAATCACCAAATTACTTTGTTATTCCCTTGGAGGAGTTATAGAAAAATATAAACTTGGTAAGTACTGCATGAAAAATTAATATCAATATTTTTTTTTGTGGATGGACAACTTATTATTGTCTGTTTCTAAACATCCTTTTGGGAAGTGGCACTGTGCCAAGTGTTCTCCTAAAGCCAAACAGCTGTTGGTTGTTCTAGAAGGTATTTTTGTGTGTGTGTGTGGTTCCAGCCAGGTCTTGTTTTAGTGTGCTTTTAAAAAGCATAATTATTTCTCTAATCATACTATGCACCTGATTACTACAGAGCAGCAACTAGAATGAAACCTCCTTTTTGTTAGATGGTGCATTTGTTTTGGGTTGGTTCTTTAATGTGTTAGGGAGTTAGACAGGTGTTGAGGAGCTGGTGCCTCAAAGCTGGAGAGCTAATGAGCAGCTGTGTGGGAGGGAGAAAAAAAAGATGTAACATATCTTGAGGAGGCATCTCTATGTTCTAGAGAATGATGACTTCCTATTAGGAATAAGGAATACAGTTCTATGACTGAATGTAATAGTCAAGTTTGATAGATTGTTTGTCTTGTTTTGATTTTTTTTTGTTTTATTTTGATTGTTTGTATTAAAATTTAAAACTGTACACTGAAGAGACTTTGTGGCATAGTATGTTGGGGACAGTAAAACGAATTTCATTCTCTAAGTAGATTCATGTTTGCATTATTTTTTTTCTTCATTTAATCATTCCATGTTTTTGTAACTAAGATACAGATAAAACTTCAGGGGGAAAACAAACTCCAAAATATGAATTTCAACATGAAATCTTTAAGACATTGCCAAAACAAAAAAAAAAAAGGGTTGGTGTTAAAGGGAATAAACACAGAGGTAGGCGGGGATCAAACAAATCATAGTGGAATTTTTCTTTCATCCTCTTTAATTTTAGGTCCAAAATAGGCTTTTAAAGTTGAAACAGGTTGTTTAGAAAGCAAGAATTAAGATACCTGAAATCTAAGGATTGACTAGATGGAGTAACTACTCCATTTCCTATTTTATTGAAAAACAAGTTTTGATGAACGTGTGTCTAAATATTTACATAAGCTTAAGTCACAAAAAACCTTTGAGGAATATCCACAGAACTAATTCAGTACTGGGATCTGGAATGTATTTCTCATAGCTCTGTAAAGTAATGTGTTAGTGCTTCAACTGTTACATTTAATTTGTCACAATTCAAGTGATTTATACAGATATTATACCAAATAAGTTCTATAGATGCACTTTTGTCTGTAGGCTTGTGAAAGAGTGGTTATAGGTAACTGGAAAAGGAACAGGAACTATTTTTTTTAATGAAAATGATAAGAATGGAGGTGCTGGGAATGGTGAAATAATAGTGAAGGTTATGAAAAAACTTTGAAGAATCGTTGGTTTTGTAATTAACCTGGAACAAAGTCAAATTGCTCCTGCTCTGTGCTAGTGAAGTCTGTGGAGTAAATAGCAAAAAAGAAATGTTATCTCATTGAGGCTTGTAGATTTTGGAAATTTACTTTTCTTCTCTGTTTTTAGAGAAGATATGTATGCTCAGGACTCTATTGAACTCTTGACAACATCTGGTATCCAGTTTAAAAAGCACGAAGAAGAAGGAATTGAGACACAGTACTTTGCAGAACTGCTCATGACATCAGGAGTTGTATTGTGTGAAGGAGTCAAGTGGCTTTCCTTTCACAGGTAAATTCTGCATGTTAAGTATTTGAAGTTTCATCATCTGATTTGTGTTTGAATTCTAGAGCTTGGATTTCACATCTACTGACTTTAAGTGCTGTGTGTGTAGCCTGTATCTTGGTTGGTAAGACTGAGGAAATATTTCTGCTGTAATACCTCTAATACCATTTTGTATTGGAGGAATACAGGGCACAGGGGTATTTTTCACTGGTGTTTTTAGCTTTGGTGTTTATGCAGTAACCAGAAAATTGTAAAGCTGAAAACCACGAAACAGCAGGTGGAGCTGTACACGCACAAGTAATAATAGAAATGTTACTAAATGAAACTATTCCTAAGCAATCCTTAAGGAAATATTGTTTGTTTCATGGGAGAGAATTATCAGTGAAGATCTCTATAAAGCACTCTTAAATTTGTTGTAAATCTCCTGCTAATCTGGGCAGACAAAATTATTCAGCTTGGAAGAAGATCTCTTATAAGCCTTATGCATGTATTTTACTGCTTATTCTATCAAAGGAGTCAATCTCTCAAGTAGAAATAGAAATATGAATGCTAAATCTCTATGACTCTGTCATGGTATGAAAGATTTAACACCTAAAAAACACATACAGTAGTTGTTGTTTAGCTAACTACATGTCAGAATTTTTGCAAGCAATAGTGTCTTTAAAGGCTTATTGCTATGTGATGCCCTTGAGTGGATGTCTTAAATGTTGGCTTCTAAGGAAGTCAGCAAGGTAAAGGAAACGAGGCTGTAAGCAAACTAGTCTCGGCTAAAACATGTTTCTTTCTCATGTTGTCTTCGTGGGTGGTATATAAATGATGAAATTAGAAATAATAGTTATCCATAAGTATTAATAGTTGGAAAAGACAAAGTCACATGGAATTAGAGAAGTATTTATGCAATAAACAAACTCAAAAATAAGAATTGTTTTGGTTTGTTTTGTGGAAAGAAATGCTAGGCTGAGCTTCCAGAGCAGAAAGGTTTAAAAGAAAAGACTGTTGAACAAAGAAGGATCCTGAGCACAGTTGTCAGTTCCATCTTCCACTTAACAGCTGTTTCAGCTCACAGTAGGGCTCTAAAATAATCATTCTCTTGCTATCTTGCTTCTAGAGTAGCACCTTGGGGAAGAATACTGTAACAAGAATGCCTTAAATTGTGTCAAAATAACTACAAAAGCCAAATTAGTATTAAGTTTTTTCAGCTTCCTAAACACAGTATTATGGGCTCTTATGTGTATATTTGTGATTTACACTTGACTGTAGTAATATGACTTGGATGGTTCAAGAGAAGGGGAGGCAGGTTATACATGTAACCAGTACTTCAGCAGAGGATGCCCTGTAGAAGCAGCTTCAGCCTCAAACTGGAGTTTTTCCAATATTGCCTGATGACTAAGGGCCCAGTCTAAGGTATACCTGAGCAATTTCTACACTAGGGATTCTTTCTAGAGCACAATTACATTTAGTGTGTGTAATTCCTGACTAATAGGCTGGTCAGAGTGTAGTGCAAACCATGTGCAATAATGCCATTTTTTACTGGTGCAGCTTATGAAAGGTCTTTGAAATGGTGTTATTAATAGAAGTCCAGTTTCATCTGTGCTAAAATGAGCTTCAGTTGTGAATTTCACTGAAAGTGTCTTTAAAATACCTCTTCAGACAGTTGTTCATCAAATATTTGTCAAACATTTGATTATTAGAGTGTTTAAAGCTTTTGTGCTTTTTCAGACCCTGTTGATATTATCTTGATCACAAAACCTTGAAGTGGATTAAGTTCCGAGGAAACCAAAATTACACAAAGCTATAAATGAGCATGGCTCATATAAAATGTACCACAAAGAGTAGTGGACAGCAGTTTCTAAATACATCTTTGATTGTGATTATGGTCTGTCAGTGGAAGCTTACACAGCAGGACGCTCAGTTGAAAAATTGTTCCATTTAGGCTCTCCATGCCTATCTCTCAACTGATAAAGCTGTGCTTGGTAGTTGCTGGCTCTGCTATTGCCTCTGTTTCCTTAAAATGCTTAAATTACTACTAGCTCTTAAAATTTGAGTCCCATAGTAAGTGGGAGAAGGGAATTACTCCTTTCTCAGAGTATGAAATTATGGTTTGATTTTCTAGTCTTCAATTTGTTTGAACTTTATGCAGTTCATTTCTAAGCTCTTCGCTTCTCAAATAGTTCTCTTTGTGTGCTTTTTATCTCAGTGTTTGATATAGCTGCCTTGGCATCCTGACATGCTGGCAAATCCGTGTGGACCTGCAGTTCTGTCAGATATGAGTGAAGAAATATTTTCACTGTCACCTGTTCTTGTGTATTCCAACTTTATAGACAGCTTTATCAAATCTTGTGTGTGTGTCCATTCAAATGTATTTGAGTCAATGAGAGAGGAGGGGAAAATCCTGAATTTGAGATTTTTATCACAGTCAAAAGAGCTATGAGTGCTTGACAGTCCAGCAAGTTAGGAAGCGCAAATGCTGATTTTGTGGATATTCAGCTGTTTGCTTTGCTGAAGCTTTGAGTGCCCACTAGTGTGTGACCTCCTCTGTCTGCTCTTGGAGGGTTTTTGAAAACAAAACCCCTCCTTAGGATGCTGCAAAGTTAATATGTATCAATAATCATTTGTCTCTAGCTGATTTTAGTAAAATTTAATCTGTTGGCTCATTTCTGTTAGCGTTATAAAATGAGCTAAAGCTTTCTCAGCTCTTGCAAGTTTTGATTTATTTCAGAGACTTGGTGCTTAAGTAGAATTCATTATTAGTTGGCTATCTGAATTCTTTCTTGATTGTAAGGGAAAGAAACAGAGGCATGTTTGATCTTTACTTTTGTCTTGTTGCCTAGAGCTCTCCATGTTCAGTGACAAAACAAAACAAATGTCTGTAAGAGTGAGTGCTTGTGTTGTATAGCTCCACAGATTGCAGCTTGCTGTGCTAAGCAATTTCAGGTGATTATATTAGAAATGGTGCAGGTTTTTTAAGGCAGGGAAGCCTGTGTGCTTCAGGGTACAAACCAACCACTAATCACTGTTAGAGGATTAGAAGAAAACTTCTTTAATGAGCAGGTAATTACATAATTGCTCACCATACACTTTCCTAGCCTCCTCTTAGGATTCAGCAGGGGCCACTCAAAATTTGTTTTACTGGATCTATCTTAGTCTTGAATTGGAGTCACAGTTTCTTTGTCTGAAAGCTTGGGTCTACTACAATCTCCAAGTGAAAATGTGTAATTCTCAATAAAAATTGCTATTTGTTATAGCCTGCTCCTTCTCAATATGAATAA
The DNA here is from genome assembly GCA_013397245.1 of Thryothorus ludovicianus. Classification (NCBI taxonomy): domain Eukaryota; kingdom Metazoa; phylum Chordata; class Aves; order Passeriformes; family Certhiidae; genus Thryothorus; species Thryothorus ludovicianus. Next base: position 76,587 of record VZTB01017968.1, on the reverse strand, counting down.
TAAAGGAATATTGACTTTTCTTGCAGTACTTCCTTCTTTAAGGAAATTAGAAGTGTTTGAGAGCATCTGTTTCCTATTTTATTCATATACATTTTTTTGAAGACAAGTCAAAAAAGCTTAGTTTTGGAGGGGAGTAGCTCAAATATGGTTTTTTCACTTCAAAAACTTTAATGTGTCTGTTAGATTTAAACCTTGAGGATGATCATTATCAGGAATTCAGTGAGTTAATAAACTATAGACTCTAAAAGAGTAAGTCTCCATAATCCTGGACAGTGTTTTTTGTATCTTTTTTTAACAGCCTTTTTAGCTAATGTGGCTTTTTCTTTTCTTCTTCTATAGAGAGCTTTATGCTGATATGGGCTTTCCCACCACTTCCCTCCCCTTTCAAGTGATCTAATAAAATTAGACTTCCAAGCTACTATTTTGCCAAGTTTACTACAGTTTTTACTTTGTAAGAGTCAACTGAAATCCTTATTTATCCTTGGTTCCTTTACTCCCTGGCCAGTGGCTCTTACTGTGGAGTTTGGAGGGTGGCCAGCACAGCTTCAAAGTACCAGATGCAGTGCAGGATTTGTTCAACATGAAATTGCTGCTTAGAGCACTGGAAACCCCCATGGGAGATCTGCAATAGTCTGTAGTTATTGTATATCTTGTATTAATGGACTTGTAGCAAACAGTCCATTTACCCCCAGTATGTTCAAGGTTTTTCTACCCTCTGTCTAGAAACTCATGTATAAAGATAAGAGAGAACCTTATTGTGTACAAAAGGTTCAAAAGTAAACTTACTTACATTGAGTGTGCAAGCTCAAGCCTACATCAGAAGTAACAGCTCCTTGTGGATCCTAAATATCTGCAGGATCACTGGTACAGTGCTCTGAACTGATTTGCCTTTTCTATTGCTTATCTCACAGTTAAGGATCCTGGCCAGTATTTACCAAATTGAAAAATTCTTGGTTTGAGTATGACGCTTGTGTAATCAAGAATGAACACAAAAGTCTTAAACTGGAAATTAGGAGTCTGTGAGCCACCTGCTTACTTGAATAATCCCGCAGCTCTATGCTAAGGTTCCTTAAAAAGCAAAACTGAGGCAGCCCTGCTGTGTTTTCCTCTTCTTTATTAGTACAGGCATTTTTTAAATTGTATGTCAATAAAATATAGGAACTGATCTGGTTCAATGCAAACTTAATAACATGGAGGAGAAAGTATCACTCCTCCATTTAGTTCAGTGCATAAGCAGTCCTGCAAGTACAAAGGATGAGAACAGATGAGTTTCATAGTCAGGTAATGAATAATCTGGTTTGTAATTACTGCCCTCCTAGGAAAAAACATAACTAGTCATCACTGCTTTTTGTTGTGTTTTTCAGTCCTGCTTTAATGCCGGACATCTGTCTTTCCTGTGCTTAAATCTCTTGTTTCCTCTCATAATTCTTTGTAAAAGTATGCAGTTTCTCCATTACTGCCACTCCTCATGTCTGTGTCCTCTTTATTCAACTGAGCTGTGGAGGAGGAAGCCTTCCCAAACTCTTCTTTACCATGTACACACTATAATGCCACCATTGCTTCTAACAAATAAGCACTGCTCGGTTACCTTGCTGCCTCCTGCAGACTTACATGTACACACAAAAATTTTTCCAGCTTACTGTTATTGCCTCCAGAAAGAGTAATAGTCTACAAGCTATTAAAGTTTTTAGTTGTCTGCATGCTGATTTAATTGGAAAAGTTGAAAGACAATTCTTCTTCTTTGTTGCTGAGGGTTAGACTTTCCTCCAGGCATAAACATGCATTGACTCTGGAAACTCATTAATCTTTTGGATTTCAAGAGCTGTAGAAGTCTCTGTCTGCCTCAGTTTGTAGTGAGAAACTCCAGTCTATGTGAAAGAAACCATCTTAGGAGTCTTTCTGGTGGAAGTTCTTGTTATCAGATACCCAGCAGCCCTACCTGATTTCGGGGTTTAGAGAAACTCCTGTAGGCAGATTGTTTTGCATCTTCACTTGGCCTCATTCAGACTACACTAAAATGTTTTCTCTGGAATCTGCAGTGGGACTGTTTATATTGAAGTTCAGTTTTTTTTCATAGAAGTTGGTCTTAATTGCATTGAATTTAAGCAGAATATCCTGTCAATGTACAGTGAAGTCTTGAGGTTGGAAGTGAGAAGGATGCTTCTAAGTCACGTGCTTATATTGTTTTTGTTACTAATTTGCAGCGGATATGACTTTGGCTATCTAATCAAGATCCTGACAAACTCCAATTTACCTGAGGAAGAGCTGGACTTCTTTGAGATACTGCGATTGTTTTTCCCTGTCATCTATGATGTAAAATATCTCATGAAGAGTTGCAAAAATCTGAAGGTAAGTAATGTGTTAATGGTTTGGAACAAATTTTGCATTTGGAGATGGAGTACGTCATGCTTAAAAATGCTTTCTCTATTTTTATTTCTGCTTTTGCTTTGATGGTGCATAATAAGCATTGTTGTCTCAAGCTTCATATATTTAATATTAAAGGCATTGTTAGAAGCAGGCAAGAACACAAATCAATTTTTATAACTGCTTACCAGTTAAAAATATCATGGTAAAACTGTATTTACAATACTTTGTTGATAGATGATAAAGCCATGTTTGGAATGAATGCTTCATTTCCTTAGCCATAAGAATTGATGGGTCTTATACTCTAATTTCTTCATTGTATGGTCCACTAAAGGACTGCAGTCATCTAGGCAGAGGTAATTGCAAGAAGATGATGTGGAAGAGTCTTGGGAAGAGAAATGAAATGAAGAATGTTTCAGATGGCTCCATAAGCAAAAATAAACAACAACGTATGTTCAGGGATGACATGTGACTTCTAGGGAAAAAAATGAACTAGAAACTAATCTCTCATGTTGGGCCAGCAGGACTACTAATTGACTTACTCTATCAGGCATAAAATTTGGATACCTTATTGGACTGGAGAACGAGTGGGAACTGGAGCTAAGTGTGTGAAGGGGAAGACAGCAAGTGAAAGAAGGATATAAAGGCACTGTTAGCAGCTTTACTTGCCAAAGAGCTGTTCAGAGTCTGGACTGCTGCTGGAGTGAGGTGAATCACTCATCTGAGGCAACTGATGATTTGTCGCTTTTATGCCAAGTTTAACTCTCTAAAAGTCTTAATGAAAACCTGTAGGAAGAAGAAGAGAGCACTCACCTTAGTAACATCGAATCCTAACTAAGGAATGGCTTGCTAGTTCATTGTGCTGAACTACTGCTCTGTGTGCAGTCTGTAGTCTTCTGTTTCGTTCTGAGATGAACTAGCAGAGTGTGTCACTTTGTGGGAAGTAAATTGTGTGAATCCTTTGTTAATCAAATTAATGTTAAAAATGTAGATCACCCTTCCAGTTAGTAAGAAAAGTGTGCTTACCTGTGTTCATATACATTGTTACTGGTATAATCATCTGGGCAAATGACTGAGTATTAGGGACCATCTTAAAACTGCTTCTTCTCCACAGAGGCCAGGAGTAAAAATTAAATGCTCCTAAACTTCAGGAGTCTTAAATTAGGGGTGTCCTCGCTTTCTCACTCCCAGTGAAGCAAAGTAGAGCATCTGGTGCCTATCTGGTGACACACTTTGCAAGAACAGAATGTATATTCCAAATTTAGTGACATAGAAAAGGTGACAAATTGATGTTCCATGTCACCATTGAGAGGTGACATTCCCAGTGGGCTTGGGAAAGAGACTATTGTAGTTTCTGGCATAATTAAAGCATAGCTGTGTGTAATCTGCATTGTTTAGAGACACTAAGATTTTTTTGGGAGACAAGAAAAACCTTCACAGGTCTTATTTTGTTAAACCATAAGAACAAGGGTGATTTTTTTTTTTTTTCAGAGCTGAATATGTAGGTCAGCTTTCCTGCAATAAATTTTGATCCACTCACCTAACCTGCAGACTGATAGTGACAGCAGGGGAAGGGAAATGGAGTATCTTATCCCTCCAAATTTACCAGTGATGAAATGATGGTGGACTTGAACTGTACTGAGAGAAGCTGCCTGAAACAAATTACTAAACATTAGTGTTGTGACTCTAAAAATGCATATGCTGTCTCCTAGTGTGTGTCACTTTTGATCTTTATTAAATTGCAGTGAACTGAACAGCTGTGCACTTGTCTTTTATTGACGTAAGTTTTTTTTGTATGATAGTCACTGATCTGCTGTAGGTCCCCCACTCTCTGCCCCCACACACCCAAAAAAGATTCTTGGCATTGGAAAGAAATAGGCTTCAGAACTGGAAATCTGTTTGATGCTTTTTTTGTGGAAATAAGTACTCTGTGAATTTGCAGTCTGTTATTATGACTTTACTGGCGTGGAGATAGAGATTGACTTGAGATATTAATATATTATAGGTTAAACTCTTGCTTGCAGTTTAAAAAGCTTTTTATGTAGATAAACCTTTTGATAGTAGTGACAATCCTAAGTAACGTAGATTGTTGATCTTGTTGGAAACTTGCTTTTAATTGGGGGTTTTGTACAGACCAGTAAGCTCTGTGACTGTGCTGTAAAATGGGAGTTTGAAGTAGATTTGCTGTTGACAGTGGTTGTGTGGTTATGTAAATTATTCTGTGGCCTTTTTCTTGGAAGGTTGATACTCTGAAAATTTGGGAAGAGTTTGTTCTCCTCCAAGAATGATGCATGCCTATCTGGAGTGCAAAGGTCTTACATGAAAGAGAATCTCAACAGCCTAATAATTTTCTGTTCTGGTTCCATCCAGGACAGGGTGAATTTTTGCAGTATCTGGGAGCAGGCATGACTAGAACATGGAAGTTATTCTGTAACACCTTCCATCATTTTCTGGGCATGGGGGAAGGGCTTGCTTCTGGGTCAGGGTAGTGTGGTGCAGGGAATTGATTAGGTATTATCCTTGTGTGTTTCTGTGGGTAAGCAATAATGTTTATTTTCTTGTAGACTCTATCTGTATTGTTGCTATTTCTATTTCTTTCCTTATCTCACTGTTGTTTTCCAGTAAATGATTCATATCTCAACCTATGTTCTTCACTTTTTGTGCCTCCTGTTCTCCTCTCCAGTCTGCCACAGGAGAGGGCAGGGAGAGGGGGAAGTGAGTGAGAGGCAGTGTAGTTTGGAGTGGTTTTAGTGGAAGCACTAACATGTAGAACACCATTCCTAAGCCATGACAGCTTTACCTGGCAACCAGTGTAGGGCATGAAGGATTGAGATTGATCAGAGTGGATTGGAAACAAGTTTAATCTAAGCATTTGTTCTATTAGATTCAGAGCCAATGGTCACAATATTGCTTGGATTATTTGTGTGAGTGTGGTACCTAACCTTGAATATGTTTCTATATATGTGCTATGTGCCCATCAGGGTGCTCTTTTTTCAGATCAGGATTGCTTTGTTAATGTATGTTGTTTGTATGAACTAGAGTCATGTTTATGACATGATAACATCAAAGGCAATGAGAATCATTTGAGATATTCAGTGTATTCAGTGCTGCTCTTCTACCCTTACCTTGGACACTACCTCTGGCAGACCTAGTCTGTGGGGAGAACAGGGGAGGATAGATTTCCCCATCTTTTCACTATATTTTTCTCCTTCAATCCTGTTAGGATAGCTTTTGAGAATTTTGAATTTTCATTGGATGTTAAGGAAAGCATTCTTGCTTCTATGTCTGCTATGATGCCTCAGGTGATCTATACCATGTTTAGAGTCAGTACTTCAACATTGTCTAGAATGAGGACAGAGGTTTTTAGGAAGGTTAATCAGAGATCTGTCTGAGGGAGGATAGCCATGAGTGGCATGGAATGTAGGATAAAATGAGCCAATTTTTTTTGAAAATTCTTCCAGTGTTTTGAGAGTATCACTACAGGATCTTGATAAATTGACAGAATATTTGTGAGAAGAATGCTGTGGCAACTCCATAAAGAATCAACTTACTGAAGTATGCTGAGTGCTGGCTACTCTTCACTGGACACTGTCCAATGCTAGACAGAACCCTTAGGGGAAGAGGAGGAAAGCACATCAAAGGTGCTGTGACCACTCAAACTGCAGCCGAACTGGAAGAATAACTCATGCCAGTAACAGTCTCACACAGAAGAAATCCAAGATGAAATCAGTTTGCATACTGAGGGATGAAGTAGAGCTTTCACAACAGGAGGAAGAGGCAGGTCCATAGGTAATCACCCAATTCCTATCCCTGTGTGAGCTAAGTGAAAAGATTTCAGCCACCAGTCATGAAAGCCCCAGAAGAGCTGGCTGCTCTGATGCTGGAATTTCATGGCCCACAATAGGAAAGTAGATGGTAGTGAAGCCAAGCATCTGGTATCCACTCCTGGTGGGGGATTTGGGAAGAGGACAGAAACTCAGCCTTTGGAGGCAACTCCTATCAAGTGTGAGAGAAGGGTATTCTCCCAAGGATGATCTAGTGATTTGCCCAAGCAGATGCAACACCGTGGAGAAAGACATCCAGTACCTGAGAGAGTTACTTGTGCTGGAGGTGGTCTGTAAGGATTCAAATAGCAAGAATTCCCCTGTAGATCCAGATAAGGTCCATTGTACACAATCTATGTGGCACAAGTTTGTATGGAGCACACCATTGTCATTCACCAACTCATTGGCATTGATGTCAATGACATAAGGAAAAACAGTCCTTCAGGTGATGGACTCCAGTAATCTGAAGATGTAATCTATTTTCCTTCTTACCAGTCTGCTCCTTGGCTGTGAAAAGACTGTCCAAGACTGTGGACAGATTCAAAAGACTTCAGCAAACTGGAGAGATGGACCAGTCTCTGCTGTTGAGATATACAGAGGCTCTGTGTATCCTTGGCGTGGATTACTGCAGGACCCAAAAGAGCATCACTGGGCTTTTGGGATACTGAGGAGACAGAGGAAATTAGCTGAATAATGTGCCTCATTTCTTAGAGCACCCTTTGTGCTTTGGGACTGCTGAGGATCAGAGAACAACAGGTACCAATCTCTACCACAACAGTGCACTGTCGACAACACTGCACTGACTGGGTACACCATGACCTCTGTGATGGTGAACTGGAGAGCTGGAGAGTGGTCAGTGAGATCCACTCACCCTTTCATAATCCTGTGTGGCCTATTGACAGTGGGCTATCATGTCCTGAATGTAATAATCCTGTGTGGCCTATTGACAGTGGGCTATCATGTCCTGAATGAAGTCACTCCACACTATGCTGGATATGCTAGAACTTCAGCATGAGTGGAGTCCAAGGCAACAAAGTGGTACCACCATTGATATTCCTAATGCATTGTTTTTCCATTCCTTTGGCATCAGATTGCAGGCACATTTGCCTTCACCTGGAGGAGCATCCAGTACACCTGGGACCAACTGCCCCAGGAGTGGAAACAAATCATTTACTATGGACCTATCCAGACTGCAAGTGGAAAAGGGCGAGGCTCCAGCAAACTTGGAGTACATTGATAACATCATTATATGGGGGAACATGGCAGAGGAAGTTTTTGAGAAAGGGAGGAAAATAATCCAGATTGTCCTGAAAGCTGATTCTGCCAAAAGGCAGTCAGGTCAAAATATCTACCCAGTATATTCAGTTTTTAGGAGGAAAATGGCAAGATGAGTGTCGTTAGATTCCAGTTGATGTGGTCAACAATATAGTAGCTAGATCTCCACCAACCAGCAAGAAAGGAACACAGGCTTTCCTGGGTGCTGTGGGTTTTTGGAGGATGCATATCTCAGATTACAGTCAAGTTATAAATCTTCTATATCAAGCGACCCAGGAGAAGAATAATTTAAAGTGGGGTCCTGAACAACAACAACAAGCTTTTGAACAAATTAAATGAGAGATTGTTCATCCAGTAGCCCTTGGGCCAATCTGGTGTTTCACACCAGACAAGGTGTGAAGTATGCATTCTGCATGGCAGCTGGGGAGAACAGCCTTCCTGGAGCTTGTCAGAAGGGACCTGGAGAGACTTGAGGCTGACCTCTGGGTTCTGGAGTGGGAGTACAAAGGATCTGAGGCCTGCTGTGCCCCAGTTGAAGAAGAGTGAGATCTTGGCATTTATGGAGGGGTTTGAGCTGCCTCAGAAGCGATTGGTATGAAAGCACAGCTCCTTTTGGCATGCCAATTACCAGTGCTGGTCTGGATATTTGAAGGGAAAGTCCCTTCCACACGTCATGCCACTGATGCCATGTGGAGTACGTGGACTGTGCTGATTTCAAAAATAGCCCCATAGACACCTGGGCCAGAGAGCAAGGTATGAAGTGTGTGTATGATACTCCATATCATGCCTCTGGGAAAATTAGGTGGTGCAATGGGCTGTTAAAAACATTGAAAGCAATGGGTGGTGGAACCTTCTAACAGTGGGTTCTACATTATGCAGAGGCTATCTGCTCACTTAACACCTGAGGTTCCACCAACTGAGCTGGCCTTGCCCAGTCAAAACCTCCACATACCATAGAAGGGAATAAATCCCGGTTGTGCATATGAACAACATGTTAGGGAAGACAGTTTGGATTAGTCCTGCCTCAAGCAAAGGCAAACCCATCTGTGAGATTGTTTTTACTCAAGGACCTGGGTACACATTCCCCACAGAGGGATGGGGAAACATGATGATGTGTACTTCAAGGGGGTTTGATTTTTGGGTTTATAATGTTGAATTGTATGATACTGGTTGCTGAATGCCACTGTATGCCATAACTACTGTGGCCAGAGTATGGAGTTGTCCACATGTACCACTCATGAGCTCCTGATGCAGCTTGCAATGAGCTGACAACACACCAGCCCTCCTGCCCTGGAAGACATCTAGGATAAATAAAACCCTCAGTAATGGACTAAATTAACAGATGTCTCAGAGGGAAGGCCATTAACTATAGAAATTATACCTGTGCTTGTGTGTGTGAATATATGTATATAGTTGGAAGTTACCAGATTTGGGCATGACATAGTATAGAATAAGAAATGGATAATGTCCTGGTTCCAGCCAGGATAGGGTGAATTTTTGCAGTAGCCTGAATGGGACATGGCTAGGACATGGACCCCTCATCATTTTTTGGCCACAGGGGAAGGGCTTGCTTCTGGGTCAGAGTAGTATGGTGGAGGGAGTGATCTGGTGTTGTTAGATGTTTTTCTACTGCTCAAGACTGTCTAAAACTAGCAATAGCAGCCCTAGATTTTCATCTTAGCTTGTAGGTGTTATTTGGGAAGGTTATTATTGAAATTTCCATCTTTTTAAACAAAAACCTGGACCCAAACATGTTGCCACAAGATTCACAGGATGTTTCATAATGTTTTATCTGTCTTTCTGTATGGATTCCTTTATAGCTCCATGAGTTTTAATTCTGACTGTTATGATTTTGCCTCTTATTGTTTCACTTCCTGTACTTGAAACAGGTTAAGAGTGCATGGGAAGATGAACTCTAGGCATTCTTTATTTAAAAGCATTGCTTCTCTGCAACATTTTTGCCTATCAATTCTTATGACTAAGCATAAAGATTTCTTAAAACTTTCTAGTTCTTTAAGAATGTGCATGTGCTTTAGTCTTACCAGTAGTTTTATAGCTTAATGAATTTAAAAAAGTCTTTGCACAATCATGTGCTCACAGCATTAAGATTGACATTACAGTATTACATGTCTGTCCCTCAGCTGATCAGTGTTGTCCATGTAAAACCAAACCAAATGTTGATAGCTTTGCTCTCACATGTAAAAGCTATTACTGTTTTGGGGAGGGCACTTGAATGTTTATTTAGTTGCTTTGCAATTAAGAGGATAATTTTTCACATCAGCTTATTGAGAAGAAAATTTCCTTCAAAACTGGAGAAATTTTACCTTTTAGAGAAGATAGATTTTGCAGCTTTGGTGTGTTCTCTACAGCCTTGTAGACTGTCCTTTTAAAACATTGTATCAACAGTCAGTAAAGTAATGACATCTGGTTACTGGAGAAGCTGGAACGTAAGGAGTGCTAGTTTTGTGGGTTGCAGATACTGCTTTATTTAGTCAATACTGACAGGAATATCAATGCTGTTGGATACAGAAAGTTTGATTCTCCTGGTATGTATTTATCTAGTATAATGACTGTTTCAGCTACTGTGCTGATATTAAAATATGCCTGAATTTGGATGGCCTGTGTAACAGATTTTCCCAAATATGGCTGTTCCATGTTCTAATTAAACTTTTTTCAGCATTTAACAAAAATGTTTTGTTTTTCAGGGTGGATTACAAGAAGTGGCTGAGCAATTAGAGCTGGAAAGGATAGGACCACAGCATCAGGCAGGATCCGATTCTTTACTCACAGGAATGGCCTTTTTCAAAATGAGAGAAGTAGGTGGACTTATGTTTTTATTTCCATGATAGTGATGTGCTGTGATAATCACATGGAAGTGCTGATTCTGATAAGTCTGTGGTATTTTAAGGAAGTCTCTGAAGGGCTTCAGGGGTCAATCCTTTCTTGACAAAAATGAGGCCACCTATATTTTTTCCTGAGTAAGTGTGAGCCAGCCTTACTGATTCCTTGCTTTGCTGCTGTGAGTGAGTATTTCTTCCCAATTCCTAGGCCTGACTTTTGGAGTTTTTGTGAAGTTTTGGTTTTGTGTGTTTTTTCCTCACCTGTTTTGAAGGGTGCCATTTTTAGGTGGCTGCTGCAGTGATTTATGAACTGCTGAATCCTGACTCCTTTCTGGGCGACGGTACTCAAGCCAATTTTTTTTTCTTTTTTAGAGCTTTTGCTCTGTGTAATATCCAGCTGGTGTGTAGTGCTGCTTGTGGCAGGCTGAGAGGTGGGGAGGGAGTGCTAATGAACCACTTCTACCTAAACTTCTAGGCTAGAGGTATATTAAATAATGACTTCCAGGTTGCTTTGGAGAATTTCCATGCATTTATTTTTCCTTGCCATTGGGTGAAGGAAGCTCAGTTTAGCTAAGGTTTTAAAGGTCAGTTAATTCAAGGTTTACAGCAAGAACAGTCAGGTCTTTAGAAGCTTCACATTTCCTTGCTATTTGTCTGCATACAACAGGAAAATATCAGGATATTTTGCATTAGCAGAACAATCTAATGTTGAACAGGCCTCTTCTGGAAAGCAGTTGCACTGAACAAATGCCAGAGCATCAGAACAGGGCATTCCTCCAGCAATTCAATGTCATTTACCATATCAAAACAGATGGCAGTATCAAACCTCATAGTTTAATCATGTTAAGTACTATATGCTGAAGTCTACCTTCTGGAATCCAGCCTTTTGTATGAAGGAGAAAATGGCCATGAGATTGTGACAAATATTAGTGACACAGCAGCTGAATAATAAAGAATGATGGTTTAAATCGGTTTGGTCATCCTAGCACTCTGTTCTGCCTCTGCTGGAACTGTTGCAGTTGTCAGGCAGGTTGTGGGCTATAGATGAGTAAAAAGGATTTTTCTTCTGGTACCATCCAAGCCCAGTGCTGCTACCTGCTGTCTGCCTGCTATTGTTAAACTTCACTCTTGAATGTGAAGCAAAATCCACAGCAAAGACAGGGAAGCAGATGATAATCTTGCTTGAGATACAGCCTTTTAAGTTAGTTTTCTAGAGCAAAAGTTCAAACCCATGAGAGCTTCTTTCATGAGATGCAGTTTGTGTTAGGTGGCAAACTAGTTTAATTTATTTACTAAAAGCCTTTACCAGATGTAGAAATCTGAAGGGGTTTTAGTGCAATTACCTAATTAAGCCAACAGACATGGACTAATAATGATTTTTTTCCCCAGTACTCATAAATACTCTCTACAAATACAGCTTTTCTAAATAAGAATACAGTAGTAAGCTGATAGAAATACATTTAATGTAGATTTTGACAGCTTTCCAGCAGAGTTCAATGTTTAAAAATGTATTTCTGAGTAAAACAGCTTCACTTTACAGTGCTTTTTGAGGCACAGAATTTTGTTACTAATTGCTGTGAAGGAGATGCAACTTGCTTGCTGCATCTTGGAGTGCCAGCCAAAAAAGTTACTGATCCTTTTCTTTCCATCAGCGATACTTAAATCATGATACTACAAGAGTAGAGTTGTTATTTTGGGCTTTTCCTACCTATTTTTTTTTTTCATTAAGAACTGCTGGGGACTGTAAAACTTGTAATTAAAGTCTCTGATTCCTACAGTACAGAATTTTCCATTCTGACTGTGCTGCTAGAAGCAAAACTTGAAGAGAGAGGTTTTGAGCTGTTTGGTGTATAGAGGCCTCCATGTTTAGATTGTGTATTGTATCCATTTTGTTCCTGCACACTTCTTAGATTTCTGATATTAATGATGACTCATAATGTGAACCACTGGGGTGTGCAGGATTGCTCTGAAGGTCTTAGGGTGAAAAATGTTCATGTATGTGCATGTCTTCTTGTTTTTGCAAGATAATTTGTGATTTTGTGCTTGAAAACCCAAGTCTGAAAGGCAGAGTATCAGAATATCATGGGCTTTGTTTTGTCTCCACTGAAAGGTTCCATTTGCAATTCAGACTTGTAATGTGTAAATACAGACTTCATACAGAATTTTGCTGTTCCTCATTGAATGAAGTCCCCCCTCTGTGAGGAGCTGAAAATGTATTCTTCTGCATTTCTCTAATCTCTGTAATGGGTTTTGTGCTCATCCTCCCCACCCTCAAACCTATATAATATAAATCAGGACATCTCTATTCCAAGGCAGGGTATGGTGAAAACTCTACATGAGCAGAGGTAAGGGAATGGGCACTGATGATGGATGCTCAGCATATGCTTGTTGTAAGAAGCACCACAGAAATCAGATGGAGAAATGCTCTTGCAGAGATGTGAGTGATGACTAATAATACAAAATTGTGAAAACATTGCATTTGGCCATTTAATTGGGAGAGGTGCACAGGAAGATTGATTGTATTTCTTGACAGATTTAAATAATTGTGTCATATAACACCTTGTGATAATGTGTTAAGATTAAGTGTCTTACTATATTAATTATATCATCTTTTGCACCTTGGGATTTGGTATCTTATTTAAAAAGAAAGTAATTTTAAAACCTTTCTACAGTTCTATTGCAAAAGAACCTTTTCTTTTGCAATAATTCATGTCTCTCTTTTAACTTTTCAGATGTTCTTTGAAGATCACATTGATGATGCCAAATATTGTGGCCACTTATATGGTCTTGGTTCGGGGTCATCTTATGTACAGAATGGCACAGGAAACGCTTATGAAGAAGAAGCCAACAAACAGTCATGACATGAAATGAAAGGCCATCTTTTTGACCTCCACATGCTTGTATATAGGTTTTATCTCTGGTTGAACCCCTTGGACAATTAAGGCTTTTTTTCCCCCCCTTTCTCAGCACACTTTCTTTTCTGCCTTTCTATGTACTAAACTTGACTGTTCCTATCACAGATTTTGATCTTAAAATTGATACGTAAAATTTTCTGGGTTACATTTTGGCCTCTTAACAAGCCCATTTATAAAGAAGCATGTATAGGATCAGTGTGGCAGAGAGAAGGGTAAAGTTGAATGATAATGAATATTCTGGTAAACTTGCCTACATCATTCTTCCAGGATTTTTGTCTTTCCCTTCTCTAAATTAATTGGCTCTGATGATAACTAACTTCCCCCTTCATGTTTGTTCTTTCCAGTATGCAGGCGTTTTAGCTATTCAAGATTGTGGACCATCAAATTTGCACTTTAGAGAGCAACTTTGACTCAGATCCTCTATTTTATTTGAAGTTTGTTTTGGTTTTTCCTTTTGCCCACAGCTAGAAAACAATCATCTGCCAAGTTCAGCAGCTTCAAGCTGTATTTCCTTGGTATCTCAACCCACACAATGGGACTTATTTGCTGCATAATCTCTATTGAAGCAAAACAAATTACTGAAATCATGGTAATTGCTCTTACTTTACTAGTGTTTGGTCATCTTCCAATACATCCTGCACATGTCAACTGCTGGTTGGCCTGCTGCTTTAAAACTGCTCTGTGATGGGGAAAGAGGCTTGAAAACAGCTTTACACCCTTCAGGTAAAGAACAGTTGTGACTTTAGCCTTTTTGCCATTAAGATGAGAGTTGAAGGATAATGGAAAAGTAGGAGTCTTGTAATGGCACATTTCCCTTGATTAACCTCGTGGCTTTTATCCTAGTAATGTACACCTCAGATATCTTTTATGAAGTCATATTTATTATGTACTCGATTTCATGATTTTTGTAAATCAGTGTAGTTGAAGACAAGCCCCAAAGATCTGAAAAAAATACTATTTAATTGAATTACTGAATTAGAAGGACAATTAAATCACACTTTTTTGTAATTGTTACAAAGACAGATGTTACAGATGTTTGTTGTAAGACAACAAAATATAAATAACTTCCAGCTAATAAAGTTACCTGAGGAGTGTAATGCTAGTTTATTTTTGAGTATATATCTTACAATATATTTTAGATATATTGTTTTCAAGGACCCTAAAGTACGTTCTTAATTCTGCATAGCATGTATACAGAGCATTTGTGCAGGAAGGATTTTTGGTGTTGAATAGCTAAATACTAGCCTGGAATGATGGGATGGGTGACGTTGTGTGTCTGTGCGTGTGCGCGCGTACGTGTGTTTGACACGGAAATCAATGACAGAAAAATCTTCAAATGTTCACCAATTACTCTGTTTTATCTTGTACTTAAAAGCAAAAAATCAAACACCTTTTTCTCATTGAATTATGATGTAACTGGGCGGTCCTTTTTAAACAAGTAATTTGCATAACAGAGGGTATTTGTTTTTAAAGCTTTTGTAAATAAAGGCCTAAGAAATGTTTTCTTACATAACAACAGACTGGTGGTTTTGTTGCAAAATTTTTCCTGGAATATGATTATATAGTCAGTTCAGCTCTGTTTTGTTAGGCATGATAGTTCTCTACAGGCTGATATGGAGGGATCTAACTTGCTGCTCTCTGACTGATTTTACATTCAGAGCAGAATAGTGTTCATGAGTTTCCAGTCATTTAATTCTTACTGTCCTGAGTTGGAAGAGGGTGATTGCAATTTACTTCTGAGGCATCCTAATCCCATTAGTACTTTTATACCATTATGCATTAGATGAAGGTAACTTAACTTCATTTGTCTTTGGTTTTAAGATAGTGATAGTGAAAGCAGGATGAATTCTTACTGTGGCCTCCAGGGAAAGTTTGCATAGACATGGAATGAAGAACCCCTGAAGTTTGATGCATTTGCTTTAAAGTAGTATCTTTGCCTAAAGCATGTGGATACAGCTATCTGGTTAACTTGAGCAGGATGACTCTTCGAAGGACTTTTAATGGGTTTTTGTTTTGAAGTAGGTTTTTAATCAAGGATCAAAGAAAGTTTTTAGAGCCTTCTGAATGTGTGCCTACAGTAAAAGTTCTAGTGCCGATGGGGATGTGCTTTTGAAGTGACTGCTGAGCATCCCATATGCTGTGCTGTGCTTTTCTTTGCTTCCTGTCATAGAATGGTTTGGGTTGAAAGGAACCTTAAAGATAATCTAGTTCCCCTGCAACAGAGAGGGACACTTTGCACTAGACCAGTATTTGACTTCAAAGAATTCAACTCTTGAGATTTCTCCCAGTTAAAAAAGCATTTCTCAAAAGGCTCTGGTCAGTATGAAGCAGATTGTGCTTTATTCTGTGTGAGAGCACTCTTAGTCTGATCTCTGTGATCTGTCTGTTGAGAGCTGATTGCAGTGGGGGAGACATCTGTGCATCATTCACTTTCTTGGCAAAATTAGATTTAGTTTCCATTGAGTGATTTAAATTGTGAATTGTAGAGATTATGAAAAAATTAATTTCTTATGTGTAGGACCATTACGTGTGAACTTCAGAGCCTGAAATCTGTTTCCAAAGTGGCCAGCTTTAATTGCCTTTGCAAAAATTATTGTGCAAGACACAGTTTCAGCTGTCTAGACATGCATCTTTTTTTTCAGAGACAAGAACTATCTTTCTAGGCCTCTGCTTTTCCCAATCCATTTAAAATACACTGTTGTTGAGTAGGTTTGTCAGAAGAAATGCAATATCAAAACCTGTTATATTTGATCTTTCTATTTTTAATCCACTTGTATTTTTGGCTTCTGGAGTCAGATGAGTGTTCCAGGAACCTTATGTTCTCTGTCACTATTTTTTAAAATATATATAATTTTTATTTTAAGCATTTAGTTTCTTTCCTCATTGAAATAGGCGGGAAGCATCCTTGAGGTGGAGGAAAATAGGTCTGGAACACATTCAGAGTATTTAAGGGTTTTTCCCACATGAATTTGCTGATGACCTATAAACTCTGACATCCAAGAAATTTCTCTTACCTTATCTGACTGGATACTCCATGCTCAAGAATGGTTCATTCCCTTAACACTGAAAATCCAAGAAAAGTAGCAGAAAGCCTGCATTGATGAACAAGGTGCTTCTGATTCAACTCAAAACACACAAAGGTGGAAGCAGGACATGTGACATTGCCTGAAGTATGCATGAAGGGGTTGGTTTAAGAAAACCAAAGTCTAATCTGGAGTTGATTCTGGTGAGGGATAAGAAAAGCTTGTACAGGGACAGCAGGAGCAATGTGACACTACTGCTAAATGAGGGCAGGAGACTGAGAAAGGACGGGGAAAAGGCCAAGCTACTCAATGCCTTTGCTTTGGTTTTAAGGATAAGGACCTGCCTTTAGGCATCCCAGGTCCCTGAGGTGCCTAGCAAAGTCTGGAATAAGAAAGATGAATCCTTGGTGGAGGAAAATCAGATTAGGAATGTTAAAACAAACTGGACATAAAGAAGTTTTGTTTAAAACTCCCAATTGTTTTTTTAACCTTGAATTAACTAGTAACACACTTAAACCAACATGCACTGAAAGAAAACACTTCCATACTGAAGCAGTTTTTAGAACTTCCCTGGAAGTTTAATATTCACAACTCAATGGATTTAGGGTAGTATGGGTTCATTGCAGTTTATTAACCTGTAAAATATTTAAGTGAAATTTTATATAAAACAGGCTTTTCAAGATTTTTATTTTACACCACCATGTCAGTGATGGCAAAGAAAGCCAAAAGCCTTCAGTAGAATTGTGGGTATTTGTCTAACTACTTTGAATTGTTGAGTTTGAACAAAATCTCACAAAGAATAAATCCTAATTTTTTACATAGAGTAAAATCAGTTATCTCTGTGTACTTTTCTATTCATACCATGAAGTTATTTTCCTGGTGTATCTGATGATTAGTGCACCTTGATTGCTTCATGGGAGATTGTTTTATTTCCCTCTTCCATGAGGGTGCTTATTTGGTGTTTATTTCCCTGTTACACTACCCTCACACAGGTACTGAAATGAGAATGATTCTCCTGCATTATTTCAGCAGTCTTGGGCTGGGAATAAATCTGCCCAATCATGCCAGCTGTGAAGATGTGATTTCTGCAGAGGCTGGTGTTGTCCTTCTTCTGCCAGCTCAGATGAGATACTATTTCCTGCCTCTGTTGAAGTAGGAGAATTGTATTGCCCAAGAGTGCTCTTTCCCGTGCTCCTAAGACACTTGCCTCACTGTGTTGGATAATGTGAGAGAGAAGTGCATGGAGAAAGGGGAAGGGAACCCTTTTCCCTTCTCTGTGCATCAGGCAGAAGTTGGCAGCTGATGAACTTTTTAAGCTGCATTACAGAAAACGTGCCTTATCTTCTGTAGGACAGCAAAGCAGAGCTGGGGTTGCATTGGCAATACCCTTTCCCTCTCATCATGTAACAGCTGAGCTTGGCAAACTCCCTGTTTGCTTCATTCCTGTCCCTCTGCATGCTCTGGGGAGTAGCTGTCTATGATAGTGTTTTATATGAAGTTGCTGATTTTACTGTTGTATTTATTTGAAATACTGGCCAGTTAAATCTCTTGATGTGACTGAAAAAGTAACTGGAAACAAGTTCCTGTTGTTCAGGCTGTAACAGTGTGTGTGTTGTCTATTTTTGCCTTTATAACAGGAGCTCATTCTAAAGTGAACTAAGAATCATTCTATTTTTAGATTTAAAAAAAAAAAAGGAAAGTGATTTCATAAAGTGATGACTGTCAGAAAGTGTTGGGTCTGTTCCAGTTATGCCAATCAGTTAAACTGTGAGCATGCAGAGGGGGAGAAAGGGGAGATGGCTCACAGCACTCTTCCAACTGTTGGGACCCTCTACGTGAGATTACAGTGGTCTAGGATGAAGGATGTGATCAATGCCTCAAATACTGGATTTCAGGGTAACTGAGTTACTGTATTTCAGTGATGAGTGACAGCTTGAAGAAATGAAGGAATTACCTATCTAGAATCAACTTTGGGAGGGAGAATAATAAAAAAACCTAAGTAGTGATTGTACATTTCACATTAAACACTTCTGGGGAAGGGAAGGAGAAGAGAGAAAGATGATAAAGTTAAAGAAGGAACAATTGAAAAACTCCTGAGGGAACATGGCAAGGCTTTCCCTAGGTTGTGTCAGATGTCACTTGCTCAAAGTTTCATCCCAGAAGGCTGCTGCTTTTCCCATCCTACTACAAGGTCACTGATAAGCAGGTGACTGGTACAAGTGAAGTAGCAATATCGAGACACCCCACCATCCCCACTGCATAGCAACACAATCTTTCTTTTAAATCTTGTTTTGGATGAGAATGTCTGTGTACGGTTCAATACCATTATTTTTGGAAGGGTTTTAAAAACAGGATGAGCTTGGACCATATACTGCAGGTTATGTCTGAAATGGAACAGGAAAAAGCTGCTTTCATCTTTATGTAACTTGTTCCTCCAGTTTTAGAGGTCCTTGAGCCGACACTCACTCCTCCCTGCACAGGAGGTGGATCCAGCACTTTCCTAAGGAAGACTGTTAGGAAAGAGGGGAAACTCAGGCAGCTCTGAAGAATCTGGCCAGGAAGGGAGTGGAGAACCCTCATGAAGCAAAGCTGCTGTGGGTGACAGTCCTGGTTAGTAGCGATCTTTCTTGTACCTTCTCACTTCTATAAAGTACAGCAGGTTTAAGACACCCCCTCCCTCTCCTCCTCTTTTTTAGAGAACAAAATTCTACCTTTTTGATCATCAACAGCACTCAAAGGAGAGCAGCTCTGTGCTCTGCCAGCTTAATAAAGGCTTGGAGTGTTTCACCCATGAAAGATGAGAAAAGAACTGGTTCCTTCTCAACCTCTTTCAGTGTCAGTGCCTTGTGAGGTGAACCTTGGAGAAGGGAAATACACCTATAAAAGTCCAAGACTCCTGGTGAAGGGGTGAGGGGGGATGTCTACAGCAACTATGGTGTTAGTGAAGCCCCAGGAGAGGTAATGTCCTGCTGTTCAGGTACACCATCAGTAAAACTGACAGTAGTGTGTCAATGACTACTACATACATGGCATGCTGAACATGAAGCATTTATTTATGTGAGCAATACATTAACAAGTGGCAAAGTTATACACTAAATTTATGTAGAAATATATTTCCCCCCACCCCTTCACACACCAGTCAACTGAACCAGGGGAAGAACTCTCAGTCCAAATAATGATGAAAAACAGGTACAGCATTCCACACACTGAAACAAACTTGTTTCATTTCTGGAGTGTCCCTTGCAAGAGATACTCAAGAAATCATACTGTGCAACGTGCTCTAGGATGATCCTGCTTGAGCAGGGACCAGATAGCCCCAGCAGGGGTCCCTTCCAACCTTTGCCACTCTGTGATTTTGTTTTATTCCTTACCTGCCCAGCCATTGTCTACTGAAGAATTTTCAGTCTTTAACCTAAACTGGACAGTGTTTTTTCTCTCCAGTTAAAGAATTAAAGTGCATAACAGCAGCTGTATCTTAACTGCTCACAAAGACTGTGTTCCATTTTCTTAAGAAAAATAGTTCTCTGTGAAGACTTTGAGTACTCCATCACCAGTACATCTACTGCTATAGAGTATGTGTGGACTACTTCTGGTGGAGACATTTTGGATTTGTTCTAGCCACAAATTAAAGAAGTTTTTTACACATGTAGGGAGCTATGGTTCATATGACTGTTTACATATATACAAAATAAATTTAACTCTGTTGTCATTTGGGACTCAGGCCCATCAGAGGAGTCTGCAGAACTCATCCAGTTTCCACTAAAGCTTGAAACACTGCCACGCCTCTAGACAAATATCAGGGATATTATTTTCTTTCTTAGCAAAAAACTAGATTAGTAACTGTACAGTAGGTAAAAAGCATTCCTTAAAAAAAATACAGAAATTACACAAAAGGCTGTAGTAAAGTGCCTAGCAAGAATATAAAGGACAGGAGAATCAGTGTAAGCAGACAAACAATACTGCATCCTTGCTACCCTGACTTCTTCACAAATTCTCCTGCATGCATTGTTAACACTGACAATGGTCAGTATGTCAAAAAGAGAATTTTCACTTTGTTATAGAAAGTACTAGAGAGTTTAAAGCCAAGAGTACAGTGATATCATCAAAAATTATACTTTGGAGCATGATTAGCTCAATTTTGTCCATACCCTACACAGTGAGAACTGCCAGGAACCCTCAAAGCCTGCTGACAGTGCTCTTCATGGAGGGAGGGAGAATAATAATCCACAGACAGCTGCAGCTACAGCCCCCTGGCTCAGATCTGCTCAGTGTTTACCTCTGAGATACCATCCTTTCTTTCCCTTTCTCCTCCCTTCATCAGTGTCTGCTTCCCATGCTTCCATCAGTTTTCTGTGAGGAGGGACAGCCTCTGGCTGCAACAAAACTGCAGATTACTTAGGGCTATTGTGCTTTCCAAGAGTGACTTCTGAGACATGGAGAAACCAGGCATTTCTTGATCCCTTATCCCCATCCTTTCTCTACACTGATTCCCCAGCCTTACTGAGTGATCTCAGAGCCCTGGACACAGAGACTGACATCTGTATTAGAGAGATCCATTTCCATGATGTGTTTTGCTGGGGAAGAAATCATTTGCCTTTACATAAAAATATGGTGCAAGATACACTGAATCTGAATTTCAACTTTCTACTCGGTATTTTTAAATGCATGCTCCATGACAAACCACCCTGTGACTAACTGCATAAAAAACAAGACTCTACAGATAAAGAACCTGAAGTGTAAAAAATATATTTTCCCTCTCCCCCTTATCCCTTGACAAGTTCGCCTTTAAACAAACACGAATATGAGGTAAGCTGACAGAACAATACTGAATAAAGAGCTGCAAAAAATCTTTTGGTAACTAGATCTCTGCAGGCATCATGTAAACTGTATGCTACCTTCATGCTAGTTTAAAAAAGGTGTTCTACATCAAGGGATCCACACTCTGGCACTTCTGGCAATAAACAGATGTTTTCAGGCTGGTAATACTTTTGAATTAAAAAAAAGATAAGATAAATACATTTTCCCTCACTAGAGAAAAAAAAAAAAAAAGCCACATTTTGCTACACCAGCTATCACTTGCAAACCCAAGAAAGACAAATTTTGAAGTGACCTGCTGGTAGAAGAGTTAATGATAGTACCTTTTGCTTTCAGAATTTTATCACTTAGTCCTGCTGCCAGTTTCCTAAACAAATGATTGGCATCTTTACACTGTGAACCAACCTACTAACTCAGTTTTAATAGAATAGAATAAAAGCATTTTCCTTTTTCAACAGAACTCAGCGTAGACTGAGAGGTTTTCACCTTTCTTTTTTGACTTTTTAGCTAGCCCCTAGAAAGCATAACTAAGTTCCTCCTAAAGTTGTTTTCAGAATAGAAATTTGCATTTAAATGTAAACACTGATACCATAAATGTAGTGTATACAAAAGGCACAAGACAATTAGATTTGTGTTGCTGAAACTTCCTTGGCTTTGAAAGCCAAAAATGCCTCTTTTATTCTGGTCAGTAAACTCTGATGCTAAGAAAGCTGCTAGCTCCTTAATTGAATGGGATTTCCTATGTGCAGCAGCCTGGCTTTTTGGTATTGCAATCAGAAGTCCATTGTCCTGTAAATGCAAATATCACAAGTTATAACAGTAAGTCTCCTTGACTGTACATGCTATTCAGTAAATTATGCTGTAAGAAAGGCAGTGTCTTGAAGAAAAAGTGAAAAAAAGAAATCTGAGATAAATATCGATTAATAGGAAATTAGGAGCTTTAAAAACAGTGGCCCTCAGTAACTAACACAGGTTGGTAAAAAGCCCTTTGGATAAAAGTTCAGGGCCAACATTTGCTTCCCAAATGGAACAATAAAATCCCATTTCATAGGACTGTTGAAGCTTCCATCAAAATCCCCAACTGGCCAGTTTCATTTACGTATTACCCATCTGAACACAGGCTTTCTATCACATCACTGAGCAGTGGCCTACTGTAGCATTCAATTAGCCAAAGGATTTTTTTCCCTCTCAACAACTTTTCAAACTATTGGTAGGACAGGTCAGAGAGAAAACAGAGCTTTTACAATAATGTCTTCCAAAAAATGTGCAAAAAATAGTCAGAC
This sequence comes from Thryothorus ludovicianus, assembly GCA_013397245.1. NCBI lineage: Eukaryota > Metazoa > Chordata > Aves > Passeriformes > Certhiidae > Thryothorus > Thryothorus ludovicianus. The sequence continues at coordinate 54,248 of VZTB01017968.1, read as the reverse complement.
ACTTCATTTAAGTCTTATCTTCAAAAATTGCTTATGAAGGGCTCAAAAGAAAATACAATCCACCAAGCCACTAACCTATTCCTAATCAACACTGGCTGTTTTCCCAATTCATAAAGCCAGTAGTGCAAAAATTTGATTTTAAAGTCAACTACTTAAAACAATTTTAATTAAAAGGTGAATTTTCAAGAAATTACAAGCCAAGAACATGAACTGATAGTAAGGAAGTCACATTTTTCTTGTGCTGAATATCAAAGTAAAACCAGCCATTGAATTTTTAAAATTGTAAACTCAGAATCTTCTTTTTTTTTTCCCATTTTCTAGTACTCAGTCATCCTTCACTATCCAAACCCAGTAATTTTAAGTTGAAACATCCTTTATATGGTTCAGAAGTAGTATGTTTAGTTCTGTGTTTCAAGCAGTGACATGGAGACAGCTAATCATCTGTCAGTTTGTTTTCTGAGCACATCCATAGAGGAGCAGACAGGAGCAGCTGGCCAACAGGGCTGATGTTTGGAAGAATGCATCTTCCTGCTTGTTCTTAAACTGGAAGAGAATATTAATCACAAAACACATTATTAGAATCAAAGAATACTTAAAAATTATGTTATTGTAACAAGTCTCATCAACTTGAAGGGGCAAGTGACCAACAGCAGAAATAAAAATCCCTGAAGAGGAACCCAGTAAGACTGTTCACAGATATGTTATTAATCTACTTTAGGATGACAGTGACAAGTACTGACTACACAGCAAGCAGGGCACCAGTTTATAAAATGACACAAGCTATTTTTACAGTACTTCCAGATACCAACATAATTAAAAAACAATTCTCTATTACATTAAAGTAAACTACATCTGGTGCTTTCGGTAATCAGTCCTCTGCTGAAATATGAAGGATTATAGGATACAGGATATTGAACAGATCCTTTAGTGGGACAGAAATTCTAATTCTAACACATTGGCAGGGGCTGTGGGCTGTATTTTTCATATCTTAGATGAAATTACTTGGTTTTGTTGTGGTGACTTCAGCAGCTCTATTAGAAGTATTGTATTCAATCCCTAGGAACAAATATAACTCATATATCAATAATGTAATGAACTTAAATGCAAAGCAGCTAAAAAAAGTTTTTATGTAAGGATTCTTATTCCAGCAACAGTATGTCACATATATGCAGACAGTAATCTATCTTTTCTGTTACTTCTCCAGAAAGTTTTAACTGCCACATAGAAATATCTCAGAGCTAAGGGTACAACCAATCTGGTGCTTATGCTCATGCCAGCGAATTACCAGTCCTTACTACCTTACTGAAAGTGAATGAATCCAAGTGAGACAAAACCAGCTTCCAGGAGCCCCTTTATGTGACTTTAGACTTACTCTTTGGAATATAACCTCCTCTGAAAGTAGTCTCTCTTTAAAAATGGATGGTTCCAAAAAAAAAAAAACCAAACCCAAAAATCCCAAACCCCACAGAGTGAATTAATCAGGCTGCAAACACAACTCTTTCTCAGACTGGACTAAAAGAAGAAAATAATTTAAAAAGAGCAGAAGATGTTTATCAAGCTAAACTGATGGGAAAACTCATCTGCTTTTAACGTCTTTAGAACAGACCATGTCTGATATTCCGAGTAATCTGAATGACAAAGTTCCAATACAATGTACACACTCTTCAAAGAAAGATTAAAGTTTAAAAGCTATTACTGAAGTTAATGAAGCATCAGGACTTTAGAAAGTTGAACTTCAGCCTGATAAAACTAGTTGCAATTAATGCTATTTCTGTAACAATCCAAGAACTTGTTTCTTTAAAGTCTGTCTCCAATATTTTACTCTTGATTAGTGATGACATGTAAGACATTGAACGAACTGAAGGTAAGTAATTTAGTCTTTTCTAGAAGCTGTTGTTTTGTTGAAAAAACTGATGGATTAAACAGTGCAGACATGCAATGCTTTACATTTTGAACAAAGGGTTAGAAATGAGAGGTTTATATTCTATTAAAATATCATACATAGAGCAGTGAAAATTGCACTGTCTGAGTTTCCTTCGCTCATCTCTTTAACTCTGTTCATCTGACACCCACATTTTCAACACCTCTAACACTTCACATCATCATCAAGTTTGCAGATGTACCTATATCTGGAACTGTGTCTTCATCACTGAACACAAAACCAGAATGTAAGGGCCAAGAGGTTTTTAAATTTCTCTTATGAACCAAACTGAACTTTTGGGAACTTTTTGGTACAAGCTATGGGCCCATCTGTTGGTATCTGCACACCTACTGGTTTTATAATCTGCCTTGACAATGCAATACCATTCCCTAATGGGTCCAGTAATAATCACTGCAGCTCCCTGATGGCTTTCCATGCCTTTCATTTCTTCCATGAGGGACCATGAGCAACCTGACAGCCATGACAGCATGTCCAAGAGTCACATCACACGGAAATGAAGGACATTCACTCGAGACACTTTTTACGGATGACTGAAAGGGTGCTTCCAACAGCAGAGAAGAAATGACCTTGCTGGAACAACTCCTCCATACCAATTGTATGGTATGCAGATAGTCTTAGGGTTGGAGTCAAACGTTTTATACAGTTTTAAGTACAAAAAAGTTTAATTTCGTATGTTTTGGTGTAGATAGCTATATTCAAGTACTAGAGTGAATGTGATAATTGTGTTCATTCTCCACAATCCAGGGTAAAGGTCAACTCCTGTTGGGTACCTAACAGAATTTACTAGAAGTCTGTGTTACAAGATATTAATGCAAGAAGTCAAGAAAATCTCAGCTGTTGTTTGACAACAGGTGTTAAATACTCAGGAAGTCATATGGACTCCTTTTGTCTTCAATAGGCAGCATGTTTTCACTATTGAAAAGGATGCAGCTCAGTAGATGACTCAGAGGCAAGACAATAATAGCTTATCTATTAGACTAAATCCTTTTAGCTTCATCATTTGCTACACTTTTACCTGCTTTAGCAGACAAAGCTATGATCTTTGCATTCAGTGTTAAGAACCAGCCTAATTTTCAAACTCAGCGTTACAAATATTGGCTGAAGAGCTTGAATACTCACAATTTCAATAGTAATAATAGTAATAGTAATACTAATCATAATAATCATAATATCATATTGGACTATTACCAAAAAAACAATGAGTATAAAGATCAAACTAATTTGTGAACATGACACATCAAGAAGTAGGAGGTTTAGTTTAAAACTATGAATTCATGTGCTACTACACATGGTAAAAAATTAACTGAAGAAAAGAAAACCGATATGAAGTGTTTTAGTAATTTCCTTTTGTGTGTTCTTCAAATAGTAAGGAATCATTAAATAAAATATTAAATAAAAAGAATATTAACATACCTTTCCTTACATATTCAGGTTTTTCTTTTAAGGGAAATTAGGTTTCATTTTCCATGGTTAATGCAGGATTGCTCATACCTTAAAAGACAAAAAATAGTATTCCCACAGGAAAAGGTCTCATGTCTATTTCAGCAAATAATACAACCTTGAATTAACAATAATTTTAATGTCATTACTCTATTACCAAGTTTAGTCCTGTCCCATGTCTATTATATAGCTTTCCACTAGCTGCAAATAGGTGTCACCTCTTTTATAAGCAATTTGTTGTCAAGGCTGCTATCAGGCTTAGCTTGAAAAAAAATTAGCAGCTACTGGTACTAGTGTTCTGATATCCCTTGATCAGTTTTAACTCAGAAAGGCACACCAGCTTGACACATGGAACTTCCTACAAGCACGTATTTAAAAGGAGCTTCATGAATTTTGGTTCATAGATAAAAACCATGTGACCCTGGTCATTGTTACACTACATCCTCCAAAACCAGTTTATACAGCACAAATCATTGCAGCATAAGTCAGCTCCTTACCAACTTTGCCCTTTTCAGCCTTTGCAGCAGTTTCTGACCAAGATGGTGTGTCTGTAAGCAGGTGGCTCTGGGAATCACGTAACGGCTTGGCAGGAAACAGATGGTTCTCACTGCAGTGCCAATAAAAAGAACATTAGTGAGCTGCAGTAATTTTTCATCATCTTACCACACATTACAAACAGTTTGTCATATGCAGTATTTTCCTTATCTCACCTTATTTCTTGTCTGATGAATCACTACTTTTTTATCATTACATACATTACACTGTAGTTGTCACAAGTGCAAGCGCAATCTAAAAAGCACAGAGATTTTTAATCTGACAGCTATTTTATATTAATACATGTACTTCAGCCCCAAATGCACTCTTACCTATACTCTTTAATACAACAAACTTGACATGATAAATAGTGGAGAGAACATCTCCAAAATCTCTTTCCTAAAGTAAGCTACAGAATGCTGGGGCAAGATAAAACACCAGTAAACAGCTAGCTGAAATGTCATGTATTTCTTTTATGAATAAAAGATTGTCAGTATGATTCCATTATCATTTCTTAGCCACATATTCACTATACTTATCACACTTTTCATTACATAAATGTTTCAACAAAGATGCAATATGAATTTATTTAAAGGAGAATATGCATACTTTTTACACTTAAAGATGTCATGTCCATTAAGGATAAGAATTAATAAAACATGTTCTATTATCAGCAGAAATAACACTTAATATTCAGCTTCCTGTGCTTTGGCCCAAGTGCCATTAGGGATGATTCCCTTTTATGAAGCAGCTTTCTCCAGACAAGAAAAAGCAGGCATCCCCAAAAAGCCATGCAGGGCAATGGATTCCTGTCACATGCAGACTGACTAACCATCTCATATGTATGCATAAGGAATACTGCTGATACTGATTGTTCGGCAGCTGTGAAACATTCAGGTCCTAGGATGCCACTGAACCAAGACAAAGTACATCAGGGGAAAAATCCACCCCACCTTATTTCCATAAATTTAAATATAAATCTGAGGATTACCTGATTTACAGCTTAACTGTTAGAATATGACTGGGATTTATTAAAAGGATACTCTTCATTTGCTTATCGCTTTTAAGTATATTACACATCATTCTGTTTATGTGTGCATAGGGAAAAAAAATCAACTATTTGAAATGGGTAACAAAAAGTAGATTACTTTTTGGATGTTGAATTAAGTCCACCAGGTGTGGAAGCTTGCTCAGGATCCTGATTAACAAGGCAAGTTGGAAAGGAACAACCATCCCCTAAACTGAAAAATTCAGAATTAGTGTCATACATACAAAAAACTCTCAATTTTGAAGAACTTTTTAAATTCAAGTATTACTAAAACTTATTTCAAAAAACTAATCATCCCCCAAACTCTCTTGATCCTATTAATTCAACAAATGTTTAAACAAATGAAGCATCAGGAGCAGCATACCTTGAAAACACAGGCAGCAACCAGTATTTCTTCTCATCACCAAACACCTGCCTTAGGTTTTTGCTGAAGCCCAGGCTAAAGCCATTCTTATCTGTTCTGTGACGAAATATGGGAGCTCTGAATACCTCTTAAAAGAGAAAGATTAATTAGATCTCTTTGCAGGGTAGCATGCTGAAGCCTTCCACCAGTACTTTGGGTGCCATCACCCAGGGGGAAAGGCTGTACTGCCCAAATCACAGAAAGAGAGCGAGGGCACTCTTGGAAGCCAAAGTCCAGGCTACACAGGCACAGTTGTGTGGGGCAGGTCCAGTGGCTGAGGAAGGGTGGAAGAGACTTCCACCTCCTTCCTCGTCAAGGCCAGAAGAGTGAGGAACTCAGTTTTTAAGAAGGCATGATATGTTTGTATGAAGATTTCAGCATGCTACTATGCCACAGACAATGTTCAAGGAAGAAAAACATAAACAAAGGGTTTACTACAGAAAAAGTAATGGAAAAGACAAAAAAGTTAACCTTAAGTAGTAAGACTAGTTTTGGTAGTCTTTTTAGCAGTAGCTTTTAGTTAATTTTAGTAGTAGAATTAGCTTTTCACACACTGGGGTATGAAAATACTGTGTGTTTTTACCACTGCATAAAGAAATGTCTTTGCTCATAGACCCAGATTATTCCCCCCGGCCATCCAACCTAAATTTCTGGAGAAGAGAGCTAAATATAGCTTCAAGTGTTGCAAAGTGCCTGAAGCAGAAAATTCATTCACTTTCCACCAAGTGACTGATAGCCATTTAATTCCCTTAATTGGCTATACAGAGCAGGCAAGCTCTGTCCTGATGTCCTGGCAGTACAGCTCCCACAAACCATGTCAGAACCATGCTGACACTGTCCTTCTGCAGTCACACCTTAGCTATGAACTGCTGGAAATGACCTTCCACAAGCAGTATGCATTAATTACAACAGGTTTTAAAGAAGGGGGGAAGGGAAAATGGGGGCACCCTTTTAGATGCCCGTATTAGGCTAGGAAAAGAATTCCCAGGATGATTTAAGCACAGTCACACTTAAAGCTATCATGGCTTCATTACCAAATTACTGCATTTTTAAAGGCTTCACATATTGAGCCATTTCCCAAAGCAAAATGGGAAGAGACACCCAGATCTTTTTGAGTAACTTAAGTATGCAGGAAACATGTTATATTACCAGTATGGGATTCCATTTGTTTTGAAAACATGAAATGTTGAATTCAAAGTGTAATGAATTATGACTACCTCTGAACAAGTTTTTTGCACTAAAGTTGTAAGTTCAGTTTAAAAACAGAACACTAATTTATTTCCGTTCAAATAAGCATCTTTAATAAAACTTTACTTATACCTAGATAGAAATTAATACCACTGACTTTGAAATTGTTCAAAGTCAATGATTTGTTAGAATACTGAAGAAACTCAAAAATCCTAGAGGAAATCTTGAAGAAAACAAGCCCTCCTCCATTGATATAGATATCTATTTTCAAAGTTTTCCATTAATCACCAAAATCATCATCAACAAATCCACAGAGAACTAGGAAAAACAGGTCAATTCATTGGCTTACTTTAAAATCAGCTTACGTCAACAGGAAAGCATTTAGAGACTTTGAAATTTTAATGACTACATTGCAAATTGGCATTATTACAGTCCAGCATGCAGTAGAGAACCAGCACTTAAGTCTTCTGGACTCTATTTATTAAGTTTTGTAATCAGGCACATATGCATTCAAGCATTATGTGTATGAGAATGCAGTAGTCCCCCTAACATTTATTAGAAATTTATCTTGATTTTTTTGTTGTTTTTTTAGTTTATTCAGTTTCTACTAACAAACTGTGGATGGAAAGCAGTGACAGGAAGGACATTAAGTTTATTAATAACAAAAAGAGTCAAAATTTCCAGGGAGCAGAAGAACTCGGGAGTCTTCTAACCAAGATCCAAGGAACCTGTGTAGAATTACCCACTTCCTCCATTAACCCCATGCACATGAGATAAATTTATTATGTATTTTTTGCTGTCAAACGCAGAAGTATTATACCTACTTACCTAATGTAGATTTATTCTTGCTGACAAGCCAACAGTGATACCCAAAGAGAGAAGACAAACTGACAGAAAACATAGCAGCAGCAAAGAATAAAAACATGATGTGGAACTTGGCTTGAGTATCAGGAAGGCCATTCTAAAAATTAAAAAAAAAGCCATTAGAATTGGAGTAATAGTTGTTTCATTTGATTATTAATAATGCTCTATTCAGCCAAATCAAATTCAGCACATAGACAAATACACCACACAACAAGAATATCAATAAATGGATTATGCACCTTCTGTGTACAGACAGCCATGCAATTAGGTTGGTGGTACCACCTAAGTTAAAGAAACAGGCTCTTTCTTGGGAAACTATAAATACTGAGAGCAAGAATCTGAATTTAGACCTGAGCTTTAAAGTGTCTTTTAGAAAAGAATAATTTGAAAAAAAAAGAAGTCTATGAAAGTATATACAGGCTATACCTTTGTACACGGCATTAGGAGATACTAGTTTACAATGTAATGCCCTGGAATCACAAAATGCCTTGGCTTGGAAGGGACCTTAAGAATCATTATGTTCCCAAGGCCCTGCCATGGACAGGGGCACCTTCAACTAGACCAGGTTGCTCAGAGCCCCATCCAGCCTGGCCTCGAACATTTCCAGGAATGGGGAATCGATAACTTCAATCTGTTCCAGTGCCTCACCACCCTCACAGTAAAGAATTTCTTCCTGATACCTAATCAATAACTGCCCTCTTTCAGCTTAAAGCCATTTCTCCTCGTCCTATTCACTACATGTCCTTGTAAAAATGTCTAGCTGTTTTGTAGGCCCCCTTAGAATCTTAGATTTCTTGCACAGCAGTAACTTCACACACTTAGAGACAGTATGGAGATCAGAGTACTTACTGTCCAAAACTTGATAAAGTACTGCAAATCTGTTGCAGCAATGAAAAGGCAATACAGTAGCGAGTAAGCCAAGAAGAGAAGAAAAAATTTGTAATTGGAGAATCCTACACAGTTGTTCACCCTGAGAAAAACAAACAAAAAAATACATACAAACGAAATGTCATGGAAGTTTTGTTTGCTTTCATCCAATTTAAATTAAACTTATTTACTCTAAAAGCATTTATACAAAAAAAAAAAAAAGAAAAAGCTTTATACATGCTTTATAAAGCATGTAAACTAATCTATCTCTGCTGCCTCAAGCTACTGGAATGGATTTAGCTTCAATTCTCAAATTAGTGTAGTAAAAAAAATCAAAACACCACCACCACCACAAAAAAGCCCAAAGAACTTTACCAGGTAACACTGCTTACAAGAGCTTACTGAAATTAAATTTTCACTTATGGTATGAAATTTGTTCTCAGCACAGCTGATGTAAATGTGATTGCAGTTAGCTATTTTTTTTAGCTCACAGGTAAGTATCCATGGTATACCATTAGGCATACTGCATGTCAAATGGGACAGTAACAAGCCAGGAACTGAAACTTGACTGAATTTTGTGAGAATTAAAGCAGTCTCCTTTAATCCAGATCCTCCTTCATTAATCATACTATATACTTACAACTTCTCATACTACAAAACTTCTTAGTAAGATTCTCAAACATAAGAGCATTCAGAGGAAATCCCTAAAAATATTTATATTGACATAAAATAATGAGAGAAATGCTACTCTGGAATAGAAAACATTCCACATCAGTGACAACATGACAGGGAATAAGACATTAGAAACACATCTAAATGTTAAAATAAATTTCATTTTACCATTTTCACTTATGGGCTTTAAGATCACCTGTCTCCCATTTGTAAAGATTTTTATACATGATATTAGCAACTAGTATACACTATGATGATGATGGTGGATTTAGTACCATAGTAGCTTCCCATAAGAGACAACAAATTAAGTATTATGAATTTTAGAGTGCTGTTAAACATATAATGGTACTACACCCACCAAATGAAAAAATACTGGAGCACTCCCCATGGGCAATTTATTGGCAAACTGCTTCCTCTTTTATTTGGTTGCATTGAGAAGCTAATCAAAGTTATCTTTGCACTGATCTTGACAGAACTCTTCATATGAGTTTGGAAAAACCTAACTGATAAAGCTATCAGAAAGATCAGTCAATTAAGAGAAGACTACAGCTATAACAATACTTGTGTATTGATAAATAATTAAAAAGGAATGTGTGGTGAGGCTCAACTTTAGCTTCCAGAAGTGAAGGACAAGTTACTACAACTATTCTTTTCTTTAGGGAGATGGTGATCCTAATAACAGAAGATATGCTAATGAGATAAGGGTAAAATCTTAAAACAGCAAAGAAACTTTCACTGTACATTACTGTTATCCATTCTCAGGGGTGGGTAGCGAGCTTGTTCTAAGTTTTGTTTAGACAAAATACCTTGGCTAAACATTAAATTTTGCATTCTCATTTCAACATGCAGCAATAGCTAAGCATTCATATTAACTACAGTTAAGCATTCACAACAGACTGTTCAAATTAAAGAAAAAGAAAATATACTTGTAAGCTCATCATTATTCTTATCCAAAAGTAAATATAAAATTCTCCACAGTGAAGTGGGTTTTTTCATTAAATATGTCAAAGTAAGCAATTCCATGATAAACTGTAAGTAATTCAGGTTCAAGTTTTCTATGATAATCCTACTTTCCTTTCATGATACTTATTTTTGAACTGTTCTTACTTAAGGCACTGTTTGATGTAAGAAAAGAAATATCAAGTGAAATGTTTTTTCCCAAAGATGAAGTTTCTTGAGTCAAAGCCAGATTTATTTCTAACTGCTGTTTTGCACAATGGCATGTGGTATACATGTCAAAATAAACTTGCATAAATTATAATGTTCCCTTCAATTTTGACAAGGCCCCAGGCTGCAGAGGTCTTATTGGAAAAGCCTAGTTCATCAGAAGATTGAAGAGAAGTAACACCAAGGTTTTGTAATTGTACTGTTTGAGCATGTAGCACCAAAACTTAAACCTCAAGAATGGTGGTTGGATTTGAAGTCTAACATTTCTGAGAAAGAGCAGAACTGATAAATATACCAACTAATAGGTTAAATAATGATCTGTTATTGCAGGCTAACATTCATACAGTCAGAACAGCATAGGACAACAATTTGGATTACAGCAAACATTTTAAATGCTCCATTTTCAGGTACAAAAAGAATATACATCATTCCTGTCTGAGGGGTTAGTTTACTGAAAATGCCAGGCAAAGAAATTTACAAGGTACTGAAGGTGATGCAACTTGGTTAACAAAAAGCATCACAGAATCCAGGGAGATGTAACTATCTGGATTACTCAAAAGATAAAGGAGAGATGTTTTGAATTATTCCTAAGGTGTTCCTAAATGCACCTTGGTAGCACTAAGAGTGTTATACACAAACAGAATTTTTGGTGATGCCTCAAGCCACTGGACTCCCACCTGCAGCTGCATCTGTAAGGAGTGAGTAGCACTAGAAATCACCAATGCATCACTTCAACCTTTCAGAGCAGTTAGTGGGCAGTCAGTGTTAAATATTTCCATTTATCACAGCATTTCCATTAGCCCAGGAGTGACAGCTAGAATAAAGCCTCCCAGGGAGCAGCACACAGCTGACTTGGGGCTAGGACATGACAACCTCTCATTACCTCTGCCTTCCAGAAGCTTCATCTTACTTCCCATAGGTTATTTTTACCTGTCCTCTCTCCAGAAATCCTTCTCCTGGCAGAATATTCAATTGGAGATAGCTCTCATTGCTGTTTCCCTGCTCTCCCTATGCATCACATGAGTTCTTTCCCCTTTCCTTCCCACCTAACTTGCTCCCACCAAAAAATTGCAACATGAAAAGCAAAGCAGAACCTAATGATGTTCAGAGAGGCTAAAACCCATCCATTACATTGAATTGCATCCTCACTTTAATTGGCAAGACAGCCATATATTTCCCTAAGAACCTTTGAACATGGGTCTTTACAGGAAACTTGATACATAAAGCTTGATCTACATAAAGCACCTCTGCACTATTTGAAAACTCTTTCATCTCTTCCACATCATTCTTTTTTTAGGGCGAGCAAGGAACTGTGAACATCTGCTCAAATTAGGAAAAAACTCCCAATACCTCTTTTTCTAAAGCATTTCTGTTACTTGGAGTACAAAAGGAATATTTCTCCATCAAGAAGCATTACACATCTTTCAATTACCTTCCCTATTTGTATTTTTACATTTTGTACCCACTGCTTATTAGATTAAAAACCAATGAGCAGTGTAATACCCTCTCAAACTGGGTATGTTTATGTTGTTAGAGTAAGAAGAGTGCAAACATGTATAGAGAGGAAAACATGAGTTTTTCTATAAGTTTCTGCCCTAGTGAAGTAACACTTTACTGTCCCTTTACTCAAAATCAAAGTACTGTTTATGATTTGTTATTAGATACAATGGATTTTTATTCTGAAACTGAAGCTTACATGAAGGACATTTTCATGTAAATGTCTTAGGACAGAAAAACACAAAAAATCCCAAAGAGATAACAAAGCTTATTAGAAGTGTTTATAATACTTAATAATAATAGTCATATTGAGACTTTTCACTGATATTTTGTCAAGAATAGCCTGGCAACTATTAACTGTTTTTTCTTAGTGCTTTCAACAAGGCAGCTATTAAAAATCTGAAAATAGGAAACTGTCTTTTGTTCTAAGAAATTTGTTCCATATTCAGTGGTTTTACCTGTTTGCTTTGCTGTGGCCTTGTTTGTTGTAGTTAGTTTGTGGGTTTTTTTTAAACAGCACACTACAAATACTTAACATCATCAATTTTCACCTGCTGATTACCCCTACAGCAAAAACACTCTACCCTACACTGGTAACTATTTCTTTCAATTGTATCTATGATGTAAAAAATAAGACAAGATACTTAAAATCAAATTACGTTATGGCAGATGCTGTAGTCAGGACTAAGAGAAACAGGGGGAGCACAGCACCCCTTCCTGCCCTGGGCCAGAGCCTCTTCTGTCCTAGAATTTGATATAAGAAAGTGTCAAAGCAACTGCTTAGAACCATCTACCATTCAGTTTGTCCAAGACAGTGGATTCTTCTTTAGTGATCATTTTATATGGTGAAGGCCTGCCATGTGCCACTCAATCCTCTAAACTTGGACCTTACCAAGCAATTCTCTTTAATTATTTCCGTGAGATGCACCTGCCAAACTGACATAAAACTAATTATACATCCTGTCTATCCACTGGTTCCAAGGGCTGCTAAGAAAAGACAGGAGAACAAAACCACTGTGTGGGCTGACACGGCAGCAAAACGAGGCAGGGTGGGAGGCAGAGGGCAGAAAGAAGGAATGAAACCAAAGAATCCATAAAACTGAGAATGCTAACTTGGTGTTTCCAGCAATCCCACTCCAGCTGTCCTGGGAGCTTCAGTAAAAGGAACTAGGCACAGCCTTGCCCTCCCATTTTAAACTTAGGGTAGCACTTCACCCTTCAATGCAACTAAGGCACAGCAATATTCCAACTCTGTGAAGAAAAGATGCAGTTCTTAAAAGAAGTACTCACTGATCAGAGGTCTACTTCATCCATACTTGTAAAAACAAAGAGGTACCTAACTCAAAGGTCCAAGAAATATGATATTTGAACTTCTTTCTGTATGTCACAACTAGGAAAAGAGGACATACAGTAAATAACTCCCAACAGTTCTGCAGGACCAGTAGCCTCACATACACATTTACCTCTAGGAATGCTGAAGCATCATCATCATGGCAGGCCCCACAAAAGTGAATTTTACCAAATCAGAACATAAGAAAAGGAAACCAATAGTACACTCACCAAGGGCAGTGATGATCCATTTTCAAAATGCATCTTTTAAAAACCCCAGTAGAATTTCAAGCATTGACAAAAGACAAAAGAAAAAAAATTCTCAGAAGCAAAGTTACATGCCAGATTTAAATTATTTACATATAGATTAAGAATTACCCATATTTACTATATGTTATGTAATCTATTTAATAAATACATCTATTTAAATTCACATAATACAGTTTACCTACAAGGGAACTGCAGCAATGGCAGATTAGCTAAACTGAAAACATTGGATATGCCAAGAACTAATGATTTAATAAAATGTAATCTATAGCATTTGATCAAATTTAGCATTTGGTCCTCAATCTGGATAGGATTTTCAGCTACGGTTTATTTTCTAGCAGATCCTTAGAAACTGGGCTAATTCAATTCTTATGTCATACAACTATTATTTAGTCATACAACTAAATATATTTCCAAGAACATGGTCTGTTTTTATAGAAATATACACATCTTTCTATGGAAACAGACAAGGTTTTTAAGAACCTACCTTGTATGAAAAATCCCAAACACTTTTGCAATTAATCACTCTCCATTAATAAAATGTTCACAAGAAAATCAGATATGACTGAAACAAGCAAATTTTGGTAAGGACAAAATAAGGTATTCTACAAAATATGTTAACTAATTGCATTCTGCAAATTTCACTCACATTTTGTCGGATAACAAATCACCTTTTTTCTTCACTAGAAACTCTGTGTTCTAGTGAACTGTGTTCCTATCTGACACTACAAACACCATTCCATTGTGTTCAACTAAGATGCTCTTCCTGCCTCAGCTCTCTCTTTCAGTGCCTCTACTGCTCTCCTGGACAAAGCAATGTTTGCTCCACCTCACAATCCTGTTGGAACCTTTGATCAGCTGAAGAGTACTTGGAACAGCCTTAAAGCAAACAATAAATCACCCTTGGAAGAAGTGTCTTCTCTCAAAGTTAGAAAGATAAAGCACTGGGTGGTCAGAGTGAAGAAACACACAGTTAACTGGAAAAGGGTCAGAGAGAACAGCCAAGAGAAAGATTAAATTAGAAAGCAATCAGACTTCTGGAGAGTATGGATATGAACTTCCTTTTGTGTGAGACAAACAAGAACTTAATTTTATGGCTTTAGTTAGAAATGGAAAACTGCTTGGCTGTTTCTTTCTTTAAACAAAAGTAACCTGCAAGTTACCCAGTAAAAAATAGGATATTAAGTTTATTACCTCAGGTAAGATGTAACTGACATCAGGATTAGATTGAGATGTTTAGGGATGTTTATTCACATTCCAACAAAAGACACGTTTTTTTATCAGCTATATTTGGTTACATTCTTAAGGAAAATTCTTTATTAATATTTCTAATTTTTAACCACTATGCAAAGAATGTATAAGACCATATAATCCATGCTGGTATCAAGGGAGTCATAAAATATTGAGCCTGAAAGACCTCCTTCTGCGCTAAGAAAGAAAAAATAATTAATTCAGAAAATCACTTTTTAAAAAATATTCTTACTTGTCGCATACTGAACAGTGATGGCAACGATCTGGTTTTACAAGATGGCATCTGTCACAGTATCTGATTGCTAAAGAAAAAAGGTCCAAGATTAGATTTCAACGTACAGTTACACATTTTGATTTCTGAAGTCTGTGCAAAAGCAAACACTATCAGCTCAGCCCAGCAGAACCCCCAGGAAAGCCTTTCAGCACGATCAGAAGCAGCTGCAAATACCAAAGCATTCTTCAACTACTTGCAATGCTGCACCCAGCAGACTGAACCCAAAAAGCTCAGTTTTTGCAATCTCTGCTAAACATACTAATCTTTTTCTTTTTTCCCCAAGCTTTTTAGCTCTGCAAAACAACCAATCAACAAAACCTACAAAACCCTCACTAGACTGGAAAAATGTTAAAGACTGTTCAACAATATAGCCATTTTAAGCCATTATTCTAACAGCTTTAATTTATTATGTGAGATTATCTCTTGGATTTGCTTAGCTAGCCAGCATTCAAAAGCTGACAATATGAGTAGGGTTAGATCAACTCTTAGTTTGGAAGATCTTTTGTTCTTGCAACTGAGCAACCAACAAGTAAAACAGTAACAGTTTCTTATTGTGATCTATCCAGCTATACATGACATGCAGACAGTGATTCTGTTTTTATTATTTTAACCTATGAGAAAAGAAATTTATGCAGTTAATGACTGCTACAGCCTCTTTTGCAGCTTGTTAGTATCACAAGCTATTTATTAATATCAATTTGAAAACAAAAGCAAGGCATTGTCAATCCACTTTAAAATCCTAAACTGTAAGCTGCAATTTACTTTCCAAAAATCTTTATGTACGGAATAAATGTAGCTGTACAAAGCTAAATTAAACTTCTTGGACCACTTTGTTATTTTATGAACTATGAAAAAACACTTCTACCCTGCAATCCAAACCCTTGAAAAATCTTTTTTGATTAGTTTAAGTAGTACATCAAGACACCTGCCTTTGTTAGTCTCCTGAACACCTATTTACCTCCAGACATTGTCCGTGTATAGATTGGAAGATCCTTGGCTGCCCGTCTTAAGACTTCTTGCTGGGATTCACCTCTAGGCTCCCTCTCTAGGGATTCCTTGTCTGAGTAGGACAGATGAAACTGGAATAATTTTTAAAATCAAGGAAATATTAGCAAATTCCAAGATAAATACGTAACTGTAGATATGTAAAGAGAAATAAATATTCATTATATAAAGATGGATTAGAAACATGCACAGGGTATTACAGTATATAACGCACATATAACAACATAGTTGTTGTTCCCACAACTCATTTTATGGCAAGTGAAGACAAAACTAAAAACAATTTTGATTTGGTACTGATGAAATGCTGAATGCTCCCAGAAGTATTAAGCAACATTCTTCAAGAGAAAGATCAAGAGCTTATCATTTCCCTGAAAGGTCAGTCAATTTACTTCCGTAATGCCAAATATGAACTAGTGAATATAACCTCGAGATGTCAGTGTTTAACTGAAAGAAAATACACTACTAGTAATAGCAGAAAAGACAGTTTCATTTCTCTTCTGGTGTCTGGCACTTTCCCTTTTATTCTTTGTCACTGCTGTTTCTCTTCATGCAGGTGTTAGGATGTGTTTTCACTTTAGAGACTGGCTGAGAGAAGGAAGAGATGGGTCCTGTGTGGCAAAATAACCATATCTTGGATATCTTCCTGAAGAAAATGCCAGCTTCTGTTACTGCCCAAAACAGTAATAAATATGGCTCTAGCAAGTGCTGAAAAAGTAAAAATTACTGAAAGAAAGGCTTAGTGTACATAAAGTAGCACAAATTTCTTAAAAGTCCTCTGCAACTCAGCAACATAGCCAGCTTTGTCACTGTAGCTTCTAGAAACAGGGAGAAGTCTTTGGTGTCTCTATCAGAGAGAGGATACAAAATCACCTTTGAAAAGAAGTCCACATTTGGCAGGAAGAGCTGTCTCTATCCTGTGCCAGAAACAGAAGCCCTCTGCACAGCAGTTTGCAGGAAGGCTAGTTATTACAATAATATTGATTTTTTTTTTCCTGAAAGAAAATGATGCAGGTAAAAATAAGAAAGTAGACAGAAACATGCAGTTAGGAGCTTATTCTCACTTCCATTGAGAAGGCACCACTCCATCTTTCCTGACAAAGCCCACAGTCTTCCAGCTGAAGCTGGATATTCCCTGTTTAACTTGAATTTCTCAGGTTACCATTTTTCCCCTTGCAAGAACACACTCTTCCCAACGTCTGAGTTGATTTATATTGGGATACATAAGATTTCTCACTACAAAAACTTAAGAGTATTTTTTTAATGCTTGTTCGATATAAACAGACCTACTGTTTATCTTTTTTTCTTGTTCTTCAGACTAGTCCTACATCTAAAATGTTTGTGCCTGGGTAACCATTTTCACTCCCATCTTCATGCACTGCTTGTATAAAGCTGGTGTACACAAGTAAAAAACAGCACGCACTACAGTAAAGTCCATCAAAACATACTTTAGATGTAAAAGTTTGAAATAAGCTTAAAAGAAAGCTGTGTGGTTTCCACCAGCTGCAGTATTCATGAAAACAAAACGCAAAAGCTTTATCTGTTTTTCAGTCTTCAAATGAGTATTTGTTTCAGTATAGCAAACTTCAGTTCACTTGAAAATACATATTTTTCTATTTGCAGACTTCATCCTATAAAATGGAAGCCAAGCAGTAATTTAACATTACAAAATACTCTAATTAAATTTTTAAAATATTGCTCTAGTAGAATAGGAAAAAGACATGAAACAATGAAGATGTCACTTACTGCCAGCAACACTGTGTAAATTCAAAGAACACAGGAACACCACACATTGCTTTCTGTTACTCAACTACAATACTTTTCCTACCCCATTTGAAATTCTCCAGCAGCATTGTATGATGGCTTTGGAAGTATGCTATATTTAGCAGGACTTGTCAAATTCTTTTATTGGCATCAGCTCAATGATTTGAAAATCCTTCTAATTATCACTACAGTCACCATGCATACATTTTGCTATGTAATTACCAAATGAAATAGGTTTTTAATTTATTTTGCTCCTCCCCATCCCAGGCTGTAGTAAATACTGCAGTGTGAACTCCAGTGAAGACAGCAATTAGTTTGAATTATCTACTTGCTTTCACAGTTACATATCCTAGTGGTGAATGAAAATTATCTGGAAAAGAACCTCCACACAACAGACAACAGAAACCACAAGCTATTCATTTTAGGCTGACATGGTACATAGAGCAGCTAGAGTTGAGTCCATGCCAAAGTAAGTGTTTGCTTTGTGGGTGTTTCAAACTACAGGGCAGCCATAGCATGATTCCTTCTGACCTCAGAGGCTGCAACACAGCACCTACTGTGGATATGGGGCTTGCTGTACCAAGATAGAATGGAAGAGGCCAAAAAGTTGTGCTAGCTATAAAAAGCTTCATGGGCAGAATTTCCATCAGGGCCACTGATGAAGAACCTTCCCAGATCTCCTTTTTCATGTGGCTGTTCTTTACTAGCTCCCCTCCTGCTTAGCCAGCTGTGGCTCCCCAGCATCAGCTTACCTAACGTGCACTCCTACCACAATCCAAAAGTTCCTTCCTACCAAAACAGATGGGGAAGAAATTGAAGAAGTTTCAATTCAGAGGACAACAGACACATGCTGACAAGAAATTTAAGTCTTAAACACAGGGAAATAAATTTTTGCCAACAAAAAAAGTCTGATATTCCCAAGGCAAAGATTTAGGATGCTAGTTCAAATAATTTATAAGTGTCAAGTGGGCAGGATTTTTTTCTTCTACCATATATATCTCATTTTAAAATATCCATTAAAAAATTAGAGAAATTGCTACCTTTTATTTGCCTTGGTCACTACACTGATTGCAATCTGACTCCTGTTAGGAAGCTGTAACTGCCATCTGTGTTTTTCTACAGAGTGTAAAACTGCATGAGATCAGAGACTGTTACTCAAACATCACAAAATCAGGCATTTGGCTAGGCTATATCATAAACAAAAATTAAATTTATCTTACTTCTTTTGAAGGATTCATTGGTAGCGTAAAGATTGTTTTCCAGTATGACCAGACGAACAGCATGAAAAATATGTGGTAAGCAACCAGGCACACAACTAAAATCAGAAGGGAACAGAATTAATACAAACAGACCAGTGATACTGTAGCACTTACAAACAGTGCCTGTAGGCATCACAGATAGTTCTCTAACAGATGTAAATACAGAGGCTCTGGAAAAGCTTTGCAACAAAAATGCTGCACTGCAACTTTACGTAAGACAAATACAAACTGTGTGGGGAAGGTCATGATACAGTCTACATAGATTACAGAAGTTTGAGGAAAATGGTTAAAATCCCATCATTAATTAGCAAGCAGTCTTCCTTACACATTTGTTAAATCCTAATTAAATGATGCATCTCTGTCTTTCAGCTTTATAAATCTTGCAGGGAGACTGCTAGCCATGCAAACCCCCACCCTGCCTCCCCCCAGCAAAAGCCCCAAGCCCACAAAGGACCTAAGGGGACAATGACAAGTGTGAGGGAAGCCTTGGGGTGAATATGCACGATACCTGAGCAGTAACCATATCTAGTTAATTTGTTTTCCTAGATTTTAGGAGGGAGGACAGTTAAGTAGTTTTTAAAACTTACAGGTCCTTTAAATGCAAGTGTTTGTTCACTACTTTACACTCTTCACAGCCAGTCAACATTTATTCTTATGTTTTTTTAATAGATGAGAATCAACATTTACCATGCTGAGTTGCTTTACTAGAATACAGAAGGCACAGTAACTTTTCTAAAGAGTCTGCCATAGGTTGATAGGTATTTCCATTTAAAAGCTCTCACTAGCCTACTAAGCAATTCACTAAATTAAATAGCAAATCATAAACTCATACCCTCTGATGAACTCACTCTAATGACAAGGAAAGAGCATTCTTCCACAAATTCATACCCTCAAAAAGCATTATAATGGGAAACCAGTGTACTTTCACATTATGATCTAAAATATTGCCCTTGTATGGTTAGCTCACGGAGTCTTTTTATATGTCACATTATTCAGGGCTAGAGAATTCTTTATAACACATGCAAGATAGTGCATATAGATGCAGGAACAGTTGTCTGGTATGTTCTTACTTTTTGCAATTTTGCCTCAAAAGTAACACTGAATAAATACTTCTGGTGTTGAAGTTTATTCAAATAGCAAGAACATTGTAAATATTTACTCTTAGTCACTAAGCTGTTAAAAATAATAAACAAAAGCTAACAGAATCTGAGAAGTGACTCTGTACAAAGCTTTTGGAATGATAGGGGCAAAGAGTCATATGTCATGTCTGTAAACTGAAAGAAAAATCTTATCAGCATAAATAAGTAATAGACATCCACACAAAGCATAGTACACTAAATGATCATCCTGTTATTGCATAAGCATTTGTATAGGAATAGTCCCCACTTTTATCAGAACATTTCTATCAACTCTAAAAAAACCCCTGTTTATTCAGAGAAAATTGGTATTTTTTTAAACAACAGTATATTCATGGCATATAGTGAGAGCAAAGTAGGAGAAGTTACCTGAGTTCTGTAGACAACCTGATCTGCATTAAGCATTTTATTGTTGCAAAAAAACTCCCCAGTAACTGACTGACAATAAAATTGTTCACATATTGAAAAAAAAAAAAAAAAAAGCCTAATGCCTTAAGACATTATCCAAGGCTCTCCCATTTGAAATCTGAACAAGACCTGAGCTCATCTTGTCTGATCCTGAACCTCAGCTCCCCAGTCTGGCCCTGGTCCTGACTGGTCACAGCTCCCACCAGTCTCCCTGCTCTGTGATGGGGACTCTGGACTACCCAGCTGCTCCACTGGGCCAGTGGGTGTGGAGAGTCCAAGGTAAGAACTCCATTTCATCTGAGGCAGTTAAAGAAGAGCCATCTGCTGCTCCCTGGCAGAAATCTTTCTATTTTACACGTTTTCTGAAAAAAAAACCCCAAAAGCCATCAACCAACCAACCCATCAAACCCCAACTCAACCAAACAAAACGAATCCCAAGCCAAATGGTGCACCCCTCGCTTGAAGGCAAACAATTTACAGCCAGCTAGCACAGACAGAGCTGCCTGGAATTTTGAGGCAACCTGTGGTATGGCCAAATCCCATTTGCCCAGTTTTCACTCCTGAAAAATCTTAGGGCAGAAGTATAGCCAGGGTAGGTTTCTTCTGGCTGGCTGAAGCCCACAAAGGCTTTGAGTGAAAATAAGGAAATTTAATGTTTCCCAATGCATTTTGCTGACAATTTTAATGTGTTTTGTGAGCAATGCCCATCAACTCACCTTCTTCCCCTCCCACAGAGTATGGAGCAGCAAGAAACTGAAATTCAAAGCCCGCAGATAACACTTCTACACTCAAATGGGGGATGAGATCACTGAACTGAAAGGAAGTTTTTCAAGTTTCTTAACTGACAAACATGTTTTCCAAGCGAGGGAGTTGCCAGTCACTTAATAAAAGCTGCTGGAATTACACAAACATAAAAAGCTCTTCCTCCAAAAGCTCTGCAGCCCTACACTTTACACTTCCATGTTGTGCTATAGAATTAAAATAACATCTGGAAAAACAATTTAAATATGCTACAGCCTCAGGGTAGGAACTGTAGTGACTGCTAACTAGGCAGTTTCATTATAGTCTGAAAAGGCTCCATATCTGAAGGATTCTATTTCTTTAAAAATGTTAAAAAGAAAATGCAGAAAAAAATCACCTCCCATTTAAGTATGTTGCATCTGCACAAATACACTGCTCATCTCTAGAAATTCTGCCTCTACAAGAGCTTTCCATATTATGAATAAAGTTTTTAAAAACCAGAATGTAAGGATTGTTTTCGTTGACACATCAGAAAGCCAGTGAGAAGAGTAAAGAAGTTCTAATTTTTCTCATCTCTATTTGTACAGCTAAGGCAATATTCAGGAACAGCAAGATAATAAAAGGTGCTGAGGAACAAAAAAAAGTACTAATCTAACTGTTTTAAGTTAGACTGTTTCTCAATTCTACTAGTAAACTGCTGTGCTACTCTGCTACATGAATTACACTTATAAACAGCAAATAAAAATCTTACCTTTTTCTCCGATATTTGTCATTGTCACTGAAAAAGAAAACAAGGAAATAATAAAAATTTATGTTTAAATAGCAAATGATGTAACTCAGTATTTAAACTTTTTTTCTTTTTTTCAACCAAAGATGTAAGAGTAATCATCAAACAATACACGTTTAAGGTCACACACTATGAAGCTTTTATTCTGTGTACATTCATCACGAGAATAGGTACACAGTATCAATTGCTTATAAGGTTTTTTGGCTCCTCTTCCCAGGCTCATTTCCTGATAACTAGGACCTCCATCTATCTGAAGCTGCCAAAGTTTAATCCAAGAAAAGCCATCTCTGAATAACAGTTATTTCTTTTAACTGGTTGCATGAGTTTCACTCTTCATTTATGTTGTGTTCTTGAAGTGGAGGTATCAGACTCCAGAACTAGTTTTGACAGCAATATTTGGTGATACCTTAGATCTTCAATGCATAAAAACTGAAAGTAGATGAAAGTTACATTTCATTTAAGAAACTACCTATGGATTATAAGATTTGGGGACAGTAAGAGAGTGAGAAAGGGCAAGTAACATGAGGCGTGGAAGGGAGCACACAGGTATCACATATCAGAGACTGCATTTTCCACTCTTGGTCACATTATTTAAAAGTAACCATCCCACAACAGGTATCTCCAAGAGATCAGAAACTCCCAAGCGAGCAAAATCTCTTTTAACCCAAACCACTCCACCACACATTTATCCATCCCAAGCAGTCTCCAAGCTGTGATACGCTGGTGCCTACAATAGGACAGCAGATAGACAGCACTCTCATCCACTCTTGTTTTCCTAATAAAAATGATTGCACGAGGTCTTCGAGCAGCAGGCACAAAGCAACTCCTACAGAAAAGCCAAAGAGCCATGGCATTTGACTGATGGATTCAACTTAGGCTTGGTGATTGAGCTAAAGCCAATCACCTTGCACATTGCAAGGGTGGACCATGGGACCAGTGCTGCTCAACACCTTAAGCAATGCTCTGGAAGAGTGAATACTTTTCAGATTTGCAGATGACACCACCCTGGGGACAGCAGCTGATACGTGCAGGGCTTCCATCCAGCAGGACCATGACAGGCTGGGGGAATGAACAATGGGGCCATTATGAAATGCAGGAGAGCAAAGACAAAGTCCTGCACCTGTAAAGAAGCAACCCTCTGCCATAACACAGCCTGGGGACTGCTGGGCTGGAGCATCTTTCTGGAGCCATGGAGTTGCTGGTGGGCAGCAGAAAGGGCCACCAGCCACATGGGCTACATCAGGCTGGTCAGCCAAGGCAAGGGTTTATCCCCCTCTGCACAGCACTCATCAGACCACAACCAGAACACTGCGGGGCTTTGGGCTCCCCAACAACTGAGACAAGCCCAGGAGGAAGCAACGAAGCTGGCAGTGACCCATCCTCTAAAGAGAGGCTGCACAGCCAGGGCTTGTCAGCCTGCAGAAGACAAGGCTTTGGGAGCGCCTCCCAGGACCTCCAGGGAGGCACTGAGGAGCTGGGCCCTTCATACTGGTGCACAGGGGGATGACAAGAGCCAGTGAGTGTAAGTTGAAACGAGATGATTAGATTCGATACAAGGAACAACATTTCCACCATGAGAAC
Source organism: Thryothorus ludovicianus (assembly GCA_013397245.1). Taxonomy (NCBI): domain Eukaryota; kingdom Metazoa; phylum Chordata; class Aves; order Passeriformes; family Certhiidae; genus Thryothorus; species Thryothorus ludovicianus. The sequence goes on along the minus strand of VZTB01017968.1, from coordinate 30,827 downwards.
AGTCCAGTGGAGGAAGCTGTCTAGATATGTTGCACAGCCTCCAGCAGTGAAGTTTTTCAAGACTCAAGCCAATAAAACCCTGAACAACCTGGTGTGACCTCACACCTTGCCCTGATTGATTAGGGGGTTGGCCTAGATGAGCTGAGGTCCTCTCAAAAATGAATTATTCCACAATTCTGTAATTATAAAATAGGTCTATTAAAACGGAGATTTGAAGATAGCCCTACCAAAACAAGCAACTACCTTACCTGAGGAAAAACAGTAAGCAACCATGTCTATAAAGCTTCTGAAAAAAATCAGAAAGACACCACAGAAGTTGCATAAGCCACTATAAACTATATTCTGCCCTCAGCTTTCTGAACTCTACAATTTGATAAGCAGAATAGCCATCTAGACAACTGTTTGAGAGAAGTTGAAGAAGCACGTATATACATTTGACTCTGGGGAGCAGACATGCTCCCCCACAACAATGCACAAGAATTGTAGAATTGTAAGAAAACAGTCATCCACCAGATGATTGTTTACAAAACAAAAGACATCTTCAGAGCTGATATGCAATTCAAAAATGATGGAGTTCTCAAATTAAGTCAAATTAGCCACTATTCAAATTCTGATTATCCTTCTCCACTTGGAACGGTCAGCAAAGTGTGCAGAAATTTTGCCAGTCTTCTTGGAGTAACTACTCTGCTAATTAAAAAGTCACAGCCAAACATACATTGCAGAATCACCAGCTTCAAAACAAACTCTACTTAACCATCCTTCACAATAATTTGTGGTATTTTCCTCTCCTTAAAAGGGAATGCCACAAAACATTGCTGTGAAAGTTACTGTAATTTTTTCCACTCCTTATCTTTGGCTAAAATGTATTTACTAATGTGTCTGAGACATCTAAATTTTCCACAATGCCTGTAAGTAAAGGACAGACAAATCTAAATGTAGTAATTTCTACCAGACAGAGAACCTAAAGCGTTTAAAAATTTCTCCAGAAGGAAATGCACCCCTCAGAGTCTACACCTGTGCAGAGGACTGTCTTCTCAGCTTTTGCAGAATCTAGCTTGGAACCCAAATGCTCCTGACAGTCAGGACCAAGNTTTGTGGCAGAACTGACCAACAGGCAAAAAAATGGCTCTTACAAATCAAACTCTCTCTTAAATTTCTCTTAAAGATTTCAACTTTCTCCATTTGTTGAATGACCATGATATTCATGACTTCTTAGAGTAACTATAAGACGTTTACCTAAGATCACACTACAATCATACTATTTAAGAGCATGGAAAATAATTTTCTAGTATGAAAAAAAATCCTCTAATTTTGGATTTGATCAAAGAAACGTTTGCAATTTTCCCTTCCTTCTGAATAGCACAAAATATGCTTATTTAAACCAAATATTATATTTTTTTTAGTAGAATCATTTGTATCAGTATTTCTGTCAGTTTTCTCATTTCTGTTTCAAGGGGTTACTCTCACTGTGGTGGAAAGTAGGTCAGTCTGTGCATTCTGTCATTAATAAGTATCAGCTGAAATGCTGCAAATGCATTTGTTGATAGTCAAATAGCACAGAAATAATTCGGGTAAAAAGCATTTATGTCTATGATGACTTAAACACAAAGGACATGGCAATCCCGACTGCTAAGCAATTCCTGGGAGAAAACGGGGTAAATCCCTTTGGGACCAAAATGGAATGATACTCCTGAATATTCTGAGATGGAAATAATTATAAAAACATGACATGTCTTCAGGAAATCATTAAAAAGTTACAGCTTTGTTTGCCTGAGATACTGCAGGGGCCAATTTCATTAAGAATCAGCCTTGCACTGCTAAAGCATCAGGATGCCATTTACAGTTCAGCACCAGCAGACTGTCACATCATTAGAGCCTCTCGGCTTCATTACGCAGCTCGCAGATGGTGCTCGTCAGAATGGGGACCAGACACAGGATTGCAGCCAGGGAAGATGCCAATTTCCTGAGCCAGAAACACTGCTCCCTGCTTGCCCCAAGCCACAAGCAGCCAGAAACAGGAACAGCACAGTCAATAGCCAAAGCCACCGAGCAGCCTGCGCTTGCAGAGAACAACTGCGATGATGACAGAATGCTGCGTTTCACAAGACTGTAAAAAGTCCAGGATGGTTTTCATCACCAAATCAGTTTGCTAGGAGTAGAAATCACATCACTAGGCATCTTGCACACTGGGACAGACCAGGTGGATTTCCCACAACTACAACATCCACTCGTTTTCTCTAGAAATCTTTATTCTCACCCAACCATGTAAAAACTAGGTAGGTGTCCATCTCCACATAGCTAGAGACATGGCAAGACACATTGCTAGCACAAGTCCCAAAAGATTTTGAAAGATAAATTGATAAATTTCATATCAAAATGTGCATTGGTTTTGCAATAATAAATTTTGCTTGACTTTTAAACCTGACTTCTAAACTTCTGAACTGTAAATGTAATGGCTAGATTTAAAAATAAGGTAAAAAGAAAAGAAAATGGGAGAAAGCAATTACTTTTTTTAAGCTGTGATGAAAGTGAATACATAAAATTTTGCTATTGTATTGTATGTACATTTTTAAAATATTTAAATCTTTGGAGAGGGAAAACAAGATACATCTGATGCAGACACTCTGCAGCCACATCTATAAATAGCTGGTTCTCTCAAACTTTTATGAAGTTTAACATCTTGGATCTGATTCACAAAACTAAGTACATATTTTATCTTTATAGCATATTTGAAGCTCTAAAACACTGATCTATAGATGCAGTTTGACTCAGCTCTGTGCACACATAAAAGTGTTTTATAGTTGTGACAAGTGTTCTGTCATTTCCTGCAATAGTCCTTTAGTAAAAATATCAGTGCTTGCAATAAAAAACTACCTCTCTGCTAGACAGAGCAGTGATTTGCATTGATTCAGAGTGACAAGGTGCCACCAGTGCTTTGTTTCAGAACAAAAGTAATGGAAATATTTCTGGGATATTTAAGGTTGGCACAGATAGTCATCAATAACCCATAAATTTGTATTTGGTGGTATTTGCAAATGTTTCAGAAGATTCCTTTTAACCCTGTGCCCACCAAACTGCATCACTGTCCACCTGCCCAGCAGCAAGCAGCTATTTGGTGCCTTTGTAGGTAAGGTCACAAAACCACTGCTTTTGTATAGGGTATGACTAAAAACTGACTTAATCTTTCTTCTACAAACTTCTCATTTACCAAGTCACAAAGACAGATTGAAGAACGGAAAGCGTCTGGCTCTACCAAAGTTGTTGACACTTGTGTTGCCAGACACTTTTCCGCAAACAAAAACTACACCCTGACAAGAACAATTCTTAAAAGTTATGTACCAAGCAGTGTTAGACCTTTACCTGAAAACATCACCTTGTCCAGTAACTATATCTTCACCATAAACCTTATGTTTTCCATTTCAAGGCACAAAACCTACAGGAAATACACTGGGCACTACATGGAGAGAGAACCAGCCATGCTTAACACAGACTTCAATCCTGTTTCAGAGCCACAGAACGGCAGCTGCCTCCCAAAGCCTGAGAAACCATTTGAATGGAATTTGGGAAATGCACAGGAGCACTGCTGGCTATAATTCAGAAGCCAATTCTACTTCAACCACCAGTTTTGAAGCTTTTCTCAAAGTAATCACAGTTGTCAGAAGAGGGGGGAAAAAAAGGCAGTATTTCCAAAATATGGAATAAAAATGCAAACTTTCTCAGACCAAAGTACTTTTGTACCTCAGCAACTAATGTGCAGACAGGGTATTCAACTGCTACTTGACAACAGCCAGCTGCAATGTTACAATGTACTTGTATTTCTATAGCCAAACCTAAACTCTAAATGGTTACAAGACATAAGCTGCAAGTACCATAAATCCTTTAATCCGTCTGCAGAACATACTGAGCAAAGAGCTCGAAGCCAGATGACCAAAGCCTGGGTCTAACTATTTTTTTTTTAAGCTTTTCCCCCCTCACCCTATCAGCTTCTATCTCCTTACTTTCTGCCACTTCTGATGCCCTGATGACACTGTGCCAAGCCCACAGGGCATGTATTAATTCTGCCTCTAAACTGTGATGAATTAAGCAGCTTTATATCCTGTTATAATTCCATTCCACTGATGGTTCACAGGGTCAAAAACTCAATTCAGCACTAATGTAGCCTGGGTCTAACTATTAATCTTTCATGATCATTAACAACTTTAGCAGCTGGATGTCATTCCAGGCTTTCTGTCCTACACTGAAGGTACCTGTGGACAGACACCAGTCACATATTCTACACCAAAAACAAAGATATGACTTACAAACACCCCTGACAGTACTGTGAATGTCTTGTTGTACCCCCCTCTTCAGCTATTTTAAAGTAATTTATTCTTTTCCAAATCAGGCAAATCACTCACCAGGTGGCAATATTTCCTCCCTTTCCCTTTACAGAAGCAGTCACAAAGTGCTTATTGCTCGTTTGTTCCACAGTAAATCTATTTTCCTTCTTCAAAATTACAAATTCAAGCTGCATTTTCTGACAGTATTCCCTGATCAAGAGCATTATCCTTTGAATTAAAATTAGTGCCATGTAAAAATGGATCAAAACTGAACATAAACATCCATTGGATACAGGATATCTACAGGATAACCCTTTCACCAGCTAAGCTGTTATTTTTACTAAAAACATCTGTCAAATTTTTTACATTTTCCTCCTTATATGCATCTCCAAATCATGAACTGGTGGAAAAACAAAACAAAACAAAAGGATGTCAGTATCTGCATTTGTCAAGAACATTTCTAACAAATAGCTGTCAGAAACTGCAAGTAACTGCTGGTTCTGCCTTTCCTAAAGCATGGAATGGATAACTTATGGTTCCACTAACCTGAATTAGAGATATATCTAAGAAGGGAAATGTAAGAATACTTTTCTTTCTTTGCATGCAAATATTTTAGCTAACACTAAATGTTAATTTTCAGGTTTTCATAAACAGCAAATCCAATGTGTATTTTCAGAGTGAGGTACATGGATACAGGTGCTGGGGTGAAGTATTTCATTTGCACTTCATGTTGCTGTTGTTCCGTGTATCCTAGGTTGAAATTTCAGTAGCTTGAGCTATCAAAGTTCACCGTACTCACTGTGCATCGCCTGTATTTCCCCATTTCTTTTAGAGAAAAAACAACAAATCTGTATCCCTCAAACACACTATAATGTTTTTTAAGGGAAGGAATACTTAAAGACCCAGTAATTTTAAACACTAAGTTATTCAGGGTGAAAAAGGTACTGCTGCTAGACGGGGCTTGTGAGATGACAATACTGGCAAAATATCAAGAGAATGGCACTGGATTAGGGGTAAGGAATTTTCAGTTGAGTGTTTTAAACTCAACTTATATACGCATTTAATTCCAGTATTCATTCTACGTCCAGCAGAAAGAACTGTTTGCCAGTGTTCAACACCTTTCTCCATCTCCTCCTTCTTGTCAAAGGTTAAAGCTGCACGAGTACTTACCTGAATCCACTAATAAAAGAGACAGAACTCTAGACATGGCAATACTAGTATTAAAAACAGTGGATTCATTTTTCTGTTTCTAAAACCTCATTTTGTTTCTAAAATGCTACTCACTACTGCAACTATTCAGCTTTAGGTATATAAGGAAATAGCTTAGTTTCATTAAAAAAAAATATTCCTCCTATCATGCTCAGATGAAATAAAAAAAAAAAATCCAACAAATAAACCCTAACAAAAAACCCCAACAAACCCATTCAAAATACTACATTTGAAACACTTTCTCATTACTAAAAGCTCAAATAGACCACTTACATTATAACAGTGCAAAGTCCTTGCTAAGTCCTATTGCACAATGGTTAGCACTGTTCCCTGTATGTTGTCAGCCTCAATGACAGAAAGCTGCAGAAAAAAACCCAGCTATATACGTCCTCTTTAGCATTCAGTGCTGCAGAAATAAAAGATGCACTGAATAGACAGGCTGGCTTCAAAGCACTGAAGTGCTTACAGTCTATTCCTGCCTTTGGCTTTCGTTCCCAGAGTTGTTAGTTATTCCTTCTGTTGTTTACACTAAATATTCATTAGTAAGACAAGACATAAGCTTATTTTATTTTAATATGCCAAAAATGAGGGAAAACATCCAGATATAGATAAAAGATGGAATTACTGGAGATCGTGCTGAATTAAAAAAACTGGTGAGCCAGCTCCCACTGGAAGGTGCGGGGGTGGGTGGGAAACAAACAAACAAACAAACAAACACCCTTTTCCATTGAAAGGAATCCAGTAAAAGATGCTTTAGCTGAGCCTCAGGATTCCACTTCCTCCCCTTCCCATTCTGGGCCTTTTGCTTTGAGGGGTTCTCAAGGAATCAGCAAAGCACAGTTTATAGTCTGAAGCAGGTTTGAAGCACATAATTTCCTTAAGAGGTACCTGCTTTCAGGTAAGCTAAATGCCAACCTTCCTTTGCTGTACAGTTATGCAGAATAAAAAATACAGTAGAATACTGAAGCAGTAGTGCCCAGAACAAGCCTGCTGTATGTACCACAAGGCTGCATACATTAGGACATTAACTACAGAGTGGCTTTTCCCTGGAATGTCCTTGCCCTCCTCGTGTCAGCTTGTAGCTCTCCTTTCCAGGCTTGCTCAGAAAGCAACTCCCAGAACCCCGCAGAAAATTCACTCCCTTGTGCTGGAGGTAGACACTTCATGCTTCCTCTCAAGAGGGCACAGCAACTTTATTGAAGAGTGATGTTTAAAACTAACAGATTTGAATGGTGTTAGTGAAGGAAAAAAAGGCAAAAAGCCTAACCTCCAATACAGGAACTACAGCAAGTCTTGATACTGCCCCAAAATACAGAAGCGCTAGGCCTGGCAATCACTTTTGGTTTAATCTCTCAACTGCTCAGCCAAGCTCCATAGGTAAAAATCCTATCAGTTTTCTATATACAATCAAAAAAAAAAATAAAGATAGGTACTAGACTGTTAAGATTTTCAACATGAACAGCTGAAAACTAAGTACAGTAGTTTACATTCCCATGTGCCATTAGTTACTGAAACATCGGTACGCCACACATCAGCCTCTAAAAATCAGATGCAATGGTTTTCTTCAAGATACACCGTAACAGAACCAAAATCTGAAAAAAAACCCCTCCAAACCGAGGGAGGCTGGTGAGCTGGTCATTTAATGAATCCCTCTGGCTCGGCTACTGTAATTCACACAAATGCTCCCATCACACCCAGCCCCCGGTGTGCAATTAGCGATTCGCCTGACGCTAAGGATCAGGTGCCAAGGTGCGTGCTCAGGATGACTTCCGAAGGCACTGGCAGGCTGCCGATGGCAAAGAAGGGATCAAGAAGTTGTGACAGCCGGGCATTTTCTAGACGATTGACGAGTGGCACAGGGAGGGAGACTCGCGGATTTCCTGTTACCTATTCCCCCTTCCACGTCCGCCCGCAAATGGCTCTGTATGTGTGTGTGAACATGTGTGTGTGTATGTGTGTGTGTACACGTGTGTGTGTGTACATGTGTGTGTGTGCCGAAGGGACGGCGAGCTGTGCTCAGCCACCGGCACACTCAGCGCCGCTTCCCGTGTCCGGGGCAGGGACCGGCCACGCTCTGCGCTCTCCACGGAGGGAAACTCACGCCTGTGAAGAGCCCCATGCGCCCGGCTCCCTCCTCGCGTNAAACCAGGCGCGATGGGTCGCGGGGGGATCGGGCAGCGCGGATGTCCCTCGCTCGCCCAGGGGGGTGCGGGGGGTCCGGTCCAGCCCAGCCCGACCCCGGTCCGAGCGTGGCGGCAGCAGCAGCCCGGGGCGGCCCCGGCACCGACAAACAAGGGAGGCGGCCG